>ML677336.1:2706227-3091655 GCA_007922305.1 Dermatemys mawii | reverse complement strand
AATGTCTTTGTTTCAAGTTAGTTAAATATGTAGTAATCTGGAATGATTATTTTATGAAGGTTTAAGAGTACATATCAAATCATCTTAGAAATACTGATTAAGAAAATGGGGCACTTGGGGGGCAGGATGTGGGAGGGGCAGATGGGGCAGGACCAGGCTGTTTGGGGAGGCAAGCCCCTTCCCGCCACCTCAGCCCCCCCATCCCATGGAGTGTCCTCTTTTTTTAATGCTTTAATATAGTAACCCTATTTTTAACCAATCATTTTGTTTGTTTGTTTCTATAGCATTTGCAGGATCTAAGATTTTGGGGAGCAGTATAAAAATGCAAGAAACAATGGCGGGAGTTATTGGGAGTGGATATTGTAAGGTGGGATGGGGGTGGGATTAAAAAAATAGTTCTGCATTGGGCTTTAGTGTAGAGTATTGTTATGTAAGAGGCAAATAAATGCACACCCTGGTGAAAGACAAATAGCCTGCTGCATGCATTTGTGACTCCAAAACCATCTGAATTGGCCATGCAGCAAGATTCACTGGACAGCAATGGAGGCGCCCTGTGACAGAGACCTATTAAACAACATTTAATCCATTGAATTTAAAAGTCCATATTTTATTCACTGAAACAAAAATGAACTTTTCCTACTTTCAAATTCTTTATCTTGGTTCAAAATAACTTTTACCTTAACATCTAGACTACACAGTTCCTACACACAAAATAAAGGAAGGAAGCTGAAAGTTTGTAAAATACTGTGTGAAAGCTAGAGATAAAAATACGCAAGTCGGTTCAAAACACATGTAGATTAAGTAAACTAAATACGTGGGACTCTGTAAACTAAAGTTCTCCAAAAAAACCAACATAACTTACCACATGCTTGAAAGTAAAGGTCTGAAATAAAGGCACTCTTACTTCCAGAAATGGTAGTTAGTTGCATCTCAAGAGGGCTAAGGTAGAGAACCTTGCTGAACTCTTATTGAATGAAAAGTTAGTAAATGTAACAAAAATGCTGTAAACATGTGAACAGCTAATATTGAATTTTTACTACTATCAGACATTCTATTTCCACTCAAAGTGTTGGGTTTTTTTCAAGCTAACCAGATTGACACAGTAGTTGGATATCTTGAGCAAGCAGAACCTGGAGTGTTCTTCCAAACATGGGACATCTGGAAAAATCTTTGTATCTCCTCTGCCCCTGCCCTCCAAAACTGCCAACTCTTATTTGTGTATGACTCAGAAAACCACACTGAGTTGTGCACATCGGTGATCAGCCTTGATCATACTGCACTCCTCATACACAACATTTCTGGAGAAAGGGAAGCCCTCTCCAAAAGCTCATCTTTGATGTAAGCGTGATTCTGACAATCTTCAGCTCCCTCAGGTTCCTCAGAAAATTTAAGATTTCTTTTCTCATGTACATTCCATTACAGAGAGGAAATATTAGACTGAGAGAATGACAAAGGGGGCAAGATATGCGGCCAGGTTAATTAGCAAGGCATTTCAAAGTTAATAGGGCTTTCATTTTTAAAGTGCTTTTTCTATCTTAAAATATTACTTTTTTGGATCATCATCTCTTTAGCACCCTTTGACCTACAGGCTCTAACAATTTTATTCATCTGATTTCATCCAACACTTGTGCCCCTTTGGAAGTTTTGAGGGAAACTGGGGGTTGGAACTTACTTTCAGGTTTATTTGCCCTAAGGACTGGAACCTCAGCCCATTCTATCCCTGGCTGGAAGAGTTTAAAATTTTGTCAGTGGTCTGACATGTTTGTTGACTATGAGTTACTGTCAAACAAATTCAGGAGACATCCAGGCTTTGGTAGAATTTCAGCAGTTCAAAATACAGAAGTGAGTGTCTAAATAAAGTCAAATACAAGGTCCTATATGTAGGAAGAAAAACAAGTAGGCCATATTGACAACATGAGGTACTGGATCCTAGAAAGCCACGACTCTGAAAAAGCATCAGGGATCACAATAGATAGCCTACTGAATATGAGTTACGTTTGTGGCAGAAAGGGCTAATGCCATCCTTGGTTGTACAAATAGGGGAATATCAAGCAGGAGCATGAATATATTACCTATTTATATAACGTTGCTGAAATTACTACTAGAATACCATGTCCTGCTCTGGTCTCAAAAAGGATACTGAAATTGGAAAGCATTCAGAGGACCACCACAGAAATGATTCAAGGCCTAGAGAAAATGCCTTACAGTGAAAAATTTAAGACATTCAAACATTTATCTTAGGAAAGGGCAAGAATCAACTTGAACATGGTATACAAGTACCTATACACAGTAAAAAGATTTCTAGATTTCTCATCTAGGACACAAAAAGCATAACACAAGTGCTGGGAGCTGAAACAAAAAACAGAAACAAAAATTTAACAGGAAATAGAGAGAAAAACTTAATAAAATAAAATAAAAAGACCATGAGGGTAAATAACCATTTGAACTTAGCTTAGAAGGGGGTAGTAGATTCTCCATTACTTGAAGTATTCAGATGAAGAACAGATGTTTTCCTAAAATTTACATTTTACTACAGCCACAAGTTATCAGGCTCAATACAGGATTTGGTGGGTGAAATTCAATAGCTTGTGTCATGCAGGAGGTAAAATTAGATTATCATCATAATCCCTTCTGACAATATAATCCATGAATATTTGAACACTACAGTGTCTTATATTTAGTTGTGTAATGTATTTTTTTTTAATTCCACATCTGTAGTTGTAGCAAAACAGGCTACTATAAGATGATGTAATACTCCCCAGTAACTTTGTTCTTATCGGCTATAAATTCTTTTAAAAACATTTACATAAAAAATCATTAAGATGTAGAAGAAAAATTATGGGGTGGATTTTTAATTAATCAGAAACCAATTTTGTCTATTTTTGCAGATTTCTTTAGCTTTTAAAATCAGTTTAGTTTCCAGTACTCAAAATATCATACTCTTATTTCTTTGCCATTGATACTGGTTAGATAAAGTTGCTCAACAACTATCTAAGAGATTTTTATATCTGCACCACTACTTCTCTAACCTTCACAGAAAACACAATGTTAGGAGAGGAAAGTCCTACCCCAGAACAAATAAGTGTAGCTTCCTCCTGTTTACTCACATTAGACTGCACTTGCTGGTTAGTTTCTGCATATCAATTTTATAGCAATATAATGCAATATCAACACATTTGTCTCTGAAGAAAAGCAGTACTCAGAAATAGAAGGCATGAACCCCTTAGCCATACTGGCACTTCTCTAAAGTTGCTAACTTGCTCCTCTGAATCCCAGCCTTCATTTTTTTAAAAAGAAAGTCTAATTATTACGGTTGCAAAACAACCTGCAAGAATGTAAGCCATGTGTAACCAAAGCAGAGACAAGTCTACAGAGAGCCCATAATAGCAGTTCTGAGAGGGGAGAACTGCACATGTACATCTCATTGATGCCTGATAAATGTCAACATTGTTAATTATTTAATTCCTTGTGTAAGGAGGAAGATGATGGATCATAATGCTGCAGACTTTACTACAAGTGAAGTATCATTCTGGCATCATAGGAAAGTGATGTTTGAGAGGTACTACTACTTATTTTTTCCTCCTGATCAAGGAGGAACGAAACAAGACGACGATTACATTTTGAATATCTGCACGATGTACTATGAGTAGTATCTCATTTTGGCAACTCACAGGGATGGAACTTAGAAAGGTAGCAGCACTTTTTTTTCCCTTCCCACTCTGAGCCCTAAAGGATGGGAAATTATGATGCTTTTATGTGGCAGCTGAAATTATCCATCAAGATGAATGGCCTTAACGGAGAGGTCTCCAGTAGAGTCATGTTTAAGTAGCACACGTCCGTCAACAGTCAGGAGCAAGAGTCTCCTGCACTTGAGGGACAGAGAGCATGAGACAGCAAAGAAACTGTTGTATAGCTCTCCTTCCCACACATACACAATGAACAGATTTCCGCCCTGTCACAGCAACTGAGCTTACTGGAGTTAAAGCTGCTGCTAGCCATTCCACGCAGTAACCTTGAGCAAATGGGAGCTACCGTCTCAGTCTGGGGAGGGCGACTCCTATATTCTCTCTTGTAGAAGATACCAAAGTTTATCTGTGGCATTCTCATCAAAGACCAAGGCCAAGTTTCCTTTCCAAACTGTAAAGGATTTCTTTGTTTCTTTTATGGCAGATATTTTTACTTATTTTCATTTGCCTGTTGAGGAATTGGATAGGGTTCTTTTATCTTTTTTTGCTTAAAATTTTACATTTTAGTTATATTTTTGATAGTTGCCTGAAGGCTCTTGAATATGGGTGTCAAGTAAATATACCATTATCATTAAGGGTATCATCCATCATGGATTCGGTGACTTTCTGGGATCTCCAGGACTTTTTACGGGGCAAGACTGAAGCAGCTAGCAGTCCTGGGGCTGCCAGAGCAGCAGTCCCAGGCGGAAGCAGCAGCCAGCGTTGGCTGGGTTAGTCCCCCGCCCGGTCCCCAGGGTATTTTTAGTAAAAGTCAGGGACAGGTTGCGGGTTTCTGTGAATTTGTTTATTGCCCATGACCTGACTTGGACTTTTACTAAAAATACCTGTGATAGAATCTTAACCTTAATTATCTTTATTCTCTCTCTGTTAGCATTAATGGATTTTGGGCCTTAGTTACACTGGCACTTTATATCGCTATAAAGCTGCCAGGAGCGCTATAACCTCCTACCCGTCCACACTGGCAAGGCACGTAGAGCGTTATAACCACGGAGTTATAGCTCTCCTGGTAATCCACCTCCTCATGGGGAATAAGGGCTGTAGCGTAGCTGCTTTAGCGCTACAGCAAGAATGTGGACACCCACTGCACATTAATTGGCCTCCAGTCCGTCCCATAATTCCCGTTCGAGCCACTCTGGTCATCACCTGCAAACTCTTTTGTCCTGTCCTCAGGTGACCACACGTCAGACCCGCCCTTTAAATTTCCAGGGAAATTTGAAAATCCTCTTCCTGTTTGCTCCAGCCAAGCGTGGCGTGCTCTCAGGGAATCCTTGCAGGTGATCGTTCTGATTGATCATGACTCCACGTGCCATGCCTCCTCGCAACAGGCGATCCCCAGAGTGGAGCGATAGCGAGGTGCTGGACCTCATCAGTTGTTGCGGGGAAGAGGCTGTTCAGTCTCAGCTGCGGTCTAGCTGCAGGAATTATGATACCTATGGGCAGATATCACAGGCCTTGGCAGAAAGAGGCCATGAGCGGGACACTCTGCAGTGCCATGTTAAGGTAAAGGAACTTAGGAATGCATATCGCAAAGCCCGCGAGGCAAACGGCCGCTCCGGGGCAGCCCCGGGTTACTTGCAGATTTTATAAGGAGCTGCACGCGATACGTGGTGGTGATTCTATGTGCACTCCATCGACCACCACGGACACTTCCCAGCCCACCAGTGAAGCGGGGGGTGAAGAGGAGGATGAAAAGGAGGAGGCGGCGGCGGCAGTGATCCAGGGCACGGAGGAGTCCCAGGACGCATGCAGCCAGGAGCTCTTCTCAAGCCACGAGGAGGGCAGCCAGCCGCAGCATCCGGCGGTTGCAGGGGGCAGCAGAGCAGCAGATTGTGGAGGTAAAGCTGCTTTTCTATTGGGAAGGCAGGCAGCTTGGGGTGGAAAGGGATGCTTGCCTACATGTGGAATAGTGTATTGATGTAGTCTATCACATCGCGGTAATCGTCATCAGTAATCTCTTCAAAGGTCTCAATAAGAGCGCTTGCAATGCACCTGCGCAGGTTTCTTGGGAGAGCCAGCGTGGCCCCCGTCCCAGTCACTAGTCCCCGCCACTGTGCTACGATGGGTGGGGGGAGCATTGCTACACAGAGGCAAGCTGCATATGGCCCTGGGCGGAAGCCGCATCTCATTAGAATCCCCTCTCTTTCTTCCTCAGTCACCCGCAGCAGCGAGATATCTTCCAGGACAAACACCTACGGAGAATGTTGGGACAGTGTTCAGAGTAGGGCTCCCGTCACTTCCCTGCACTCGCCCCAGCCATAGCACAGCACAGCAGGGAAACAATCATTCCCCCTGCATCTAGAGAGGACTCACCATGGCAGGGGCTCCGTTGTTGTCTGTGTGCTCTCTGCGGGACTGGCAAACGGGGAATGTGGGGGAATCACCAGCATGTCTGTTGTTTACAAGGGAGCCACTGTTACATGTTTCATTTTTTCTGTGTAGGATCGACCTTGAGCCCTGTGCCATCGCTGTTCTCAACAGCTGACAGGCTGAGGCGACTGAGGAAGAGGCCACAAAAGAGCAAAGAGGATCTAGCACAGCAAGTAATGCAACAGGCTGTAATGGAGAATCGAATTGCACAGAGGTGGAAGGAGGACCAGAGCAAGTTGAGAGAGAAGGTGCAGTAGGACAACGCAATTCACCGGCGGGAAACCACCGATAAGCTGCTCTCATTACTGCAGCTTCAATTAGACACTATGCAGCGGATTGCCGCCATTCAGGAGGAAAAGCACCGCGCTCTCCGCCAACTTTATCATTTGCCCCAAAATCCTTGCTCTTCTGGCCCTCTGTACACTCCGAGCCACTATCATCAGCTATCTGGTTATTACCACCCACAGCTGCCTCCAACCCCCTTATCTTCACCGAACAACCCCCAAACCCAGGACCCTTATCCACTGCACACAACCCCTAATAACATGCCTTATTGCCCTCCGCAAATGGGGTTCGGAGGACACGGCGACTCTGAGATCCGGACATATTCCAATCTCTGACTGACCCCATCCCACCCTAATTGCACCTCCCCCCGCTTCCCCCACACATGCATCATAACCTTTTCTTTCAGCAACTGAAGTAGCTGTTGAATAAATGAATTGTCTTTTTAATAAACAGGTTTCTTTATTCAGTGTACATAGATTATTAATGGCTACAGAAAAGCAAATGTCTTTTCGTATTAAAAGATTGCACTCTCCCTCCCTCCCTCTGCACTTCGCATTAGAATTGGCTTTCAGCCTCAAAATGCTCCCTCAAGGCATCCCTGATCTTAACAGCCTCGCGCTGGGCCCCTCTATGAGCCCTGCTCTCTGGCTGCGCATATGTGGCCTCCAGGCGTTGAACCTCCAAGGACCATGCCTGAGTGAAGCCTTCGCCCTTCTGCTCACAAAGATTATGTAGGGCACAGCATACGGAAATAACCACGGAGACACTTCCCTCAGCCAAGTCTAGCTTCCCATAAAGACAGCTCCAACGCGCTTTGAGACGCCCAAAAGCACACTCCACAGTCATTTGACACAGACCAAGCCTGTAGCTGAACCTTTCCTGGCTGCTGTCCAGGCTCCCTGCGTAGGGTTTCATGAGCCAGGGCATTAAAGGGTAAGCGGGGTCGCCAAGAATCACGATGGGCATTTCGACTTCCCCCACAGGGATCCGCTGGTCTGGGAAAAAAGTCCCGGCTTGCAGCTTCTTGAACAGGCCAGTGTTGCGGAAGATGTGTCTCATGCACCTTTCCAGACCAGCCTGCTTTAATGCCAGTAAAACGCCCACAGTAATCCACAAGCGCCTGGAGAACCATGGAGAAGTACCCCTTTCGGTTAATGTACTCGTCTGCTAGGTGGTCGGGCGCCAGATACGTATATGGGTCCCATCTATCACCCCATCACAGTTAGGGAAACCCATTTCTTGAAAGCCAGTCACGATGTCATGCACGTGACCCAGAGTCACGATTTTTCATAGCAGGATGCGATTAATGGCCCGCACACTTGCATCAGCACAACTCCAGCGGTCGACTTTCCCACCCCAAAGTGGTTGGCTACCGATCGGTAGCTCTCTGGGGTGGCCAGCTTCCAGATCGCAATAGCCACCCGCTTCTCCACTGGGAGGGCAGCTCTCAATCTGGTGTCCTTGCGCCGCAGGGCAGGGGCAAGTTCAGCACACAGTGCCATGAAAGTGGCTTTTCTCATGTGAAAGTTTTGCACCCACTGCTCGTCGTCCCAGACTTGCATGACGATGCGATCCCACCACTCAGTGCTCGTTTCCTGTGCCGAGAAACGGCGTTCCACGGCCGTGAGCATGTCCGTTAATGAGAGAAGGAGCTTTGTGTCAAATGCGTTCACTGCTTCGATCTCGTCTTCAGACCCATCACTGTCACCTTGCATGTCAAGGATTAACTCCACTGCACACTGAGATGTGCTGGCGACAGTTGTCAGCATGTTCCTCAGCAGTTGTGGATTCACTGCGGCACACGACAATGGAAGACGGAGTGTGCCTTGCTGAAACTGTTGAAAGATGGCGCCTGAGGTGGACGGAAACACAGGGATTGCTGGGATATGACACGAAGCATCATGGGTAGTTGGAACAGGATGCAGAATGCCCCGCAAGCGACGCCCCCCTACCACAAGGTATTGCGCCAGATCGGGAAGAGGTGCTCTGTGGGGTGCCTGTCCTAATGCGCTACTCTTAATGCCGCCTGAAGTGCCGCAAATGTGGTCATGCTATACCGCTGGCGCGTCTCAGTATGGACACACAATAGAGCTATATGTATTGCTGTATAAGGGGACTGCTATAACCAAAAGTGCTATAATCCTGTAAGTGTAAGTGTAACCATGCCCTTAGATGAGCAAAGTAAAGACAGATAGCTCTTCAGAGTTAGTCATGTTGTTTACATCTTCAACTAATGGGTCTTGCACTTTGATAGCAAATACCTGCGAAATTCCATACATGCACTTCAGAATTCTTCAAGCACTTTTCCTCCCCTTCCAAAAGGCTTTAAATATTTTTTATACAGTCAGAGGCTCCAGCAGCAATTGTCACAGCTGTCTCAAAATTATATGCTCCAAGGGGGTGCTCCCCAATAACTGAAATCCTTGTATTTCCTCAATAGTTTTTCTAGAAGGGCTATCTGCAACAATGAGTCATCTACTGCAGCACAACATCCTGTTCTCATGCCACTGCAGCCCTTTAAAAGGAAAAGTACTACCTTTTAATAAAGGACATAATCCCAGGCACTGCAGGGCTATAAACAATAATTAATTACAATTTATCATGCTTAATTAAACTGTAAATATAGAAAGTTCGACTGTTTCAGATGCACCTTAAAAATAAGGTACCTTTAAAAAGATTTATATATTCATTTTTGTACTTTTCCCTGCCACCAATCACATCAATCTATCTTTATCCAGGAAATAAGAAAATCATGCTGGGAACCACGTGAAGGTAGTTTTCCTGAATTGATTTTAGTGTCAGAAATATTGCAACACAAATGGGGGTTTGTGCACTGCAGGCATTCTATTTCCTTTCTGTTTGGCACAATTGCTTGAAACAGCAATTTAAGGGCTAGATTCTGTAACCTGAGCCTCCTGGGCACCCTCCCCTCCATCACTGGAGCCTACAGGTGGATCTTGGTGTATCTAGTTGTAACCTATATCAGCGTTCTCAAACTGTGGGTCGGGACGTTGTTTTAATGGGGTTGCCAGAGTTGGCTCAGACTTGCTGAGACCTGGGGCAAAAGCCCGAGCCCCACCACCCTGGGCCGAAGTCCATGCTCCACCGCCCTGTGCCAAAGCCCACACCCGAGCGCTTCAGCCCTGGATGGCAGGGCTCAGGTTACAGGCCTCCTGCCTGGGGCTGAAGTCCTTGGGTTTCAGCTTTGAGCCCCCTGCCCAGGGCGGTAGGTTCAGGCTTTGGGTTTGGCCCCCTTACCGGGGCGGCAGGACTTGGGGAGGTTCTTGCTTAGGTCTCCCCTCCTAGGGTCATGTAGTAGTTTTTGTTGTCAAGAGGGAGTCACGGTGCATCAAATTTGAGAACTCCATACCTATATAAACTAATATGTTAAAGCACAGTTGGGGAGGTTTTCATTGTAAGAGTCTCATTTTCCTTTGTTACTGCCTCACTGTGAATATTACAACACTAAAAACACAAAACAATTAGGCTTTAGGGATTCAGTTTATAAAACAAAAAATATAATCTAAGACGCATTAATCAAATGACAATTTTTTATGTAATTTGAAAGTTATCTTTTATTTTACTCAATATTTTAGACTCTTCCTGTAGGAATCTATCGCTCTGTATTCAGGGCAGTGGAAAGTTTACCCTGTTGCTTTTTAGAAAATTATTAATGCTGCAAGCAAAATTCATTTCCTCAGGTTTTAAAAGTGTAATGGAGATGGACAATAAAATACTATATTCTTCTCACCTGCTTAGGAGTCACACCAGGCATGCGAATATCCAATGCAAAATCTGTTGGACCAAGAGAAATCACTGGCCTGTTGTTTCCAAGGCATTCACTTGAAAGAGATCTAGTAGTATCTTTATACCTTAAGAGAAGACAATAAAAAAAATGGTTTCAAGATTACTGATCAAGAGTTTGTATTTTTATATTACCAAAAAACAAGTAATATGTATAAATTGGGATTATCAGTAGACTAAGGGAATTCCCACTGATTTTCAATGTAATTTGGAAGTCTAACTCTCTTATGATCTTTTGAAGAAAAATAAAAGCGAGTGACTGAATATTCTCAAAGTGTTTATGGGACTCATTACAATAGACTGAACTATGAATTACAAGTAAAAAAAAGTTTACTACTACAAACAAGCTCTTTATATGAATTACAGTTTAAGGTACAGACCTATGGATATTTTTTCTTACATATGCCAAAATATATCATCCAGAGTTATCAACTGAGGGAAAATAGCAACACTTTTTTAAAGTTCATAGTTGATACAGAATTCAATTTGAACAGGGCAGAAATTCAAAATCTTTCTGATTTTTAGATCTAGAGATGTTGATTTATTGTAATTGAATACACATTTGCCTACAGTATCTCCTGACTACCTACCAATAAATTTTACAACTTAGTATGTGGGAGTTAAGTGGGTCTGTAGTGAATACTACATATAACCAAAGAAACAAAGCAAATATTCTACTTGTTACGAATGAGGATTGCATGACAAAAATATTTAGAATTTACATTGCATTAAATGTATCAGTTGATAAATGTGATGTGATAACTACAAGGTATACATTATATATTAAATGCTAGATTTTCTTATGTGTTAATACAGTGGATTTCCCCCACACATGCAACCCTCAAATTTATCTAATTTATTTTTTTTTTTAGGTCTTGAACAATAAACACTAGATCCCTAATTACAACTACCTCACGAAGAAGTAACAATTTAGCTAGGGAGTTCATAGGGACAGGGACAACATAGATGTGTTAAGTACGTCAGTGGGGCTACACACAAATCTTAAGTTATTGTTTTATTATTTAGTCTTATTAATCATATTGCCAAGGCAGATTCATATTTCATACAACAACAGAAAGGGTTCAACAACAGATTCTTCTTTTTCAAGACTCCAAAATACAACAAAAGAATGTCTTTTCAAACTCTGCAGAGGATCTCAGTTCAAAGGCAGCTAGCTACACAAAAATGTGTCTTCTCTGTAAATAATTGTTAGCTACTACATACTTTTTAATCTTTATGACACTTGCATTAGACAAAGTGATAGCACCACTAAGCAGCATACATTGAAAATACCAAAAGATGTTTTCTGCATAACCCACCTCTTAAAGACAGAAAGTGGGTTTCTGAAACCCAAACAGTTATTTTGAAAAACAAGCAACATTATTAGCAGGTTGTTAATGAGGCCAGCCATGTCCACCCTGCTGTTCCTGGACCGATTAAGAGAGCAGAAAAAGGGTAGCGCAGCTCTGTCGGCTGTGTTCCTGACAATTAGGCAGCAGCAGCTCACTACTTCATTATTGTGTGTTCGGCAGGCATCTTACAGCTTTTGACACACCATCTGTCTTGGAAGGTGAAGCACTGTAAACCAGGAAGGTGGATGATGTTAGGTTGTCTTTATTATTAGCTGCAAAAAAGAAATCAGTTGAAGATACTCCCGTTGCAAATAGGCTACACTGTACTTTTGTCCAGTTAAGGAGCTGAAGCAAGTGGCATTCCTGATGCTTTTCCCCCTGCTGTACTGTTAAATCTGCAGGTTACTTATCAGTCCACAGTGACAGAGGCTCCGAGTGGCATCACACAAACCAACGTCAGTCATACTTCAGAACCTGTAAAAATAGAAGCAGATAAAGGATGACTAACATGTTACAGCATTAGTCCTCAGCAAATCCCTGTTGAAGCTTTCTAATACATTAGTACTTTCATAAGCTTTAGCCCAACCCAGTGAAGAATGCACCAAGTCTCTCACTGCCTTTCCGTCATCATAAATGCAAAAACATCTATTGCGATTCCTACACTATATATTGGGAAAGTTATTCAAATGGAAGATGGCTAAATAGCATGTGAAAAGATAAACAAACAGTACTAAGACCTAGCAGCATATGAGGTAAGGAAAAGAGCTTTAAAGACAAAACATGGGGTGTGTGTGTGTGTGTGTGTAATATATATATTACACACACCCCACCCATATAGCAATGAATTCAACATAACGAGGGAAAACCCACATGACAAACATCAAGCATTGTAATTAATACTGTAAATAAAGACAAATGATTTTATACATAAAAATGTCTGCAAATATTGCAAATTCAGAGAATAAAATGCTTAATATTTTAATAAACCTTTAATACATGATTATAGCAAAATGGTATACTGTTTACTCAATGTATTATTGAAATAATATCCACACAAAAGTAAACATTTCTTAATTTTTTATTCTGTAGGTACTGCAGTTATCGACTAGCTAGGAATGGACACAGGATTTTAATTAAGAATTCTTTTTAGGAAATAATTTAACAAGCATGTGATAGCAGAACATGCTATTTTCATCTAGTAAATAGGTGTTCCAGCATTTTGTAAACTAGAGAAGCTTAAGCTTAAGATACTATTCCACTCACTCCTTTAAAACTGTTGGAATCTCATTTTTCTGATTTATGAGATTCTGCATTTTAACTTAATGTTATAAATACAAAGTTTAACATTTAAGAAACACAACTACCAAATAATCTATGTGATATTGCAGATGGACTAGTTCTCTCCAAAGCTCTGAAGGGAAGGGGGGAAAAATCAGTTTCAAAATTTCACTTCCAGCAGTAAATACAAACACTGAATTCTAAATAACGTATAAAGATTTTGAAATATGATCTTGTATTTCTTACAAAAATACAGTTGAAAGGATAAATTAACTTTTTTTCCAGCAACCAGAGACTGCGATTAAAGAAACCAAATAAAGATAAAATGTTAAATGTTTAAAATGAAACATTTAACTTAAATTACTGTATTTAAAGTAACCTGCATTCCACTTTTCATAGAAAATATAAAAAATACATAATTTAACCATAATATTCATTTGCATGTATTTTATTAATTTGAACACTATACAAAGTATATGGTTACTGAGAAATAATCATATACAGATCTCAGTGCCTAGCTCTTAACCTGCCAAGGCCCAAGTGCGGGACAAAGACTTCTTCAATATTCATACAATAAGTAACTGTCCATGACGTTAATTTCATGATTCTTTATTTGTGATGTACATAATCTTCAAGAATAAAGTGAGGGAATAACAAAAACAGTGAAAAATGGTCGAGGGGGAGGGGAGCAAAACAGGGTTGGGCAGAGTATGGGGGTGCAGGGTATGGATGTGGACAGGTTTGGGGGCAGGGTACCAAGGTGTGGATGTGGGCAGGGTATAGTGGGTGGGGACAGGAGTTCGGGGGTGCAGGGGTGGGTAGAGTGTGAGGATGGGAACAGAGTTTGGGGGCAGGGAGGCTGTAGTGGCAGGGTACAGGGAGTGTGGGGGAGTACGGGGGTGGGTGGCATGTAGGGGAGCAGGGTACAGGGTATAGACGTGGGGAGTATGTGGGCAGGCTGTGGTAGCAGGGTACAGGGAAAATAGGGAGTTCTGGAACTAAAGTGAGTAACTACTATCAAAATATCAAAACATATGAGACACAAACCTCAAACAAAAATCTAATCCCTCAGAGAGCAGTTAACTATACACTTAAACATTAATTATAAGGTTATGGGTCATTAACTGTACAGCATCCTGGCACTTTGATTGGCGGAGAATTCTCTTTTAGTACAATGTAGATCAGACAGCCTTTAAAAAATTCATGAGTGTTTGTTATCACATGGAGGAGAAAAAAATGCAAGTTTTGATCACCTCTTCTCCTCAGTTTGGGTAAATTCAAAGTGTAATGAAGAATCTTTTATGAGAAAGCATTATGGCACTTTCCTCACCCACAGAAGTGGGACATTTAAAAAAAAAAAGCACACTTACTGAGAATCCCAATTACTGAAGCTTTTCTAACTAACTAAATGTTGTCATGTGACCATTTGGGGCTTTTCATTTATTTTATTTTTATGGATTTTCTGCAATGTGCTACATATTCTTCATCTAATTAGAGTGCTAGAGGAAAAACATTTAAAGAGAAACCATGTTACCCTAATATCCTGACTTGAAAGGGTTTAAAAAGTTGGAATGCACCTAGTTGTCTATTTTATAATTATATCTGGTTTGTTACTTGAGAGATATGAGAGAGACCTATAAAATCATGAATGGTGTGGAGAAAGTGAATAAGGAAGTGTTATTTACCCCTTCATGTAACACAGGATCTACGGTTCACCAAATGAAATTAATAGCAGGTTTAAACAATAAATAAATAAATAAATAAATAAAGGAAGCACTTCTTCACATAACACACAGTCAGCCTTTGAAACTCATTGCCAGGGGATACTGTGAAGACCAAAACTGTACAGTAGACTCTTGATTATCCAGGACTGGGTTAACCAGAAAGTGGATTAACCAGGATGTCAAAAAAAAAATACACGCGTAACTTGCAGGGCCAGCTCCGGCTTTGTTGCCGCCCCAAGCACAAAAGAAAAAACCCACCAGGGCACAGGGCAGCCAGTGAACCATCACCCACTCCCCCGGCGCAGGGTGGCTGGTGAACCAATCCCCTCTCCCCATATTTCCTAGGGATGGTGATTATCCAGGATTTTATTAACCAGGATTAATTTTTTCCCTATCATCCTGGATAATCGAGAGTCTATTGTAACTAGCTTAAAAAAAAGAATTAGAGAAGTTCCTGGAAGACAGTCCATCAATGGCTATTAGCTAAGATGGTCATAGATGCAACCCTATGCTCGGGGTATCCCTAAGCCTCTGACTGCCAGATACTGGGGCTGGATGATGGAATGGATCATTTGATAATTGCCCTGTTCTGTTCATTCCCTTTGAAGCATTTGGAACTGGCCACTATAAGACGACTGGGATAGATGGACCATTGGTCCAAACAGTATGGTCATTTTTATAAGGCTACAACATAGAGAACAAAAAACCCATGTTACCTAATACTGGCTAGGTGGTATCATATTGGAGAAACAGTAGAATATTCCTCATTGTCTTCAAATATATGAAATCCACTCTATTTTGGTTTTCAGTACAACCATGTTTTCAACATATAATTCCAGAACTTGTTGTAATGGACAAAGAAATATTGTCCTTCCCTTCACAAGCAGACCACCACATAAGTATTATCTACAACACAAGAGCTATAAAAAAATTAGAAGCAGAAGCAAGGAATAGATTTACTATCATTTGCATAACCTTACAGTGTAGGAAATTATTCTCAAACTCATGAGACATAAAATTTGACAAAGTATTTTTCAGTAACTATGAAACAAATCTTTGGTAATTTTTACTAAAACATGATTTGAGATTATGTGTAGCAATCCTTATAAATATCCATCCACTAACTGAACCCAACTCTTTAGAGGAGATAACTGATAAACTTACTGTTAATAGTGTCTCCAACTACTGAGGCAATCAGCATACTGAAATGTCCAGTTCTGCTATTTTCAGTAGCTTTCAGTGTTCATTGCAGAGTTATGCATAGTAATAGTCTGGGCAAATCAGAATAACTTGACATGCAAGAAAACTTGCTATACAAGTCTGATGATTCACTGCCTGTAGAAGAGCACCCACAAGAGCTAGAAAGATAACCTACTGTTATCTAACAAAGCTAAAAATTTAAATCAGTGGTGACTGAGACAATTACATCTGTATCCAATGGTTATATATTACAGTAAAATGAGAGAGAGAGAGAGAGAGGCTTGCAGAAAACTGGCACAATTGCAGCATTTGCATGCACAAGTGTCATAACTGTACATACAAACTCTGTGTAGTTGATCAGACCTTAGTGGAATTTCACCAATAAATTAGTGTGTGTGTGTGTGTGCGCACACACCCCTAAAGTACCTAAAGTGTATGATCCACTCTAAAAAAGCAAATAGGACATATTGCTCAGTCCCTGAGAAGATTTCAGTCTAATTTCAGAGATGATGCAATGAGTGTGAGTGCCAGGCAGTAAGAGGGAGAAAAATGAGGACAAGGGATACAATAATAAGATTATACTGTTACTTAGGTTCATTATACGCACATCTTGATAACTGTAGTTTTGCTTCCAAGTTGCACTGGGTGCTCCAGAGGGCACAAGAGAAAAGAAATAAAGGGATGGAAATAATACAGGCGAGTCGCATCTTACATGAGGGTTACATTCCGCGGTCAGCACGTAAAGCGAAAACTGTGTATAATCAAAATTCATTGAGTTTAATGGCGGGCAGAATCGCCTGCCCTACAGATACAGTTTTTAAATTGTTATTTTTCTCTTTTTATTCGCCGACTGCGTAAAACTGAAATAGCACATGTCAAATGCATGTAAGATGTGACTTGCCTGTATTAGAGAAACTAGAGCCCCAGGAATAGAAAGGAAAATGAGAATTATTTAGGGCAGGAGGGGGACTATGGGAGAGTGGAAGAACAGTCATGAGCAGCTAGGAGGAGGAAGAGGATGAGGCCGTCAGAGTAGTTTGAAAAAGTGACCAAGAAGCTAGAATTCCATAATGATAAAATACAAATCAGATTAACATTATTGGAATACAAGTTAATAAGGATCCAAAGCAAGCAGTTCAGAGGAACAAGAAGGAGGAAGGAATTATCAGTATTGAAGGATGGAAGTGCAGACAGGAACTCTGTCACTCCAACAGATCAGTGTCCACCGCAAGAACACATCTGAAAAAGGGTTGCAAGTGTTTGGTAATCTCAATTTAGCCCTGAAAGCCTTTCATCCACAGCACAAAAACACCCACCAACTCAGTGCAATTAGTAATATCTCCTTTGACAAGGATGCAAGGAAGAAAGGCTAATGGCCACAGTCAAAGTTTCAGTGGACCGATAAAGCTTTATCTGGGAAGCTTACATAGTAGTGCCTGTTTCCAGTTTTTAAGTTTTCTTTCATAAATGCTATTTGTCTTCTTGTTTCATAAATATTAAACACACAGAACTGAGTGAGACCACCTGGGTTCTTTTTCCAGCTCCACCACAGACTGCACATGTGATCTTTGACAAAGCATTTAACCTGTGCAACTTAAGTTTCTGCATCAGTAAAACATGGGTATTGAATGACACTTACCTACTACATGGGGTGCTGTGAAATTAACGTATTTTATAAAATGTAACAGGATGGCTGGACGGCAGAACGGCCAGTTGCAAATTATTCAACCGCATCTGTATCCTAGCCACCACAGACTTTTTATGGAGGATGGAGGGGCATTCTCTCTGCTTTTCCAGAGCTTTTTATCTGTCAAAATAGGATGATCTTCTGCAAAGCACAGCATTTTCCATTTCTTTTTGAATTTTATAATACTGCATGAGTAGGTGCCTCTCAAACAGCTTTAAAACAAAATCCACACTATATCGAGGTAAAGACCCATCTCCTTTTTGGCATTTGGCTTTAGTAACAAAACAAGTTCAGTTCAAGACTTTTCTATTAGATTTTGCTACTCTTAAAATCCCGTAGAACTGTTCAGCCCACACTATAAATCCTTTCCCCCTGGAAAACCATTCCCAACTCTATTATGTCACGGTGGTATAATGAACCAACACAGCCAGAGTCTGGTCAAACAGATATAAAATGTAATAGAGGCTCACAGCCTCTATTACATTCATAACACGTGTATCTATATAAAGTCTATTGTACCAATAATATATTTCAATTAAGTGTATTCCTTGGTCTTTAAACTTTTCTGTGGGGATAGTCAAAGAACAGATAACATTACTGAACACATTTTTCATGAAAGCTTTAATATTTTGACCAGTAGCATCAGATGCTCTCCTACTTCACACTATATGTACAAAGTTCAGTGTTTGTGCATTTCTCCCAAGACGACAAAACACACCCCTTTTTAGCAGCATACATCATCTCTTCCCTTTAAATTGTGAATCTGCATTCTACAGTCCTGAAGAGAATTTCACACTGTACTGGAAAGCATTTACTGGTTGATAATAATGCAGTAGACTTCTCAGATAAGTACAGCATTCAGTTATGTCCTGTTCTAAAGCTACTCCATTTTCCCAGCAGGAAACATGCAAGAAATACTCCATTTAACAAGAAGCGCAAAAATGATTAACAAGTTAGCAGGATCCCTAAAGAGAATTTAAAATTCCAGATGTCCACATTTAAGAGGGAAAAACAAAAAAACAATATTACACAAATTATGTGCATAGAAGCACAACGCAACATTAGTTTTCTTTCATTTGATCTTCCCAGCCCAATTGGCAAACGGTTTACAAAAAGCATATTTATTATGTAGTTCATACATTTTGAAATAGTGTGCAAATATTAACTATATGTAAAGAAAAAATAAAAATGAAATTGTGTACAATAGGTTATAGCTTATAAAATTAAGTAGCCTTTGAGATATAATTCTTAGGTACTTCAGAGTGAATTATACATACTGTTGTGCTTCCTCTAACCAAGTGTGCAACAGTTTTTCAAACATTTATGTCAAAGGCAGCTAGTGCTTATGCTTTACAGACCATCTTTAGAAAGCATTGTGATGTTGTGTTTTGTTTTTTACAATTACCTAACCGTCATAGTTCCATTTTTGACTTGGGTATCCATATCTTAAAGGAACTTTTATAATACAGTATTTTAATAATGCTTTAAAACCACTAAACAGAAGACATATTTGTAAAATATAATTTAAATTAAAAAGGAGCTCAGTTTGTTGGCTACAAAGTTCTCAGTTCTCTTTAATGAAGTTTCTTCTTAAAGAAACAGTCAAATGGAATTCTAGTCAATTTAAAAAACAGCAGTTAGGAATAGTTTCCAGTACCATGGAAAACGTGTCTGAATCCTCTTCCAGTCTGTGTGGGTTCACAATCACCTTTAAAAACCCCTTCTCTCTCCTCTGTGTGTGTTAAAACCCACACTAAAAGGAAAAATTAAGTAAATAACTGACCACAGGAAAAATAATTACAATGGATTAAGCATGTGACGGGGTACAAACCCTGCATCAGGCAAGAAGGGGCTAAAGAGCAGCTTTGGGCTCGGACAGCCCTGCTCCATCTCACTTGTGAAACATGCCAGTCTTGAAGGAGAACCCTTAAAAAGAGAGAAGTCTAATTTAGAAGGGCCCAGACTGTGGAGGTGGACAAACCTTTCATCCTTAGCTCTCAGAAAGGAGCAAACAGAGATCCACGCTTCCTTCAGTCTCTGGGAAGCACACAGAGGTTAAGACAGAGGAGTTGGTGCTGTTCTTTATTTCTGTCAATTTAGTTTCCTCTCCTTTATTACCTTGAGAACTGGGACTAGGGGTCTGACTCTAGGGCAGACCCCTACTAAGAATGTCAGAAATAAGATACAACCTTAATTCTATTACCATGTACTTGTTCTGACAGTCTCTAACTGAAATGATCATTATCTTTCAATGCATAGCATAGATGGTGTTCAGGGAATGAATCAAATAACAATGAATGATGAGGGTGTTGTCTGTAGGATTCTGCCTCTTTTGCTCTAAAAGCTATAAGGTGAGCAGAGAATGACTTTGCGGAATGCAAGAAGAGGAAGACTGTCATGTAGTTAAGGCAGTTTAATACCATCCAAGAAGGGTATTTCATGTCATTAACGTGCAGGCATTCAGTCTTAAGACTGAGGGAGCACCTCCAAATACGTTTAAGAGGGCATTATATAGAGGACGATGATCATTTGTACACCATGTCCACTGAAAGTACTTGGCTTCATCTGCAGCAAAGGAGATTTAGATATTAGGAAAAACAACTTTCCATCTATAAGGATAGTTAAGCTCTGGAACAGGCTTCCCAAGAAACCCATCCCTGAAGATTTCTAAGAACAGGCAGGACAAACATGGTCAGGGATGATCTAGGTTTACTTGGTGCTGCTTCAGTGCAGGGGCTGGAGTCAACTTCTAGAGGTCCATTTTAGCCCTACATTTCTGTGATGCCATCAGACAACTAGCCTCTATTCCTGTCTCTGACAGAGATTCTTATGCAATGCCAGGCAAGCAACTTAAACCAAACTTTTAACAGACGCCCACCAATTGTGATTTCTTGTTTTCTACCTGCCCAACTTGAGATGCCTTGGGCCAGATTTTCTGTAGTACTGAGCATTTGCAACTGAAACACAGATTATTGGAAGTTGTGGATATTCAGTATTTCTGCCAGGAGTTTAGTATGTCAGGGTGAAACTATAACAAAGTAGGGAGTCAGCAGGTCCTGAGTTCTAATCATAGTTTTGCCATTAAATCACTGTACAGCCACAGGCATGTCACTTGGTCTTTTTCTCAATTTTTCCCACCTGGTGAATGGGGAGAATACACACAGTCCCTCTCCTTTTGTCTCAGGGGCTTTATAAAGCTAAAATCATTAGTACTTATGAAGCACTCAGATATGACAATGATGAGTGCCATGGAAAACCCTAGGAGAAAATCAATTTGTATTCAGTTTAGAATTTGGATAATGTTCAGAAATGAAGGCATTGTCCACAGATTAAATGAAGCAGGTAAACAGAAATATCGAACAGCATAACACACATACAGAAACAGTGTGTTGCCCCTATAACAAACAAAGCTAAGGACAAAGACAATAGTAATAATAACTGGTTCTTTCAGAGAGACAATGTGGATATGTGAATAGATTTGGGGTCTAAACTACCAGAAGGAGAGGTTACTTGCCTTGTGGAGTACCTGCATTTCTTTGAGATGTGTGTCTCCCATGAGTGCCCCAACTTAGGGAGCTTCCAAGCAGTAACCCCACCCTAAGGAGACAGGACGTTTAGAACAGAGTCCAGGACTGAAGAGAGAACTTTGTTGTCTACTGCAGTATCCAATCTAGCAGTGTGAACCAAAGCATAATGGTTGGAAACAGGGTCCCTGTTGCAGCTCTGCAGATTTCAGCAACCAGAACATCCTTGAGTAAAGCTACAGCTGTAGATTGAGATCTAATAGAATATGCACTCACTTGTAGGGGAAGCTGAACATGAGCCAAACCGGTAAAAATATACCCAGAGTTCCATTAGCATGCCTCTGCTTGGAGTGGATCTTTTGGACCTATCTGCAATAGACATAAGAAGCCCAGGGGACTTTCTAAACGGTCTGGTTCTGTGCAAGGAAAAGCCTATAGCTTTCCTGACACCAAGTATATGGAAGGTAGCTTCCTGAATAATCTGATGCAGCTTTGGAAAGACAACAGGAAGGTGAATAGTCTAGTTAACATGAAACTCAGAAGAAATCTTGCATAAAAAACTGGGATGTGGTCTTCATGATAACTTCTCCCTAGAAAACAGTGAATAGAGAGACTGCCATTAAAGCTTCAAGCTCACCAACCCTTTGGGAAGAAGTGATGGTCATCAAAAAGGATGTCTTCATAGACAAATGTAACAGGGAGCACACAGCTCATGGTTTAAATGGCTGTTTCATAAAACAGTTAAGAACAAGATCGAGATCTCTAATTTACAGAAAGTGATTCATAAAACCTTTCAAGAGCCTTGATGTGGTTTGATGTGTGGAAAAAGAAAATTGAGAAACCTATTGGTGAGTGCAAAGCTGTTATTGATCTAATGAAACTTGATGGAACTCAGACAGGCCTCTTATGCCTTCAATTCCAAGTAATCAAAGACTGTGAAAGAGATGACCGTGCCAGGTGAAAGATAACAATTACACCGAAGATGAAACTGTGTCTGCATTTCTGGAAGTTAAGTTAGTCGACGAGGAAAATATTTCTTGGTGATGGTTCATTCAGGCAAGAGGAGTTGTTACCCCATCCCGGTTAGCCCACAACATGAAACAAGGCTCAGTTGTTTAATCTTGCACACTAAGAGCTTCAATGGAAAACCATCAGAGGCTTCCACAGACTGAACTTTTTAGGGAAAACTTACTTTATTAGGAAACGTAGTTGTTAATAGGTATAGACTCAGATTAATGTTTTATTATTTTGTTTTGTTACCATTTGCTTCCATCACCCTCTCATTTCTAGTTACTTTATTTTTTAAAGCAAACCTACTATCGTTTCATTGTAAGAGCTTACACGGGCTGTGTGGTTTACAGCAGCAGTGATTTAAGGTAAATTGGAATCTGAGATTTCTGTTAGTAGCCCAGTGTCAGGGGCTAGATATCACAAATGAATGCTTCAAAGGGATTCTTGGATTGGGATGTGCCTATTGTAAGCATGCAAGTTGAAGACAGGCTAGGCACAGCCCAAAGGTGAGCGCTTGAGTGACTGAAAGGCTGGTGGTGTTAGGGAGCTGACATCCAGCCAAGCACAGGCAAGACTCCTTCACACTAGAGGTCAGTGGAAACAAACTGAGACACAGCCCAGAGTGCCCTGAGAACCATCACAAAGATCCCCTATGAGAAGGTCACAATAATTTCTTATAATAGAAAGTGTTTAGGCAAATTTAAAATAGGCATTACCACCACTTCCCTAGAGCATATTACATTGCCATCCCCAGTATGTAGGGTCCTACCAATTTCACAGCTGTGAAAAAACACACCACAGTCTGTGAAATAAGCCAAATGTCCCCTTGTTCCTAGGAGCGCCCCAGCAAAGAGGGAGACCAGACCTAACTGCAGGTGCCTCACCCTGTGGCAGGATGCTCTCTGGGACTGAGCAGCAGTCTCAGAGGCTCCTGTAGCTGGAGGAGGCTTCTGGAGTTGCATCTGATCTTCCCTGTGCTGCTGGGAGGGCCCCAGCAAAGGGGACTCCTAGTTCTGGCTGGCCAGGAGAGGGGCAGGACATGCTCTTCCCCTACACAGCTGTTGGGGTTGGGTGGAAGGGGAGACCAGAACCACCTCTGGGAACCTCTTGCGGATGCAGGAAGCTTCATGGTTGTGACCTTCAGAGTCCAGGCATCATAGAGGTGAGGCAATCCCATGACACCCCCCTAGCACACACAATCCCCTTCTGGGTCAGGACCTCCACATTACAACACACAAATTTCAGATTTAAACATCTGGAAACGTGAAATTTACCAGTTTTAAAATCCTATGGCCATGAAATTGGCCATAATGGACCATGAATTTGGTAGGGCCCTACCAATATGTCAAGTAGTTTAATTTGATACCCATTAAAGGTGGATATTTGTCTACAATCATTTAAGACCAGTATTTTAAAAAAAATTTGAAGTATACAAGTGTAATATTAAATCACATGATAGGAAAATTTAGAAATACAATTTTCTACAAATGGTGCTTTGGATCTCACTTGAGTGCAGGATTCCAAATATTTAGTTAATGAAATTTCTAGTTATATTTTCCTTAGATATTCTACTATTTGTATACTTTATACTACTTTTTCACTCAGAAGCCTATACTGTACTTGAATTATCCATTTATATCCTCACTGTCTGTACCGTACTGGATCAAAGAATTTTCCCCTTGTTAAAAAAGCAGATAACATTCTTTGATTTTGTGCAGCACCATCAACACAATTGGTGATTTAAATTCTTAACTTGGTATATTAATATTAAACCAATTGTTTCTTGCTGTGAAGAGTTACATTTCAGGCCAATACTAGTAAAGAAAGATTCATTTAAAATATGCAGCACACATGCACTTGTTTTATTCTTCCAAAAAAGCATTTTCCTTTCAACACTGCTCATTTGGACAGCTAGAAACTAACTGCAGCCCAAGAAACATTCTGGTCCATAAAGAGAGTTCATACACTTGTACTTCAGAGCCAGCACTATGGAATCAAGAATACAGGTGCTTGCCCTCCAGTTATTTCCAATTCCTTTCGAACTCCAGATATAGCCTTAAATCTTTGATGAATAAGGGAGAAGCAGCTTAAGTTAAGAACAGATCTGCAGAGACAATACATTAGAACTACACACATACTGTTAAACATAGGTGCCAACTTCCTCTCTAGCCAGAGGGTGCTTCACACCCCCTCACCCCCCGAAGATTAGAGTGTTCTCCTACTGGCTTTTGTATGTTACCATTCCTGATGTCCGATTTCTGTCTATTTATTCTTTATCTGATTTGGCTAATGTACATGGCAGTGGGGCATTGCTGACACATGATGGCATATATCACATTAGTAGATGTGCAGGTGAATGAGTCCCTGATGGTGTGGCTAATGCGATTGGGTCTTCTGGTGGTGTTGCTAGAGTAGATATGGGGACAGAGTGGGCAGCAAGGTTTGTTACAGGGTTTGGTTCCTGGGTTAGTGTTTCTGTGGAGTGATGTGTAGCTGCTGGTGAGTATTTGCTTTAGGTTGGGGGGCCATCTGTACCAAGGACTGTGCCAGCTCCCTTCTCTTCATGTATTTGTATACCAATGTCTGCAACTGTCTGCGTGTGTAATTTTCACTCCATACATCTGAAGAAGTTGGGTTTTTTCTCAATGAAAGCTTATGCCCAAATAAATTTGTTACTCTTTAAGATGCCAGTGGATTCCTTGTTATTCTTATCCATGATTTTTGAATGCTTAAACTTGGCAATACTCTGAGATCTAAAAACAATGTTATCCTTATGAAAAGTTGCTTCAAAAATGTTTATCAAAGCCTGCAGCTCAGAAACTCTGTCTTATGTTACAGAACCTAAGAAACCAACCCTGAATGATGGATAATACGAGGGAACAAGAATGAAGAGGCTCAGACGAAGCCTTCATGAGTTTTGTAAGGAATAGATTTTAAGTCCCACATTTGCAGGCCTACAAATTTGAGAAAACGTATTAGATGATAATACTAAGGAATGAGAAGGACCGAGCCTCCATAAACAGGGATATGGCAGGCAGAGATGGCTGGTAAGTGTGCTCCTTAGCAACAAAGAAAGATAATCCCAAATGCATCAAGGATATGAAGAAATATTAAAAATATAAACTTCTATGTAAAATATGTGAATGCTGAGTTGAAGGGATCTACATTCCTAAACACAGATATGACTCTCTCAGAGAAACCCAACATTTGCTCAAATAACTCACAAACTGGACTATCAGATAAACATCTATTAAACTAGGAAGAGCTCCTGCCTGCCCTTCTGAGGCAGTAGTTCTGTGCTCAGGAGAAGGACAAAGGGCAGGTCCTTAGAAAGAGGTAGCTGTTCTACAGATGTGGTCTTTAGATCAAATGTTAGGAAACGGCTCATTCTTACACTAGTTATTCAGTGCAAACAGATTTTGGGTTCAGTGCCAGGACCCACTGGGCTAACAGAAGGAAAGGAAGTGAGGATAGTAATGGCATGAGGGCTTTTGTACCCTCAATTCCAGAATGCTTGTCCCCAGGATGTGCGCCTGTACCCCTTTCTGAATACTTCAACAACTGTCCCAAGGAACAAGAAGCAGAGCACGAGACTGCTGCAGCATAGATCTGCAGTAATAAGGTGACAAAGAAGCAAAAAATTTTGTCGAGGTTACACTAACCATTCTACATCCTGTGGATACAGACTTCAAGAGTGAAGTTTATGTTGTGCCCTTCCTGTTTGCAGATCAATAGGTTCATAATGCATTTTGGATGTTCCGAACTAGCATAAATGCCAGAGTTCCAAAGTTGCTCTGAAACATGTCCTACCCACATGCCATTACTCAGCAAGCCATCTGGCACTGACTGGCTTTATATGTTTTTATAATAAAAGGAATCTAAAGATCATAGCATCCTTAGAAAATCATCATTACTTCAAAACAGTCTCTGAAAACAGAGATTAAATGAAATAAACTGTTATAGCATATCAAATGTGTTTGTCCTCTGTATAAACAAAGGCAACTACTTCCAATGGGATTTAGAGAAGAATTTTGATTTTCCCTTCTATTCAGTTTATAGAGGTAGTAGACATAAATTTTAAAAAAAAAAAAAAAAAAAAACGCACCACAGAAACCCACAAGAAATCTCCTCTTATCTAAATGAGATAAATGGGAAGATATATAAAAATAGGGAAACTCATAGCAAGGAAAAAGCTAGACATAATATAATATTCTTATTTTTATTTCCAGATTTATGCAGTATGGTTATGTAGGACTGGTGCCATCTTCTTGTATATATTTAAACTGTAATATAGCCTCATCTTGCCACCCTCTTGAAATGAACACAAAGCATTCAGTGTTGTCTAATCTACTTGGAACATGAGTCATATATGCATACCACAATGACAAAGAGGAAACATTTTACCCTGGAAATGCAAGTGAAAACACGGCTACCTAGAATTTTAGGGTTATGAAGATAGCATATACAATGGAAAGGATTTTTTTTTTTTTTTGATGAACTAGACAGGAAGGGACTGACATTAAAAAAAAATGTTATGATGGTAATTATTTTTAAAAAAGTAGGTGAAGACTGAAGTTAGGAAGGGAAAAGTTCTAAGACATCGAGATACAATTTCCTAACACAAAGCATGACTGGCTTATCAAACACACACTTGAAATCAGGCACAGAGATAACTGTATTTCAATGTTCAGGAGTGAGGAAGCTACATTTCTGAAAAAGGAAGAAATACAATAGTAGTGCTATAAAGATAAAATCTAATCTTAGTTTTAGAAATCTAAGTGGATTTAAGTTTCCTGAATTCCTAAAGAATAATATAGTGAACCCATAAGTCTTAAAATGCCAGTATGATACTATTTGGTTTCCCCAGGTCTGCTATTGCTATAAATAAGATACTTAGATCTAAGATTTTCTAAGGTTGGGTAATTTCTATGTATTTTAATAAAAACAAAAGATTTATCTGCTGAATTATTTACAGGACCGAGCAGTCACTGAATTTGCAAAATATCCATTACCTAGTTAATAAATGGGCTTGTGCAGCACAGCTATAAGATTATTCTAATACAGAAGCAGAGGTTCTCAAATTCACTGAAGATCGCTCCCTGAAACTGCGAATCAGCTTAAAATAATTTCCATTGGACAATCTACACAGTTGTACACCCATATTCTCAGAAAGGATATTTTTTTATCCTTCTCTTCTTTGCCCTTATACATCAATGCAGACGGCTCAATGCCCAAGTGCTGACTTTTGTTTTTGCTAGTGGGTGCTCCTCTCTGCATTCTCCCACATGTTCAGGCAGCAGGTGAGGTCTCAGGGGGAAGAAGCCTTGATGCGGAAAGGAGCAGGGGCAGGGCCTCGGAGTTGAACCACAGTCTGGGTGCTGGGGCCCATAAAAGATTAATCCAGCCCTGCGGGTGCTGTGCTCCCCATTTTTTCTAGTGGGTGCTTGAGCTCCAGAGCACCCAGTGAGTGCTAGTAAACTTCACTGAACTAAATGCTGAGTGTTTTGTTTTTCCAAGTGAAACCTGTGAATTGTCCGTGCATATAATGGAGTCTCCAGAAGCACAGAATCACAGGCAACATGAAATATAGTAGCTGAAGAAAAAACACATGGATTTTAATCACTTTAACTCTACCTAGGAATGAGGTAGGTAGCTTATGTCATCTAGATAAAGGGATTTAAACGGAGCTTGGCATTAGACCGAAATTCGATTCAAAATGTTTACCTGGAAGAAATGAAACTTTTTTTTTTTGAGGATAGGAAAGTCTTCACAG
The DNA here is from genome assembly GCA_007922305.1 of Dermatemys mawii. NCBI lineage: Eukaryota > Metazoa > Chordata > Testudines > Dermatemydidae > Dermatemys > Dermatemys mawii. Next base: position 3,063,904 of record ML677336.1, on the reverse strand, counting down.
TTCACTTAAATAGCAGCTCAAATGAGATCTAATTTCCCATTACATAAACCCAAGAGGCAGAAACACTCTCACTTAAGTGTTGACACCTGAGACTTTCCAATAACAATTATCTAGTTAGGTGCACACCACTGAAATGTTCATCTTCTGAGGGGACAGATTTTATTTTCACATTTTCCTTTACCCTGCATTTTTTCAGATGCAAGACCTGAAGTAGGGACAAGAGGTGACAGGAGGCCACTCTACTTTCTACCTTGCTCAATCTACTAGCCCCCACATACCATGGCCCAGCATGCAGTAGAAACTCAGTTTAACAAAAGAAACCATACCACCCCCAAATGCATCTCTGGGGCATGTAAAGCACGTAGTTCATTTTGATTTTTAGAAAACTTTAAAAGTAAAGCCTAATCCTAGCATAAAGAGTCAGTTTTAAACATTCCTTGCATTCTGAAAATTGATATATTTTCATGCCAATTGCTAGACCGAGTCACGTAAAACCTCCACTACAGGCAACTTGTGGCCTGCTATTACCTTAAATACGAAGCATTCCCAAAGTTCATTCATTACATTGGTCTACAATTTTTTAGAAGTTGTCTGCTTCAGAGATAAAATGTGATATTTAATTATGTATTTTGATGTGCTGAATTCAAATATGACAAATAAAACAACTGATTGGCTACTGTTTCTAAGATATTTAAGTTTTTACATTTTATGTCTATGTATATTGTGTAGATGATAGAGTTTTAATCATAAATTGTAAATCTAGGTCTTTTCATGTGTTTATGGTTGCTTTACATGATAATATTTCACTTGTCCTGTTTATGTAACACTTTAAAAATCAGCAAAAGGGTTATATAAATAAAATGTATTATGAAACAAAAGGCAAAAAACTATTACGTACATAGTTTAGTCCCATTCAGTGTCTACTCGGCGCTTCTTGGCTTGTCTCTTGTATTCATTAAATGGAGCATCTCTTGTCACTGTCCAGCAATAGTCTGCAAGCACTGATGGGCTCAATTGGCCCTGATAGCATTTCTCCATTGTTGCAACGTCCTGGTGAAATAGCTCGCCGTGCTCGTCACTCACTGCTCCACAGTTCAGTGGAAAAATATCTAGATGAGAGTGCAAAAAATGTATCTTTAGTGACATGTTGCAACCAAGGCTTTTGTATGCCTTGAGGAGGTTTTCCACCAACAACCTGTAGTTGTCTGCCTTGTTGTTTCCGAGAAAATGTATTGCCACTGACTGGAAAGCTTTCCATACCGTCTTTTCCTTGCCACGCAGTGCATGGTCAAATGCTTCATCTCGAAGAAGTTCACGAATCTGAGGACCAACAAAGACACCTTCCTTTATCTTAGCTTCACTTAACCTTGGAAGTTTTCCACGGAGGTACTTGAAAGCTGCTTGTATTTTGTCAATGGCCTTGACAAAGTTCTTCATCAAACCCAGCTTGATGTGTAAGGGTAGTAACAAAATCTTCCTTGATTCAACAAGTGGTGGATGCTGAACACTTTTCCTCCCAGGCTCCAATGACTGTCGGAGTGGCCAATCTTTCTTGATGTAGTGGGAATCTCTTGCACGACTATCCCATTCGCAGAGAAAACAGCAGTACTTTGTGTATTCAGTCTGCAGACCAAGCAAGAGAGCAACAACCTTCAAATCGCCACAAAGCTGCCACTGATGTTGGTCATAGTTTACGCACCTCAAAAGTTGTTTCATGTTGTCATAGGTTTCCTTCGTATGGACTGCATGACCAACTGGAATTGATGGCAAAACATTGCCATTATGCAGCAAAACAGCTTTAAGACTCGTCTTTGATGAATCAATGAAGAGTCTCCACTCATCTGGATCGTGAACGATGTTGAGGGCTGCCATCAAACCATCGTTGTTGTTGCAGTCTACAAGAGCACCTTCCATGAAGAAGAATGGGACAAGATCCTTTTGACGGTCACGGAACATGGAAACCCTAACATTACCGGCCAGGAGATTCCACTGCTGTAGTCTGGAGCCCAACAGCTCTGCCTTACTCTTGGGTAGTTCCAAATCTCTGACAAGGTCATTCAGTTCAGCTTGTGTTATGAGGTGTGGTTCAGAGGAGGAGGATGGGAGAAAATGTGGGTCCTGTGACATTGATGGTTCAGGACCAGAAGTTTCATCCTCTTCCTCGTCTGACTCAAGTGAGAATGATTCTGGTGCATCAGGAACCTGCAGTCCTTCTCCGAGGGGTATTGGGCGTATAGCTGATGGAATGTTTGGATAATGCACAGTCCACTTTTTCTTCTTTGACACACCTTTCCCAACTGGAGGCACCATGCAGAAGTAACAATTGCTGGTATGATCTGTTGGCTCTCTCCAAATCATTGGCACTGCAAAAGGCATAGATTTCCTTTTCCTGTTCAACCACTGGCGAAGATTTGTTGCACAAGTGTTGCAGCATAAGTGTGGGGCCCACCTCTTGTCCTGATCTCCAATTTTGCAGCCAAAATAAAGGTGATAGGCTTTCTTAACCATAGTGGTTGGACTGCGCTTTTGTGATGCAAAAGTCACTTCACCACAAACATAGCAGAAGTTATCTGCACTGTTCACACACGTACGAGGCATCTCTGCTCACTTTGGCTAAACAGAAACGTTTCCCTTTGCAAAATCAAACACTGACAGATAAGAGAGCAGGACACTGTATGATTTCTAGAGCTGATAGAGCAATTTATTCAGCAGAGTGATGTAAGCTTTGTTATGATTGCATCACCCATTACTTCTAGGAATAACAGGATGCAATTCATATCATGTATGATGCAATACCATGTATGACGCAATACCAGCTTCAGCTTCATTGTTTTGCCTAAAAAGCAAGTACTGCCCAAACCCAGTCAGATTTATTCATAGATCCAGTCAAAGATGTATTTTAGACCTTTCCCTTTATAACTCACTTATCCTCCGCCATTCCCATGTCCAGGGTCGTATATACTGACCCAATAGCATATCTTGAAAACTAGAGCCAATCAACAATTTTAAGCATCATTTTCGTTCTCAGTAACCCAGAATTAGTAAAGTTTGACTACATTTATTTCAGAAGCATTTTGGCTATAGAGCAGTGTTATTGCATGCACAAAACTCATTGGTCCTCTCCAAAATTTTAAAGCCAGGCCTGTGTATAGTGGTAGGATTACAATGGACAGGAAACAGTTACTCAGAGCAAAAGTACACATCCCAAAACTAAAGATTAGCAGGTCTTTTAAAGGAAGTCTACCTTCTATAAAATACTTATATCCATGGAAGCAAAATGTAATGAGTTACTCTGCCCTTGAATATAGTAGAGTTGGTTTTACATTATAAAAGGAAAAAGGCATAAGAAAAACCTGCTCAGAGGGCTAGATGAGCACAATGCACTTTTACTCTGTTCAACTGATTCCTCTCCATACATGTCACACATGAAGTGGACTTTGTCATGGGTCCTGTATTTTCTCCATAGCCACATCATGAGCTGTACAGCCAAATCTCAGCAGCTGTTAACAGTTTCTGGTCTGTTGAGAGCTTGTACCTCAGCTATACCATAGATGGTTGCTACGCTGAAAGGCCTCTGCTAGCATAAGATACCAGTCATATTGTCAGTAGGTGCTGACTTGGGGAAATCATGCAAGATATGCATTAGTTTTCTTCTCACCTTGCACATATGCACTGTTCTGTCACATTCAAACACCAATTGTGGTACCACAGAGAACTCATACTTTCCCAAAGTCTCACAAAGATCAACATCATGCTGAGTTCTGTACATGACGAGGAGACAAGCAAACAGAGACATATCTGCATTTCCATAAAAATTTAGGAGCAGCCAACAGTCTCTCCTCATAACTGTTGACATCTGCACTTTACTCCCAATTTTGATAAAAGCGGCAAAAGACGTGGTGCTAAGGATATACACTGATTCATTTCTGCAGATAGGATTTCTAAAAACTACATTCATATCCCACAGTCCATCTTCAGTAAGTGCTTTAGGAGCCTCTCTGTTACGCATTTATTCCTCTTCATTCCTGTTCAAAGCACATATTTCCATGTACTTAGCCTCCGCATTGGCCATTCCCAACACTTTCCCATCCATTAGACCCTCTACAAGGCAATTTATGAATTCCAGCAGAGTTGCACATTTTGCAGAAGTAAAATCAGTTCCTTTTCACCTTTGGATACAACACATTACATACACTCTTGGTGTAGCACTCGTAATATGCAATGTTGAATGCATCATTTGGGTCAATATTCCCACTTAAATTTACTTTCCATACATTTTCACTAAGAGTGACTGCTTCAGACAGTTTTTCACTCCTCTGTTGAAACTGTGCTTAATGGATGTCTTCAGGCTTCCGATTTACTCTAGATTTTTACAAATTAGATGACACCTCCCTTACTTTTCTATCATTACCTTGCCCATGGAATTTATACACGCTTCCAGACTATAGATGAGAATATTGACAGCTTCACAAGCTTGCACCACAAGCAGCCCAACAGTGGACTTTCCCACCCCAAAATGGTCCACCACAGACCAGTTGCTGTCTAGCACCATCAGTTTCCAGAGGGCAATAGCCACCTGCTTCTCTACCGGTATGGGTCGAGGGAAGAGAGTGTTCTGCTGCCATAGGGTTGGGGCCAACTCCTCACAGAGCTCCAGGAACATCTGCTTCCTCATTCTGAAATTCTGCAGCCACTGCTCATCATCCCAGTGTGATACCACCACAGCGTGCTGGGTTCTCCTGGTCTAGAAGCAGCAGTCCACTCCTGGACATACAGTCACAACACTGGCAGTCTCCTATGTCTCCATGTCATGGGGTGACAGTAATCAGGTCATCTGTCTTCCACTTGTGAGGAAAGTCCAAGTCTATTCACCAGAGATTCTCACGGGTCGTGTACCTGTAATGTGCACACATTTGTCCTGAAAGGAGCAGCAGGAGGAGAAACACATCACTGGTCACTTGCTCTATGCCTTCCACCAAGCTGGGCAGAAGAGATGGGAGAGCAGGAACTATCATCCCAAATACATGAAGGCAGTGGACAGTGTCAACAGCAGACTGCAAAGCAGTTCCTAGAGTCTCCTGTAGTGCACAGAACCCTGGGACACTGCCCCTGAAATGCTAATGCCAAATGCATGTACAGTAACTCCCCATTTAACGTTTCAATCTTATGATCCTGCTCCATTATGGAACATGCTCGTTAAAAGTGGTGCAATGCTCCCCAAACGTCATTTGGCCACCTGCTTTGTCCAAGGCTGGCAGCCCCTCTATGCCCTCCCCCAGCACCTCCCACTTGCCAGCAGACCCCGCAGATCAGCACCTTCCTCCTGCTCCTCCCACCTCCTGCCCACAGCAATCAGCTGTCTTGCAGCATTCAAGAGGCTGGAGGGAGGAGAGAGGATATGGTGCGCAGTCTCCTCCCTCCCTCCAGCCCACAGCAAACAGCTGGTTTGTGGCAATCAGGAGGCTGGGGAGAGGAGGTAAGACACAGTGCAGAGCCTCCTCCCTCCCTCACCTGCCTCTGGAATGCAAGAAACCATCTGATTACCAGGGGCAGGAGGCAGGGGAAGGAGCAGGGGCTGGGGGGGAGAAGGGGGCTGTGCACCGCATTCTCGCTCCTCCCCGCAGCCTCCTAAACACCACAAGACAGATGAGTACTTCTATGATTAATTCTAATGGGGAAATGGACTCTCAACATTGTTTTGCTTAAAGTCACATTTTTCAGGAACATAACTATAACATTACACGAGTAGCTACTGTATCAAAAAAGGCAGCAGAGTGAACATAGATATACAGCTTGTATCCATGTCTAGCACAACACATGTGGATGCTCAGCGTCAGTGTGGGGGTACATACATGAGCATATAAGTACCTAAGTATGCACACCAGTTTAGATGTAGCTTATGACAGCATTAAAGATAACCTGCACTTAACAGCTTTACTACACCGGTTTATGAGCCACAATAAAATTTTATTGTGTGTCTTGGATTGTCTATTTTACCTTTCCTTGCATAATCTACTCTTCTCAATTTCTGTCTCTTATTGATGATATTTTATTCTGCCAATAACCATGAACAGCACAGAAGCAGCAAGGATTCAACATTGGAGAAACCAGCACACAGCCTTTTCCTGCCAGTAAGTCCTACCTATCACTACGACCAGTTTGTTAATGTTTACTAACAATAATATTCCATCTTACTGTAATAAATTATTCCCAAATGATTCACAAACTATATCAATGTCTTTTATTCTCCTTTTCCATAAGAGAACTATGTATAGGTAATCTGTAGTAAAGACATATGCTTTTGCTGGAATATCACTACTAAAATATTTAAAATACAAAATCCTTGAATTCCAACTTTTCAGTACTGTGATGAAATTAAATACAGCATTTTATTATACTCAAAATCCAATATTTTTTCCTCTTCCAAAACATAAATCATTAAAGAAATTTAAAAAAGAAAAAACGATATAAAATGAATTACTTTTCCAGAAAGCAGTGCTATTAAGTACACTGGAAGATCTGAGATTAGAATTCCGGAGTTCCTAACTCCCATTTTCATGCTCAGATGGTATCAATGTTCAGTTATAAACAGCCAGCTCTGATCCTGTAACACAAATGCGGAATAACACACCATGACTATTTTGCACATACATAGTAGCTTTCCTCTGAAGATGAAAATTTTCACTCAAAATTTGCCAAAATTGACATTTGCAAAATATTTTGGTTGACCCAAATCTGCATTTTCTGCAGAAAAAAATTCACCTGACATTTAAATTCTTGCAAACAAAAAGACCACCCGGTTCATCAAACCCATATACAAAGCAGAAATTATAACATTTTCATAGACCAGTCACCACAAAATTGGAATTCTTCCTATAAACCAGAGATTAGCACCTTTGGGGGCTACTTCCTCATAGGTTAATGAAGGAAAAGTGTAAGATTGAGGTATTCAATTAACTCTGATTAACCTAATTAACTTAACTATCCATGTAAATTGGAGGTCTGTATGCATAAACATTCATTTAGAAAGTGCAAGATTTCAGAAGTGCTCAATACCTCCAACTTTGGCCAGATTTTTCGGAAGAATTCAGCTTCCGTTTCATCACCAAAATAATTGGCTACATTTTCAGAGAGCTCAGTAAATTGGAAACTGAATACTAAATACAGACACTAAGCTTAATCCAGCAAACACATGACTCTCCCCTTATGAACTGTTCCACATGCATTTAATAGGACTACTCACCTGAGCAGAATTTGTGTGTGCTTAAATATTTGCCAACCTAAATTATGGTCCAAGGTCCTATAACGACCAGAAAATGATACACAGAAATGTGCATCTGACTGTTTGAAAATCAAGACTTCAGAATGAATATGATATAATATGAGACAGCATAATCAAATTACCAATTATATTTATTATTTTATATTATCATTTTTAAGAATAAGAAGGTATAAGTTAGCGTGAAAACATTTTCTGTCACTAATATTAGTTCACGGAATCTCTAAGTTTTTGGTAAAGGAAAAATATACTGTTTTCATATCAATTTTACTCATTTATTACTGTAAATATTTGTATCTTAAAATAGTGGTACACGACCAATACAGAAGACATTTAAATAAAGCAGCTGTTTCTGAAATAACTGATAATTAAGCAAAAGGCTTTTGTTTGCAGTTTCAAGATTTCTTTTGTAATTGACCTGTAGAGCACTGAAGTTTGAAACTCAGTGTATTTCCAATCTAATATTAGCATATGAAAAACTTTGGTTTTAAATAGAATTATTAAAAGAAGTCTAATCTTTATTTAAGGGTATATTACATATCCTTTGATAATGGAAAACTTATTTACTAACACACAAACTTGGATGGTATGGAAATTGTAGTAAAAAAAATTACGTGAAAATACTAGTTAAAGCTATGCAAAATTCACATATTTTCTTAGAATTTCACACGCATTTTCACTGTTATACTTCATAGCCTTTCAAGTTGAAGTCTATTTCAATTTGGACAAATGGCTATTTCTCATAAAAGGATAGAAAAATGCTTTTTTTCCCCTAGCTAATGAAGTCTTTCTGGACCAATAAAAGTCATTTTTACATAAAATTCAAAATATAATTTTTTCCATAAAAATTGACACTGCAGATAAAAGCATAAAATATTATTTTTGTATTTATTACAAATCTTACCTACCTAAACAAAAACAAAACTGCATGATAGCTTTTCAGTACAGAAATTATTACTCCTGCTTGAAAACCTCCGTGTATATTTGTTTGTTGTTACAAACATAAATTATTCAAGATAGATATCTGTGAACTCTTCAGAGGATTATGAAACAAAGTTGAAAGTGTGCAGATTAAAAAACAGATACTGTATTGTGCAATGTAAAAAGTTCAAAGAACGAAGTTTTTAAGACAGTTTTAAAAGACATGTATATGACACTTTTATACTGTTACGTGTGTTCTCTTGCTTAAACGTATAAAAAGGTCAGCAATATTTACCTACTTTTTCCATTGGAAAACATTATTAAATTATAACAATTCTGTAGTAAATGATTCATTGCAGTTCATTACGTAAAACAACCCACAACAACTAGTCGACCAGCTTGGGCATATTGTAGGAAACACGGCCAAACTCCTCCATGCCACAATTCTTTGAGAAACAGGAGTATTCATGTAAAATCACTTTCCAAAATGTGTGATAGTTCTATTAACAAGTCCTTCAGAAAATAAAGCGAAGTCACCAGCAATGTAATTTGATGTAGTTTATTTGGTCCATAAAATTAAATTTGTTTCATCCAGTTTGTTTTAATACAGTAGCAACAACATTAAGATATTAAAAGAAACAGCTCAAACAACAAAAAGTTGTTCCTCAGAATTATAGCTTGAAAACTCAGTATTTATCTACCCCATTACACCTCACCAGCCCAGATGACACTCCCAATCTCTAAATCCCTCCTGAAAATCGTTCTTTATAGTCTTCTTTGTATGGCAGATTAGTAGTGAAAAAGTACCTTAATTATTTAAAACTGCACTACTTTGTGACACATACTACAGATTACCTAGTGCTGGGTCTCTACACAGTATTGCCTAAAAAGACTGAAGTCTGAGGGAGAAACCTCTGTTCTATACAACACAGAGCTCATATATCACTCACTCAAGAATCATGAATTTCAGCTGTAACAAACTCTTCTGGCTTTGAGCACATACCAGGTATTTTAATATTAAATACAATATATTTGAATATGTTTTTAAAAGGACAAAAAGACAACAGCATATAATGGCATACGGACACACAATTTTGTTATTGCTTTAAAGATACTAAAATAATCTAATCCATATTATGGACTAAACAACAATTTTGTGTTCTTAATAGTTCTTGCTTCTTTAGGTAATGCAGAGAAGTGGTATTCCAGAACCTACCTCTACTGATCAACTCAGCCCCCCCAATAAACCCAGCAACAAAAGAATACACCACATACAGAATGGCTATTCTAGGGTTCCTCTTCTAAGAAAAACAGCATAATTGTTACAACTCTACAGTGATGGGCACATCAGAAATGCCTATTAATAAATTTCCATTGAGATTGTCCTGATTTATCATCTATAAAAGTTGGAGGACTTTAAGTGAAACTATATATGATCACCTATTAAGAAATATCAAAATCTTTACCATACTATTTTCCACAGCTCTAAGTCTTAAGACCAGCTGGTAAGTCATTTGAATGTTTAAGGAGAATTTGACTGACCATAGCTTAAATGGAGCTAGGATGGCACATATAAACCCCACACCACAACTGAGGGATTAAGGAGCAGTTCTGGGCCAGGTGTCTTTGGTTCCTCTGACCACACCTGCAGTGCACGATCCAGCTGGAGAAGGAGTTTAAAAGGGACCCAGATAGCTTAGATAAGGCAGACAGTGTAGGAAGACAGAGCTATCCTGAAAGCTTCTAAATAACCATGCTGCAGAAGCCTTCATTACAAGGAAGGTAGCTAGCAGCTGAAGTTCCAAATTCTTCATCATTTTGGGTTTTTTTGGTTGCTGTCGTATGCTAGAGTTTGAGACTTTGGGGAGAGGTGAACTGTAAGAAGTGGCCCAGGGAGGCAGCCTGGGGGCACTCCAGGATACTTAATATTGTTGCCTTTCATTGAGCCATGGCCCACAGCCACAACCTGGGCACCTCTATCAACGAACCTTTTTTCAGAAAGGACAAACATTTCCCACCTCTCCTCGCAGGAGTGAGAGGAGGATAAAGACAATGAGAAAACCCCAGAGTGAGGATGAGTCATGCTACTTTGGACTTTGTTATCCCAGAAGGGAGCAAAACAAAAATTGGTGACCCAACCAAGGGCTAAGCCATCACGCACGGAATGGCAGGTCATCACAGTACAGGAGAAGATGCCAACAAGATGAAGGAAGTGGAGGTCCTAACCACTAGGAGATGCTATTGGTAAACCCAGCCCGCCATAACAGGCTCCAAATCCAAATGGGAATAATTATTGATCAGTTCTCTTTTGGCAATGAATATAATGATTTGTCTTTGCCTTCTCAAACATCTTTGATCAATGGAGAGAAAGAATTTCTGTTTTGCCTTTTGAAGTAAGCTTTAAACTTAGAAAACACTGAACATAAAATATCCTCCATTAACTTAGATCTGTTTGCAACACTTGCTCTCCATATCCAAAGCATCCCATAACAATTTTTCAGAGCAGCACTGAAACTAATTTTTATTAATTTATTTAGAAGGGAACAGCAATGCATAGCCTTCACAGCAGCAAAGCCTGCACTGGCAAACTGCCAGGAACCTATGTGTAGGTTGCATTAGATTTACTGAGAATTTCAATTATAATAGATACATACACATATTTTTATGTAGGTGCTGTAAGTACACAAAGCCCATTTCTAAACACAGACAAATATGCTTTGAGGACTATAGGAGAAGGAGTATCAACAGTATGAATGGTACTGCTTTCAGAAACCAGTTTCCCCGATATCTGACTATCCTTGCTGGAGCAGAATTAGCTATTTGGGACAAGTGAAAACTGGCACTTTTGATTTGGCAGAGAGTACCACCACCATTCTCACCTGTAGTCAGATGTCTTTCAGACCACTTTAGTTCCACTCCTCTACCAGGTCAATGCTTTTTCTACAGTCCTATCCCACTAACCTCTTTTAAAATAAGAGTTTAAACTGTACAGAAAACATATGGACCGAAAAACACATCATCAGGCTGTAGGTTGTGAATTTAGCTAAATGTGCTTTTCTGTACATGTTATATCTAACTAGTGGATAGAAAGCGGTCTCGACTTTCCTTTCACATCTCAATCATTTTGCAAAACTTTCCAAGCAGCACAGGATTACCAGCCAGACCAAGAGATTAATTTATATTTTTGTACGGATTACTAATACTGTTACCTTTCAAAAGGTCTGAGATTGACTTTTTTAAAGAGACAGAGAAATGCGCAATTTTGCATGCATCTCAAAGCATTCTTTAGCAAGGTGGCCACAGACAGTTCAGATGAAAATCTCACTTGTAGAATCAGGATAAGATCAAATATTGCTTCTTTCTATAAACTTGATTTTTCCCATTGCAAACAAGCTTTTAAAAACAAAATCTATAAATATTTTAAATTGCTGCATCTAGACCAATGGGGTCTTTCATAGAACCTTTGTGGCAGAACACATTAACTTACAACATATATGCATTGCTTAAATTTTAATCTAAGGTGCAAGATTTTGGCTCTCTGAAGAAAAAACCCCCGCTCTTCTTGTCTTTAATTTGTACAAGTACCCAAGAGATACAGCCCCCATCTTCCAAACTTCATTGTTCGTAACACAAACAGGAGCCTGACACACATTTTCTTACAGTGGTAGCATCAGAAGTAGTATCTACTTTATATCTAATTAAGGCTAAAGCCAACCTTTCGAAGGATCAGTGGCCATTTTCTAATATTGTTCTCTTCCATGATGATATTTAAATTTTCTGAATGCCAGTGAAACCAAACACTGATAGCTTTCATTTAACCTCTAAAAGATGGGCACTCTGGTGACAGGTACTCAGTTTGTCTGCTCTGCACCTCTAATCCCTTTCACCACTTGTCCAGGTCACCTCGTCCCATTGTAACACTTGATCTCCCTCTTACCCACTCTCTTCTCCTGCTTCCCTCCTTAACTCTTCTCTTTAACCCCTCTTTCCTCTCTCAATATAAACGTGTTTTAGTCTTGCCTCTCCAGTGACCTCTCCTGCACCGCCACCTATGTTTATTGAAAGCACTGTTTACAATCACTAGAATTCCCATCAGATTCCATCCTAGACCCACTCCAAGCCAGCTTTGATCCTTGCACGCCAATAAAATCATTTTTTAAACCAATTTAAGTAGATGAAGCCTTAGATGCTAAGGCACAAAACAGCAATCACCAGAAAAAAATAACTCTCTCAAATCTTCCATGAACCAGCCCATTTTTATAATACCACTAATTTCTTTCAATTATAGTAAACTTGGGTGTCATTTGTTATTACAGTAGATATAAATTTTTCAGATATGTGAGACTTTTCTGTTCCTGGAATCCCTTTAATTGCCATCTTTGTTGGTACTGCAGTCCTGAACTCTCTAGTTTTTTTCTACATCTTCAATATGTTCATGAAGAAGATGGATATTTTGCTTAAATGGGGAGGTTAAAATTAGCTCATGTGAGAATCATAAAAATTCTACTGAGACCACCCTATGTAAGCAGACTGAAGACAGATGGTGCCTATGTATTCAGCACAGAGTAATGCTGACCACGGTGTATCTGCCATTCAAACATTTGGGAAAGAAATGGGCTCAGTCTGTGTTTTAATTACTATAGTAAAACCATTCACTGTAACTGCCAAAGCTCTACATTTTCACAGTCTTGGAAACATGACCCATACTCTTTCCAAAGAGAAGGTTACTAAAATTACAATGTTCAATATTTGTGGTAAAAAAAGGAAGTTCTAAAGTTTAAAAGAAAATTTAAGGTATTGATAACCTTATTTAAGGTATAACAGCTTTTTGAAAATGTGAATATTTTCTATAAATGCATATGTTAAAATGGTTATTAAATAAACATCCTCCCTCTTAGCCACACATTTAAAAAAACAGGCTCATGAAAAAAGTTAAAACATTTATGTTTATTTTGCATCAAAGTACACCTATGTTTCCTTTATGTTTGCAAAATGCTTTACTTTTTTTTCTCCTACACTTGAAAAGTTCTTGTCCAAAGTGCAACATAAAACTTCCAAAGACATATAACTTTTCACACTACTGGGCTGTGTCCTACATGTAAGAGCATAACTAAATAATTACACAGAAAAGAGTGGAGCTGTTTTCATCAGATCAAATATAAAATGAAAAGCTGTGCAGTACTAAAGCACATTTGGGGAAAAAACACATATTGAAAAGCACTGAAGTAACAATTAAAGCCTTATATAGCAAGAGAAAAAATAAATCTACTATTGTCCATTGTTATGACAGTTACAAAATTATTCCTAGAGAAGGATGAGATAAAAGAGGTATATTTTTCAGCACTTATGTAACAAAGGCTTTGTTTCTATTTCATTGAGTATCTAGGTACTTCTGTTTTTATTACTAATGTTCAGGCTTCTCGTAATCATTAACTGATTTTATCACTAACACCTTTGTGATGTTGGGAAGCACTGTCCTTATTTTACAGATTGAAAAGTGAGTCACAGTGTAACCTAAGTACCATGCAAGGTACCTGCAGCTGAACTGAGAAGACATGTCTCCTGAATTCCAGTCCAGTACCATACCCTACTGGATAGTCACATATCATCAATAATACAGTAGCAAACAAATACCGCAATTACTTCAGCAAGTTTTTCACCTTATTCTGAACAAGTATAATTGAACTATGAGTAACAGCTTACAGTTTTTACCAATGGTATGTAAAAATAAAATTGCAGCACCATAAATATCAATTACCAGAGGAATGAAAAATATACTTTTTACATCTCACTCTTGCTAATATAGAATTTAGCTAATTTCTATTAACAACAAGGGGAAGACAACAGGCTAATATACATGAAAAAAAATGTTTAGAAGTCATGCAAATTTCACCTCAGAAAGAGTAGAGCTTCTATAACATTTTGTACATACTTCCAGATTTCAAGGTACATAATAAAAATATTTCTATTGATCAGTACAGGTATAAACAACTTTCAATAATAACTTACATTCACTCAGATAGCAAGGATGGCATTAATATAAAAAAAGGCAAAAAAAAGAAAAGGTGGGTGAGGTAATATATTTTATTTGACCAACTTCTAATGCTGAGAAAGAGAAACTTTTGAGCCTAAAGAGCTCTTCTTCAGATCTGGGACACTTACTCAAAGAGTATGTCTACTCAGCAGAGACAAACTCGAGGCTGGCCCATGCCAGTCATCTTGGGCTCAGGCTGTTTCATTTGATGTGTAGACTTCCAGGCTCAGGCTGGAGCCCAGCCTCTTACTCTGCTGGCATGGGCCAGCCACAGTGTTCTTTGCTGTGTAGACATACCCAGAGTGTCACAGATAAATACAAGGTGTAACAGAATGTTTAGTATAAGTAGTTAATACATATTTCAAGGTGAAGTGGCCTGTTAACACCTCTCCAGTAAGAGACAGGAAAGGAATGCAGGGGCAGAAAGCAGCTAGGGGTTGTTAGTGGATTGTTCTAATAAGCCATAAATCCAGCATCTCTGTTCAGCCCATGATTTTTAGTGTCTAGCTTAGTTATGAATTTAAACTCCCAGGTTCATCTTTTGAAGGTGTTGTGCAGGTTTCCTTTAAGGATGAGGACTGATAGAGATTACTATATCTATATCTATACCCCTGATACTCTATATCTGACCTTTGTAAAAAGTGTTCCTCCACAGGTAATGTGCTGCTTCTGTCTTTTATCATTTTCCGGTGTGAGTTCATTCAAGAGTGTAGTGACTGTCTGGTTTCCCCCACATAGTTGCTATTGGGACATTTACTGCACTGGGCAAGGTACACCACATGTTGTGATAGACACATGTAGGATCCCTGGATCTTGAAAGGTGTGTTACAGGGTGTGTTGTTCCTTGTAGCAATGAAGATGTGTCTGCAGGTTTTGCATCTGTTATTCTGGCTAGGTGTGGTGCCACTTTGAATTGGCATGTCCTGGCTTGGGAGGAACCTGACTGGATGATGAGCTTGCATAGGCTGGGGGGTTGTTTGAAGACCAAAAGACACGGTTCAGGAAAGATTTCTTTCAGGGTGGGATGAAAGTTGTTTTGCTGTAGCTGTCTGACGATACCCCCATAGGGATTCCAGTGCAGGGTGACAGGTGACAACGAGGGGTGTGTAGTCGAAAACGTGTATCTGTATTGAATCAGGTTCCCCAGAAGTATTTTGGTGGTCCATTCCATGATGTGATCTACTTCGCTGGTAGAGTGTCCTTGTTTGGTGAAGGTGGGTGAGTATGCTAAGGCGATATCCCTGAGATACATTAATGGATAAATTTCCACCAAAATTTCAACAACCAACACTCATTCATTAAACTCTCTCTAGAACACTCCCATACCAACATCATCTTGTAGGATGCCAAAATCAGCTTCAGCAATGGAATGCTCCAGATAACTGTATACAAGAAACCCATGGATCACCACATCTATCTCCAGAGATCCAGTAACCATTCCAAAGACACTAAGAAATCTGTTATCTACACCCAGGCTCTCAGATACCACAGAACATGCTCCAAAGAGAAAGTCAAGGATATATGCATGTTTTAACTACTTATGCTAAATATTCTATTCCACCATGTATTTAGCTTTGACTAAGGCTATGTTTATGTCACGGAGGTCATGGAAGTCACAGAATCCATGACTTCCAGAGACCTCCATGACATTCTCAGCTTCAGCCCCAGGGACTGCAGGACTCTGGAGCTAGCAGCCAAAGGGGCCATGGAGAGTTCCAGTGACAGGCGACAGCAGCAACAAAAGCCCCCCTGCAAGGTTCCAGCAATGGGTGATAGCTTCATATGGGAGGAGAACACCTCAGGTGAGAGGCTGAGGGTGTCTCGTTTTCT
This sequence comes from Dermatemys mawii, assembly GCA_007922305.1. Lineage (NCBI taxonomy): Eukaryota > Metazoa > Chordata > Testudines > Dermatemydidae > Dermatemys > Dermatemys mawii. Next base: position 3,047,840 of record ML677336.1, on the reverse strand, counting down.
CTTTGGGAAATATGGGTACCCTGCAGCTCTCAGCCACTGTGGGCACAGTGGGCCCTCCTGCAGCTTCCACAGATAGTGGGGAAACCCCACAACTCCCAGCCACCACAGTAACGGAGGAAACCAGGGAGCCGCAACAGCAAAAGTCACAGACAGGTCACAACTTTCATTAATTTTTATGTATTGCCCATGACCTGTCCATGACTTGTACCAAAAACAACCATGACAACATCTTAGGGCTTGTCTACACCTACATTTTATAGCGCGCTAACTTGCTGGCTCAGGGGCGTGAAAAATCACCCCCCTGAGTGCAGCAAGTCTGGGCACTTTAAAGTGCTAGTGTGGACAGGCTCTGAGTGCTGGGATCCGCGCTCCCAGTGGTTGGAGCTAATCCCCTTGTGGAGGTCTCCCAGCACTCACGTGCGACCACACTCGCACTTCAAAGCACTGCCTCGGGAGCATTCCCGCAACAGTGCTTTGAAGTTTCCAGTGTAGCCATGCTGTTAGCCTTAGCTATGACACTCTGAGTAAGTTTCCCAGACCTAAATAACACCTCTGTCGAAAGCTTGTCTCTTTCACCAAGAGAAATTGGTGCAATAAAAGGTAATACCTCACCCATCTTGTCTTACTAACATCCTGGGACCAACATGGCTACAATGCCACTGCATAAAACAAAAAAAGAGGCATGCAGAAAGTACACACAGAAAAGTAGGCAGGTGATTCAAGAGGCATCACATGTTGATGCCTCTTCAGGTTTTAAAAACAGAAATCTAACAACTGTGCAAGCTTGATTTTTACAATCTACAGGAAAGTTAACATATGAGACTAGAGCAGGGGTCGGCAACCTTTCAGAAGTGGTGTGCCGAGTCTTCATTTATTCACTTAAATTTAAGGTTTCACGTGCCAGTAGTACATTTTAACATTTTTAGAGGTGTCTCGCTATATGTCTATATATTATATAACTAAACTATTGTTGTATGTAAAGTAAACAAGGATTCAAAATGTTTAAGCAGCTTCATTTAAAATTAAATTAAAATGATGATCTTACGCTGCCGGCTTGCTCAGCCCACTGCTGATCTGGGGTCCTGTTCGCCTAGGCCGGCAGCAGGCTGAGTGGGGCTTGTGGCCGGGACCCCCAGACCGGCAGCAGTCTGGGGTCCCAGCCCTGCCCACATAGAGCGGGTACCTACCTTCCCTCTGGTTCTGGCCCATTCTCTTCCTCTCTCTCTCTCTTTCTCTCTGCAGCGAGCTGAGGGTGGGAGTGCACTGAGCACAGGGCTGGGGTGAAGGAGCAGGCTGGGGATCAGGCTGCAGGGTCTGGCCAGGAGCTAGAATGAGGGAGGGGGCTCAGGGTTGGGGCAGGAGGTTTGGGTGTGAAGCGCTTACCTGGGCAGGTCCCATTTGGTGCGAGGGCTGCAGGTGGGAATGTGGGGGGGGGGTGCAGGAGATCCCACTGGTGCTCAGGGGGGTGTTGGAGATGTGCGGGGTGCAAGACTCAAGGTATATGGGGGGCTGGGTATGTGTCAGGGGTGCAGGAGACAGGGCACGGGGTGTGTGAAGAGGGTACAGGGTTACCATATTTGAACTTTCAAAAAAGGACATTCCATGGGGGGTAGCCCTGCCCCCATCAACTCCCTCCTACTTCCTGCTCCCTTACTGCCCCCCAAAGAACCCCCAACCCATCCAATCTCCCCTGCTCCTTGTCCCCTGATCTATCCCTCCCATGACCCACCAAGGGTGGTGCCGGCGCAGCATGCTGGGCTGCAGGGGAGAGGGGAGCGGAGGAGAAGGAGGAGGAGCTCTAGAGCTGTCGTCAGCCCCAATGCAAGCGCCCCAGCCAGCAATCTGAGGCTGCGGTGGTGGGGGGGGGGGAGAGAAGGGAAGGGGCTCTGGCTGCCAGAGGCTCCAACTGAAGCAACTCGATCTGGCCTAGCCACCCTGTCAGCCGCGCCACACACTGCATGGGGAGGGAAATCCCGCAGGAGGGTGCAGGGGGCGGAGGCTGTGCAGGATTTTTAATAGCACGCTACTGTCTGCCAGGGCTGAGCACAACCGGCAGCCAGGGCCCTGGCAGGCAGCAGCGTGTCATTCAACATCGGCTCAGTGCTGCCTTTGGCACACGTGCCATAGGTTGTTGACCCCTGGGCTAGAAGGAACATCTAAGCATTCCCATAATACTTAAAGCTCTTTTATGGGGGGTTTTTCCCAGTCTGAACTTGCAGATGTAGAGTTATGTTAAACATTTTGTAAATATTAAACAGTGTGCTTTTGTTGCTTATGAAGACACCTACTGTCCTAAAAGTGGGAATTGTTTATATTAGATATTTGCATTTAATCACTAAAAATAAAAAGTCCTCGTAGACTTTACTAGATTTGCTTACTAACTGGGGTGCAGACCGATTTCTAAACTACAAGTTTGTTTAGGAATGCAAACTAAAAACATTTTATAAGGTTAAAAAACCTTTAAGTTTAAATGCTGTGTTCTAGGAAACTGGTTCAAATATTAGACAGACAGAGACACTCTGAATTTAAGATAGTGATGCAATGAGGGAAAAAACCTCCTACTTCACACAGCATAAGGATATTTTTAAATGGTTAAATATGAAGAAGCCACTTACCTTCCGAGCTCATGAGTTTCCAAAATGATACTAGAAAATACAGCATATGGAGTGGGGCTTATGATCTTTAGCAAGGGGTGAATCATTTTCATGTAGATGCTCTGAATAACCCCTGTATACATACTGACATCATCAGTGAAGACTTGGAGGCAGAGGATACTATGGTAACCATGCAATGTGCTTAGAGACAGAAGCCTTTAATTGCTTTAACAACTTCCTGGGGCTCTAGCTACCAGGTTTCGATTTGCTAAGTAGGAAATGAAGGTTGTCACAGAGGCACTGAATGTGACACTGAGCTGAAAGAACTCAATGAATCCTGAATCTATTAAATGTGACGTGATTTTTAATGATAAGAATCATAGCTTGAAGCCATTACTGATATTCTTCCAACATCTACAGAAGTCACAGATCAAGTAATAATGTTGTCAGGTATCAATTTCATAAGCAGTCCTATATTGTTTTTCCTAATTAACACATATTAATATTATCACATTAAGGCAGACATCCTTTTCTTCACTGTGAAGACATTGTTTTAATAAGATGTACATGTATGCTTTTGAGGGTTAACATGCTGTTAGCAACAGAAACTGAAGCCTTCATTTACTTATAGGTCAGGTACTGTATAATACCAACAGGCATGCTCTAAAGCAGGCCTGCACAACATGCGGCCCGCACAGGCTCACTGTGTGGTCCACAGGGGGGTGAGTAGGGGTGGGGCAAGCCAAGCGGTGGGGTAGGGGGAAGCGGATGGGGGCGGGGCTTTTCGGCTCACAGCTGGGGTTTTTTGCAGTAATATGTCCCTGCTGCTTTCCGAGTTGTGCAGTCCTGCTCTGAAGCTTCCATATACTTCCATATACCACCACATTATATTCACTTCTCAGGTTTGATGACTAATCTGCCAATAAATTACTTTGGAAGGGACAAAGCTCAAGATAACTGAGAGAAATATGTAATGACATGATATCAAAAGAAGCCTATATAGCAAGGTTTCTTTGGTTGATATTTCTAGTGAACCCACTAATGTCACTTCACATCTTGCCATAAAGAACTCATCCCGTTTTTCAGGTTGTTTGCTTGGTTTTAAGAAAAACCTCACACACACTGACTTTGGGTGATTAGTACCGAACAGTTTGCCTTTCTGTTTCTTAGAAAGATAATTTTCTATAACTTTGTCTAAATTGTGACAGTTTGATCTGAAATCAGTTTTACTAGCTTATGACAGTTAAGATAGTGGCCTGAAAATGATGCAAGCAGTCATTCAGCTTTTAATTATTTAGTGTCTGTGAAGCATGCACCATGCCCTTCCCATGCTACTTCCCAACTTAGTGCTCTGCTTGAGCATAAGTGATTGCAAATCCCTTTCTATTTCTATTTTTACCATAAGAACTTGGATCAGTGTTTTATGGGGTTTTTTTAAATTCAACCTGCAAACTGAAATCCAAATATATTTTACCATTATTTTTATATTTCTAGTTTTAACATCTGTGACAATTCACTCTTTAGTATTAATCCATTTTTAAGTGGCACATTTTCAAAAACTACCCATTTATTAATAGGAAAATAGTTGTTTGCACCAGTATTTTCTTCCATACTTGAGCAAATTGCTTTTAATCTAACATTCATTTAAAGTAATGTTTTCCCTGTTAAGCAGATTTTCAACTGTTCTGAAATTTAATTTCCCCCCAACTACAAGTATTATGAAACCACAGAGAAGGGAGAGACGTGGTCAGCCTCACTTCAGTCCCCAGCAAAACCATGGAGCAGGTCCTCAAGGAATCCATTTTGAAGCACTTGGAGGAGAGGAAGGTGATCAGGAACAGTCAGCACGGATTCACCATGGGCAAGTCATGCCTGACTAACCCGACTGCCTTCTATGGAGATAACTGGCCCTGTGGATATGGGGAAAGCAGTGGCTGTGATATATCTTGACTTTTGCAAAGCTTTTGATACAGTCTCCCACAGTATTCTTGTCAGCAAATTAAAGTAGTACAGCTTGGATGAATGGACTATAAGGTGGATAGAAAGCTGGTTAGATTGTCGGGGTCAACGTGTAGCGGGGGGTGAGTAGGGTGGAGCAAGCCAAGCAGTGGGGCGGGGAGAAGCTGATGGGGGCCAGGCGAGGGTGGGGCTTTTCCGTCCACAGCTGGGTTTTTTTGCAGTAATATGGCCCTTGCTGCTTTCTGAGTTGTGTAAGCCTGAGTGTAGCTCAATGTCTAGTTGGCAGCCAGTATCAAGCAGAGTGCCCCAGGGGATGGTTTTGTTCAACATCTTCATTAATGATCTGGATAAAGGGATGAATTGCACTCTCAGCAAGTTCACAGATGACACTAAGCTGGAGGGAGAGTTAGATATGCTGGAGGGGAGGGACAGGATCCAGAGTGAACTAGACAAACTGGAGGATTGGGACAAAAAAAAAATTGATGAGGTTCAACAAGGACAAGTACAGAATCCTGCACTTCGGAAGGAAGAATCCCATGCACTACTACAGGCTGGGGACTGACTGGCTAAGCAGCAGTTCTGTAGAAAAGGACCCGGGAATTACAGTGGATGAGAAGCTGGATGAGAGTCAGCAGTGTGCCTTTGTTGCCAAGAAGTTCACGACATATTGGGCTGTATTAGTAGGAGCATTGCCAGCAGATTGAGGGAAGTGACTATTCCTCTCTCTCCAGCACTGGATGAGACCACACCTGGAGTATTGTGTCCAGTTTTGGGGGCCCCACCACAGAAAGGATGTGGACAAATTGAAGAGTCCAGCGGAGGGCAATGAAAATAATTAGGGTGCTGGGGCACGTGACTTATGAGGAGAGGCTGAGGGAACTGGTGTTATTTAGTCTGAAGAAGAGAAGAGTGAGGGGGGATTTGACAGCAGCCTTCAATTACCTGAAGAGGGGTTCCAAAGAGGATGGAGCTAGCTATTCTCAGTGCTGGAAGATGACAGAACAAGGAATGGTGGTCTCAAGCTGCAGTGCAGGAGGTCTAGGTTGGATATTAAGAAATAGTATTTCACTAGGAGGATGGTGAAGCACTGGCATAGGAGATTCCACATAGGGAAGGGGTAGAATCTTCATCCTTATTCATTTTTAAGGCCTGGCTTGACAAAGCCCTGGCTGGTATGATTTAGCTGGTGTTGGTCCTGCTTTGAGCAAGGGATTGAACAAGATGACTTCTTGAGGTCTCTTCCAACCCTAATATTCAATGATTCTATATAAAATTTTCTAAAAAGGTAGTCTTTAACATGATACAAGCATGACCAACACCAGCACTCACACAGCAGCAGTCCATAGTGCTGGGTGTCCATGACCACATTGCACAGCTGTATTTCAGGCATCTAAGAGCTCCTCAAGGTTATGAGCCTAGCTGCACCAGATCAGTAATCTAAAGTAGGAGCACGACTGCCACCAGTCCGTTACTGGGCAGTGTCCCCTCCTGACCTAAATCCAATCTTCAGAGCTCGATGATAAGTATGTCTAACTCAAAGATCACATGACTGAATTCTCTCACACCTATTGAGGAAATGCCTAGAAACACTAACAACATGGCTGATAGCTCTTGCTGAAGACATACTTATTTGATATTTATTAAACAGACTCATGAACTTTAAGCAAATATCCAGACACGTCAAACTCCTAGTTTCCTTCCTGATGTATTAATTACCCTCCATGTTCCTCCTACTCTAAGGAAACTGCTCGTTGGGACAGGTAGGAGAACTGCACCTGGGCAGATTGTTTACTGAGTGTTTAGCCCTTCAGTTTATAGACTGAATCAAATGGCTTTGCAGGGGACCCCAGATTTGTCATAATGAGCTATAAGAGTGTTTGACCACCCTCCACCTCCTACCCCTGGAACATGTGTAGGGGTAAAGGCCTAATCCTCTACTGTTGGGAAACAAGGATTAAGAAAGGAAGAAGAGTGTGAAGCACAAACTAAGGGAGGACAAATGAGACTTACAAAATGAAATTAAGGGTTTCTGCATAATGTTACATCCAAACTCCCAAATCTAAGTAAAAGGGAAACAATGAAATCTATACATTACAGCAAAAGGTAAAAAAGTTAGCTTTGTTGAAAACCATGATTCTCAATTATTCATGCCCAGCTTGTTCATGGCTCTCTCTCTTAATATCAGATTTATACCATATTAGCACAGATCAAATCTAATTCATTTTAGAACAGTAGGATATCAGCAGTGACCATTTCCAAATGCATTCATTTAAAATTCTAGGAATCAAGTCGCAATTTTACGTCTCTCAGTAAATTCTAATATTTTAACCTTCCTCCAATCTTTGACTACACCACCAATATTTATGCACAGAAGTCAATACAAACAGACACACTTTTTGAAGTAACAGAGCATGAGAGGGGCCCAAAGAAGCTGAGACAGCTGGAGTCATCTGACAGTGTTCAGATGTTTAGGAACCCATATTTTCATGCTGTCTCTCTTACAGAATAGATCTGTGAAAGCATTCTAAAGTTGTAATTTAGTTACAAAATCATCTGCTAGGTTCTACTGTACAATTTGTTCTCAAGTTAATTCAATTAAAGACACTTTCTTAGCTTGGAAATCAGACAGTTCTCAAATATCACTGCTAGAGCTGGGCAAAACTCGACATTTCCAGTTCATGAAAAATTAAACTGACATCTTTGACTAAAAGATGCATTAAATGAGCACTACCCGCATATGTTGTAAGTTTCAGGTTCTCTTCATTATCTTCTTCTACATTTCTTTTCATCTTCACTACAGTTGCAGCATTGTCTATGACAAAGCTATATACCGGACACTTGAATTTTTGTTCAAGCTTGTTATACCTTTTACTGCTACTACTTTTAAGTATTCTGCTGCATAGGCATTCCCTGATATCACTTACGTCTTTAAGACAGACAATCCCATCTTCTTTTGTCACACAAGCACATTACTGGATCATTGTATACATTGCTGCACTCATCAAGACAAATTTCTCGTCAGTGTTTTTTGCACACTGTTCAATTTCCTTCTCCCATACTATATGGAGCAACCTTTGAACAATGTCTGCTAAGCTGGGTTGAGTGTAGCTTGGTTATAACGACTGAACCATGTCAATGAAATGTTTGTTCTCAACAAGGCAAAATGGGGAATTTGTTGAATAAACGAACCAAGCAACCATTCATCTATGGAGTCTTGCTAGAATTTACATAAGAACAGCCATACTGGGTCAGATCAATGCTCCATCTAGCCCATTCTCCTGTCTTCTAACAGCGGCCAATTCCAGATGTTTCAAAGGGAATGAACAGAACAGAACAATTATCAAGGGACTCATCCCATCTTCCAGTCCCAGCTCCTGGCAGTCAAATGTTTAGACACACCCAGGGCATAGGATTGCATCCCTGACCATCTTGGTTAATAGCTATTGATGGACCTATCCTCCATGAACTTCTCCAATTCTTTATTGACCTTCACAATATATCATGGCAACAACTTCCACAGGTTAACTAGGTGTTATGTAAAAAAGTACTTCCTTACGTTTCTTTTAAAATCTTCTGCCTATTAATTTCATAAGGTAATCTCTGGTTCTTGTGTTATGTGAAGGGATAAACAGCACACCATTCATGATTGATTAATCCAGTTCTCCACAAAGCAAGCGCGTTTTGCATTAAACCAGCTAGCCGTCTCTAAATCAAAGCTCAACAAAGGCTAATTTAATTTTGAATACTAGATGTTACACTGTACATTATTTGTAATTGGGAGACAGTCTGAAGTAACAACATTCCATTGAATCACTGACAGAGAAGTTATTCTGGGGAAGTTTTATGGCCTGTGTTGTACAGGAAGTCAGACAAAATCATCAAAATGGTTCCTTCTGGCCTTGGACCCTATAAATCAGTGCCTTATCATTCCAAGATCTTACTATCAGTCACTTTTTAAATCTAGAAGAATAGTTACACACCGTAACTGTTTATAAACATGGGGAAGTGATAAGGGATGCAGCAGTTCCTCTATACTAGCAATACCCCATCTAAGATAATGGTCACACTTAAAACCTCTTCATGAAAGTCTTTACCAGGTAAAGACAATCTGATAATTCATCTACAATAGACCTAGGCAAACTACGGCCCGCGGGCCACATGTGGCCCGCCGGCCATTTTTATCCGGCTCGTGAGCTTGGGCCGGGGCCAGTGGCAGGCCACGCGGCCCCGCACTCCCAGCCAGGGAGCCTGGCCGAGCACATCTTGCCTCGGGGCCCCGTACTCCCGGCCCGGGGTGCCGGGCTGACCCTGGGAAGCCGTGGGGCCCTACGCTCCCGGCCCGGGGTGCCAGGATGACCACAGCAAGCCGTGGAGCCCCTCGTGGCCCGGGTGCCGGGCCAAGTGCAGCAAGACGCGCAGCCAGGCGGAGCGCTGCAAACCGCGGGGCTCCGTGCCCGGCTGACCAGATAAGCCAATGGGGGTGGATAGTTAGCGTGGGTGTGGGGGGTCTCAGGAGGGGGCAGTCAGGGAACCGATAGCAGGGGGGCTAGATAGGGGGTGGAGTCCTGGGGGGCAATTAGAGCGGTGGTCTCTGGAGGGGGCGATCAGGGAATAAGGAAGGAGGGTTGGACAGGCTGGGGTTCTGAGGGAGGTAGTCGGGGGGCGGGAAGTGGGTGGGGGTCAGATAGGGGGCAGGGCATTCCCTACCCTGCCCTCTGCACAATTTTGAAGCCCAGTGTGGTCCTTGGGCCAAAAAGTTTGCCCACCTCTGATCTACAACATCAGAAACAAAGCCTCGCTCACAGCACGACTAAAAATCCCAGATGACACCAGGTAACAACATGGTGTGATATTCACCCATTTATTCCTATCCTTAATCTATCACTTTAAAGTTCACATCTACATATCAACATTTAGATGAAAGGGGTGTCTGGGGGAGGGGAGTGTTTGTATGGGTTTTTTGAAGTACAGTATGCATCATTTCAATTAGGATCCTGCTTAAGAGGCTTCTGTTTCAATTGGTTTGCTTTGCTCAATCACTAAGAACACGTGGAGAATTTCAAAAGGTCTGAAGTAACACTTTTGTTGCTAAATGCTTTGTGTGTTTACAACCAGTGTATAACTAGACACTTATATTAATATATCCATATGAGAAAGCATGCAGAAAGAAAGATGTTCGGTAGATGTTTCCTGCAGTTCAAGCACAGCTCTGAAGATTAAAGTCTGCACCTGAATACAGCACTACAATACCCACATGCATTTTACTGCTTGTAAACATTGATCCTTTAAATGTACAAGCAATTTTTCTTGTCAAAGACAACCAGCACTTTCTTTTAGAAACAGACCAGAAAGGCGGGAACGGCAATGCACACAATAATACCCACCTACATTTGAGAAGGTGCAGCAATACACTTTTACACTGCTTATGAAGGAAGAGTACAAATGTTGCCAAATTATACTTCAGTTCACATTTCTTGTGTTAGTCAAGAATTCTAACCTCCCATTTTTAAATGATTATAGACATATAGAGAAAGTGAGGACGCCCAGGTAAGCCGATCTAAGATACATCGAATTCTGCTACACTATTCGCATAGCTGAAGTTGCGTATCTTAGGTTGACCCTCCTCTCTCCAGTTGGCTTAAGAGAGCATTGCACCCTGAGGGGGACTAGTACTAGCCTCACACAGGGGTCTGACTTAGCTAGGTTTGATGCAGGGAGACAGAGAGACACAGAGATTGCTGGTATTGGAAGGCCCAGTCTCAGAGTCCCGAAGGCCACAGGCCTGACCCTGTGGAACCGTGTGACCCTTTGGGATAAGGCACAAGAGACTGGTTACAGCCTGGGTAATAGACTAGACCCTATGGATCCATGATACCTATACCCACTCAGACTTTTTACAACTTTTGTTCTTAGTAATAGGGAAGAAAAAACCCACAATCCTTCATATTGCCAAGGAATGAATCAGAAGTGTCAAAGGATAACTGATGGGTATGATATAGTTGTCAGCATACCTGCTATGGAACACAGCCAAGAGAGAGAATCTCAGGTCAGATTGTTAAATAGATGCTGCCACACTGGTGTTATATTCTATAGATTTAACCAAACCAGCAACAAATGTGTGTTCCGGAGTCACATGCATGTTCCTGTATCAACAGTGCATGTGGAGTTATAAAATTTTGCTATATAAAATTTTGCTATATGTTTGTAACTCAATATATTTGATACACACATTATAACAAGATAATGATAATCAGGAGATAACTTCCTGAACAATACCTCAAAAGCATACCTTGTTCAAGATTTATCAACATTTATGACCATATTAGTGTAGACAGTAACCTTCCCCTTTAGACAGCATCACAACCGTCATTCTTGAAAACTCTGAATAGCTTTTTGAGGGGAAAAAAATGACCTAGAAAATAAGCTCTAGAAGACATGAGACTGGTAGGTAATGCCTAAATTACAGACTGAAGCAAGACGAAAAGATTCTTTTCTAAATAAAGTCAGGAAGAGAAAGGGATGCATTTGCTTTCCCTAATCCATGTGCTGTAAAACAGGGAGTTTCTAAGCCAACCAGTCAGTCTACTTCCTTCCTTTCCCCCTCCTTTCATATTTGTGTCAAACTGTGCCAAAATGTATTTTGCTTTTACAGCAAGATTAACTAAAAGGGTTTATTTCAGTGGAAATATGTACAGTATACATTTTGTATCCAGTATGGATACCTCAAACTGTGAGGATAAGAAAGAAGCTGACAGCTCATGTACTGAAGAAAAACGGATTCAGATATATAAGATACTAGACTGCTTTAAGACCAATTAGCTGATTTGCAAAGCCTCCATTAGTGCCCCCCATTTCTGGGAATATGTTCAGTTACTGATAATAGAAGTGTTACAGTAGTTGCTTTAATTGGGCTCAGATGATGTACCTAAGTACACACAAATACTAATACAATGTATATTTTAATCCCCAGTATGGGCAATTCTGTTAGTCAGGTTAAAAGGAAGTCGACAAGAGCTGCAGGGGTTGAAATAACTGCATATTCACCTACCTGAGACGTGATATTTTGGCCAGCACACTTTTTCTTTAAAAGCCCTTTCACCTGTCTTCAGATTGACATTGGATTGACGTGAAAAAGCAAATGCTCCAAGGTAGACAGCTGATTACAATGTACATCAGAAGCAAGAACACTTCCCTTGGGCAAACCACAGTTGGTAATAATGGCAGCCACTGAAATAAGTGACTGCTAAATTATGGTTGATATCCATGTGAACTGGTATACAAGTAACCCTACACAACTCAGAAATGGACTAAATAGATTAATTTGCCTATCTATCTTAAAAACCTCAAAGGAAAAGAAGAAACACTCAGTGAGTTTAAAAAAAAAATCAAACAGCCAGCTAATTTTTAAGTAAATAGCCTCAACTGTGGAATGCATTTGCTAGCAATACATACAATACTGACCCACAAAATTAAAAAAATGTAAAGGAAGTTGTGGCAGCGCAAGGGTAAAAACCCTGAGAATGACCGGTCACTGCAGGCTAAACCTGGGGCGGGGGGCAAACTTTTTGGCCCGGGGGGCACACTAGGGTTAAAAGTTCTGCGGAGGGCCGGGTAGGAAAGGTGGTGCCTCCCTAAACAGCCTGGCCCTGCCAGCTATCCAGCCCCCACCCACTTCCCACTCCCTGACTGTCCCCCTCCAAACCTTCAACCACCCCCGGCCCCACTCCTTGTTCCCTGACCGCCCCCTCCAGAGACCATCCCACTCTAACTGCCCCTGCAGAACCCCACCCTCTAAGCCCCTCTGTTCTTTGTTCCCTGACAGGCTCCTCCTGAGATCCCCCAACCCTAACCACAACCACCCCAGGACCCCATCCCACATCTATGCCCCCCGCTTTGTTCCTTAACAACCCTATCCCGAGATCCCCCCACCCTAACCACCACCCCTGGGACCCCTTCTCCACATCTAAGCCCCCCTGTTTTTTTCCCTAACTACCCCATCCCGAGATCCCCCCACCCTAACCACTACCCCTGGAACCCCACCCCCCATCTATCCCCCCCTGGTTTGTTCCCTACCTCCCCCCAAGATCCCCCCAACCATCACCCCTGACACGCCACCCCCATCTAAGCCCTCCTGCTTTGTTCCCTGCCTACCCCGCCCCCATCCTTCCCCCAACCACCACCCCTGGGATCCCACTCCCCATCTAAGTCCCCCTGCTTTGTTTCCTGCCTACCCTCTCCCGTGATCCCCTTCCCTAACCCCCGGCCCCAGCCAGAGAGCGTGGGGAACCATGGCGCCCGGCCACGGCTAGAGAGCGCGGGGCACCGCGGCTCCCGGCGCTCGTCCTGGCCCCGGGCCAGGGGGCCCCGCAGTGCCCGGCCGTGAGCGCAGGGCCCCGCAGCTCCCGGCACTCAGCCTGGCCCAGAGAGCGCGGGGCACCTCGACTCCTGGCACTCGGCCTGGCCTGGGTCAGGGAGCACGGGTCTCTGCGGCTTGCGCCCAACCCCTGGCCAGGGAGGGCTTGGCCCCGGCTCCCTACTCTCGTCCCCGTGGCTCCTTGCGCTCTGCCCGGCCCCCAGCCGGGAGCACGGGGACCCACGGCACGCCGCACTCAGCAGAAGCTCGCGGGCAGGATAGAAATGGCCAGCGGGCCACATGTGGCCCACAGGCCGTAGTTTGCCCACCTCTGGGCTAAACCCTGCCTGTGGATAGCAAGGCCAGGGGCTGATGCAGGGAGCAGCCTGCAAGAAGCCCAGCTGGAAGCACTAATGAGGGCTAGCTCGCAGCCCCAGGCTAGACAAATTGACCACAGCTGAGGCAGGGAGCAGAAAGGGCTAGAAAAGCCCTGACTCACGGTCAGTGAGGAGGCCAGGCAGGGAACAGGAGGCTGTAACAGTGTCTCCTCACTGCTAGCAAGGTGCCTCAGGGGCCTGGAGACCCACGAACCGTGACAGTGGGGTAACTGTCGGGAGATCGGTGGGTGAGCACTGTTTATTGCACTGGAGCTGGGAAATCAATACTGTAAATAAAGGACACTTGGGTGAAGCACTGAAAGTTGGTGTGAAAGCCTTTATTTTCACCAGCCAGAACACAGGACGCAGAGGTAAGACAGAGACCTGAGCGGACCCTGTGACAGAAGTTATGAAATGTAGACCCCCAATAATCCCTTTTAGGAGAGGTCTACACCAGGGGTAGGCAACCTATGGCACAGGTGCCGAAGGCGGCACGCGAGCTGATTTTCAGTGGCACTCATACTGCCCAAGTCCTGGCCACCAGTCTGGGGGGCTGTGCATTTTAATTTAATTTTAAATGAAGCTTATTAAACATTTTAAAAACCTTATTTACTTTACATACAACAATAGTTTAGTTGTACATTATAGACTTCTAGAAAGAGACCTTCTAAAAATGTTAAAATGTATTACTGGCACGCAAAACCTTAAATTAGAATGAATAAATGAAGATTTGGCACACCACTTCTGAGAGGTTGCCGACCCCCGGTCTGCACTTAAACACTACATTGGTGCAGATGCATCGATGCGGCTGCTCTCCTGAAGCACTTAAGTGAAGAGGTGCCTGTACCGACAAGAGAGCTTCTCCTGCATAATTAATCAGTCTCCGCGAGAGGCAGTAGCTGTGTCAGGGGTGGGTAAACTTTTTGGCCCGAGGGCCACATCGGGGTTGCAAAATTGTTCAGAGGGTCTATCTAAGCCCCCCTGCTCCTTGTCCCCTGACTGCCCCCCTACACTCCCTGCCCCTTATCCAACCCCCACACATACACCCTGGCCCCCTTACCATGCTGCTCAGAGCAGCAGCCCAGATGGAGCTAGATGCACTGCCGTGCAGCCCCGCTCCCCATGCAGTGGCGTGGCTCTGAGGGAGGAGCAAAGGCAGGGAGTGGAAGGGGCCAAGGGCAGTTCAGGGGCTGGGCAGGATGGTCCCGTGGGCCGGATGTGGCCTGCGGGCCGTAGTTTGCCCACCCCTGAGCTATGTCAATGGGAGCTCTCCTGCAACATAGGCGCTGTCTGCACCAGGGTTAGGTCAGTATAACTACATCACTTGGGCATGGATTTTTCACACCCCGAACAACGTAGTTTTACTGATATACATCTGTAGTGTAGACCTGGCTTTAGTTAGGGGAAGTAATGCTGTATCAGTCCAACTCTCCGCAGATTTAACAAACAAAAAGATACGTCCAACACAGATTTAACAAACAGAAAGGTACGACCAAGACATGTCCATATTGATCTACGAATGTGACAATCAATAAACTTTCTTGACTTCACTGAAGTAGAAATGTAGTAAGTTAATGTAAGTAGTCCATCTCCAGAAGTGACATTAATGTAATGTCCCTTTTAGTGAAATTTTGAGAAGTACCACAAGTTTAAAATCAGTAGATATAACTGTTGTCCTGGACAATATTCCCAGCCCTTCATAAGAGAGGGTGCTAATAAAGATTAGCACCTAATGAAAGCTAATATACCAAATTAGTACAATTATTGATACTATAGGATTTCAGGCCTCAAATAATTAACTTTCAAAGGTATTATCAGTGTTGAATTGATATTTTCAATAGTCTTATTCAAGTTCTTGAACTACTAGCATGGATAAATACATCTGTTCAACCACAAACTGACCTGGATAGCAGGTAGGTCAAGTTAGTCTTCATACGCACTAAAGAAATGCAACAATGGAGGCATAAATCACAGTTTAAAGCAGCCAATTTTATCATGTGATCAGAACCCAGCATTGAAAAGACTCCTCTGAAAAAAGGCCTTTGCCCTAAGAACATAAGCTTACTGTTCTACTGAAAGTTCATACTGATTATAGGAAGAGAGTCTTGTCCTGCCTACCATCTCCCAACAGTGCTGAGATAAGGAGTCTTTCAAGTCCTCAGGAACCATGCTCCATTTTATGCTAATTTGCCCCGTAACTATGAACTTCAGTCAGGCTGACTTCATCTAATAAAAACATGATCCAGAGAAAGGATTCATGGCTAAAGATAGGTATTTGAGTGGAGAAACTTGTTTCCTGAGATAGAAGATTCCTAAATCCCAATAAAGCAACACTTCAATGTTGGCTTCCCTAATTTGCCTAAGTAATTGAAAATCATTAACAGTTAATTAGGCACACCAAAAGCCATGTGACAAAAGTACACCAAGTACAATAGACAGTGCAGAATTCACAAATTATATAGTACATTGGAAACTCAAACATGTAGGAAAATAGTCAGATATAAGAGAGCCAACCACAGATGAGCTCCTGTAGGTAATACATATTTTGATGATATGGCTACAGAGATGAGAGTTGTGAAAAAAAGAGGAGAAAATTAAGCTACCTAGGAAAAGTAATATTCTCAACTGTAGTATTAAATAAATGACTGATAGGGCTGATGGTACCACCTATTATTAATGTTTGCTGACAGTTATCACTATAAAAAAGTAGTCCGTTTTCAGTTGCTTATAACACTTTGCCATACTTTAACCATTTGTGCTGAAGTGAATTTGTTTGAGAAAATTTCATCCAAAACTGTTGAGTCATTTCCAAGAACAAGGCTAGGGAAAAATATGTTTTTCCTACAATAAAATTTTTTAGCAACCATTTATTTGAGCAACTCTCATGCCCCCATTCTTTAAACTTTGGCAGATGCAATGCCCCCATGAAAGTGGGCTCCAAATATGGCCTAGCTATAAGCCTTTGGGGGGAAATAATGGAAGTTCACACATGCTTAGTAGAGATCACTTAGATGTTAGCGGCTATGTTCCCAAAGATTCCATCAGACTGGGCACGTTCCAACATGCAGATGAGAAGGCCTTTCCAGGCAAGTGCAGCTCTGCACTGCAGTGGGCTACACCAGATCTGGTCCAGACACTTGAAATGAGAGCTGAGAGACTGTCTTGCCTGTGTTCTCAACAACCTCTCTGGTGGGTTTACGCAGCATGGAGGCAGAAGCTGCCTGATTCAAATGCAGATGGGACAAGAGAGTAGACTGGGATGAGGAGACTAGAGAAGTGGAGGTGATGAAATGGAAGCTTGAGGTGGTAGGGGAAGACTTCGAGCCAGCAAGGGAAATGGAGAAGAGAGAAATAAAAGTCTGAGATAAGATGAGGAGCTGAGGGCAAACTGGGACTGAAAACCAATGGGGCAGGGAAGACAAAGACACTGAGACAAAGTGTTGGAGAGACACACAAGGACTGGATGAGGAGCCGAGGAGCCCAGGAAACAAGACTGGGACTGTGAGCCAGTGGGAGAGGAGACATGGGCAAAAATACTTGTGCAACTGCATCCAGAAAGCTGCTCTAACTTGGGCTGGATAAGGCCCTGGTAGTGACAAAAATATGGAAAGTCAAAAGGTGATTTTTGCTCTTCATTCTGCTGCAGAGTATCTTCCTCCCCACATCGATTTACAGACTCATCTTAGGAATTGATAAACTGCATCTTTTAAAACTGAATCTGCCACCATCCAAAGGAATTAACAATATAAAGGTTTCCCCAGTTTCATAGTACACTGAATTGAAGAACTTCAACGGTATTTTAAATATTTCATAATACCACCAAGATAATTATTTGTAACCCAATTTCAATAGGAACATACATACAAAATGGAGTTCAGAATGCAATCTGAATAAAAAGGGCTGCAAACAGTAACTAACTGTTTCAAGCACATTATTTATAGCTGCAAAAATCTACAAACTTACTCAAAATGACAACAAACAATGTTCATACAAATAAAGAGATGGTCAAGATTAATTAAATCACTATTTATTTTCAGAAGATAAACACTTCAGCTTGGCTTTAGGAAAGTACTATGTTAGTTATTTCACACAGGTCATTCAGAATGTTTAAGGGGATTTACCTTTGTTCAACATTGCTTTGTATTTATAAAGTCTATGTGAAATTCACAAATATTTATTTTTTTCTAAATGATGTTGCCATTTAAGTTCACTTCCTAATGCTGACTAATTTTAAAAACTCTCCAGAGCCACTACCTACACCCACCTTTCCTAGCTCTAGCTTTTACTGCCCTGTAGAGTTCCTAAGGAGCAGAGGCACAACTTAGTAGTCCAGGGAGCCTGAGGAACATAGCAGCTTTATGGGGTAGAACCAGGATTGTCAACCTTTGGCATGTGGTCCGCCAGGGTAAGCCCCGTGGCAGGCCGAGCCAGTTTGTTTACTTGCCGCATCCGCAGGTTCGGCCGATTGCGGCTCCCACTGGCTACTCTAGACCAATGGGAGCTGCGGGAAGCGGGAGCCAGCACACTGATTGATCCACAACATTCCACGTAATTTACCATTTATAGAATCAAGCATAATGGAAATTGAGAAACATGAGCTAGCTGTGCAACACTTTCTGTTATGAACCTAACAAATTTTAGATCAAAACAAATATAAAATGAAAATGTATTTTTAAATGACTGACACCCTGACAGATAAATAAAGGCAAAAATTAACTTACAAAGAATATCTGGAATTATTTTCCCACATAAGTTACATAAAACTAGGCACTAAAATATTTATATACAGGAAAAAAATAGGTGTCCTTCTGCTGCAGAGTGCTTTACTATTAAAAAATACAATTGGATATGTACAAAACACTCCAACAACAAACAAAAATACTAGTAGTTTCTCAAGCACCATACAATCTACAAGATAAAGTAGGTTTTATTGTCTCATTTCCCTCCTCCTCTTGAGAGAAAGATTAACACAGACTTCCAGCTGTGGGCTCCCTCATAGCTCTGAGACCACCCCTCCAAACTAAGGTGAGCAGACAGCACCATCAAGTGTTTAGTTGAGGATGAGCACAGTCCAGAAAGGCCAATAAACCTTCTTCAACGTAGTTTCTTTAGATAGGCTAGATCCAGTCTTTTTCAGCCTTCACATCTCAGCAAATTTATTTGCAATTCACTAATTTTTCTACCGGCAGCCAATGCAAAGAATATTCACAAGTGGCAACATAAGTGACTAAATGAATTGCCACATTTTTCCAGTGATGGAGATGTCCTTGTAGCTCACAGCAGAAGCAGTTTCAAATGGCAAAATCCTGTGACAGGAACTAGATCACTGTGAGGAAGAAGAATCTGTCAGGTTATGAGTCTGGTAGAAACATCCTGACTTCCTTAGAAAACTGATTCCTTAAAATTGTGAATATTCAAGAATCATCTCCAATTTATTAAAACATTGCAAGATCTGATTGTACCCTACACAGATAACAAGACAAACCCAGAACACAGCATTTCACTTCCACCTTGATTAGACTCAGCCAGCTCTAGCTAATTTAGTTCAGATTTCCATCCCCAAAGGCTCCTTGCCCTCTAGACTGCTATATATTGTGAGCATGACACGAATTATACAGCTTGATGAAATCAGTCAATGAAACTAACTCCTTGGCTTTCAACCATTTTTCCCCAAAGGCTTCACTTAACACTGAATAATATAAATAGGGAAATGATATAACTTTGCATCAAATCCCATGACAAGATTTGGGATGTAGACTCAAATCAGCCCCTTATTTTTTTAAAAAATCCATTTTTTGAAGTATCAACTGTATTAATCAAGAAAAGTTGTGGATTCCCTTGTCACTGTGATCAAATGGGGTGATATAATTCCACAGTCTAGACTATCAGTGGTAGCTTCTGGTGAATTAACTGTTCATTCTGTTTAATTTATTCTGAAGCTGGTTTAGAGCTCACCTTTGATAAGTGGGGGAAAGAAGAGCTGGTAGGCCATAAATATCCCAAATGAGAAACAAGGTTTGATATCAAATTTCTCAGGACAGGAAGGGGAAAAAGAAAAAGAAAAAAAAAAAAGATGGCCCACAACTCAATCAGATAAACAGGATGTTCCTACCTGATTAATCTTCTCCAAACAGAAAGCCAAAAAATTCTCAGAGCAAAATAGACTCTATCCATGTTTTTCCACTCTGCTTATTACATGGTATATTGTCACCTGACTGAGTTACTGATATATTTGTCCGAGCCTAGAGATATTCTAGCTACATCAGATTTGCCATCACACATCATCTATGGTTAACTACTTGCTGTATCTATTCCTAATCTCAAAAACAGTGTTCCTATAAACCTGCATAAATTATGTATATAAAGAAGTCAGTTTAATTTGCAAAAGTTCATATGCCATCTCCTCTCAAACCTCTGGTTCAGTTATTTAAATTCAAGTTACCATTAAACCATGAGGCCTTGTGTACTGATAAAGTCAAACTATGGACAGAAGTCAGAAAGTCAAGCACTCCAGACAATGAGATACAATAGCCTTCAAGTAGTTTATTAACAACCTATCCCAATGCAGCTGTGATTCACCAGGAGAACAACATCAGCTTGCACAACAATTTAAAAATATTCAAAATATAAATCCTGTATTACATATTGTCAGTCATTTCAAACCTGAAATATTTATTATTCATGCACATTGAAGTAGCAACTTTTTGCCTGCTCTTTAAAAAGAGGAAAACATAATTAAGCATATGAAAGATTGTGTATATTTCCTCAAATGATTGCTGGGGCTCTTTTGTCTTCTCTTTGCTGTTTTAGGATTGCATATTTTCAGACTGATAACACTTTTATTTGCCTTTGTGTATTCTTGAGCATCAGTTATTTTTAATACCATTGCATAAGGTGCTAAGAATATTTTTGATACAGTGATTAAAATTAAATATTGAGACAGATATTACTTCTGAAATGAATACATCCTAACATGAAAAATTGAGTTATTCAAACGAAGAGGAGCCATTGAAACCTGCCTTAAGCACTACTTGATGGACAAAATCAAAACGAAAAACAACAAAAACAAAAGGTCATTCTCCTAAAGAGGTAAAATATAAAACTATTTACTATATTTAGTGATAGCTTGAGGATGTTTCTTAAGACAAGAGTTTCAGTGTTCAAGGCTAGCTGCACCATTACCCCTTTCTGGTCTCCTCAAGTACACTCAGGCATCAGGCTTCATGCCTTTACCTATCCTGGGATGGAATTCAGAAATTCTCCCAAGCTTGGATGAGGCCCTGGGCTACAGTACCCTGTGTATCAATCATTCCTACCCAGGAGGTCCGGCTGACTTTGGGTACCTGCCGTTCTTCCCCAGTGGTGTATGGTGATCAGTCAATTCTCTGAAAACAGCAATATTGACTATTTTGCAATAGAAACAAAGCATTTCAAGAAAAAATTATTTTAAAACAAACTGCTTATACATGTCCATCTTACCTAAAGCCTTACCATCCCCTAATAATTAAGCCATTCCTAATGTCTTCAGCCTAACTCTCCAAACCAACTACCTTCCCCACTGTGTTTCCCTCAAGAGTGTGTTTTTAATAAGCCTGCCAGAGTTCTTTTGATCAACTGTATTGTGGTGCCTTTCCCTGTCCTGATTTAAGCCAGCTTTGTAAGTTACCTGGAGAGAAAGCAAGAATCTCCATAGCTAGCAGTCCTGGCATTGCCCCTTAACCACTCACAGGTCTGCAGAGAGGTACCTTATCTTGAGCCATTCTTTCTGTTCCTGTCTTGTTTTTTCAGAAAGTCTCATGTTGACAAACAGTCATACAGAACACATCTAAATATCCATGTCAATATGCAAAATTAATAAATTACAGAGCAGCTCCAAATGCATCAAAAAGAGGATCTGCAAGAGCAGTCTTCAGCGTTACAGGTTTATTGTACTATATCTGGAATAAACTAAAACAATTATAAAAAGATTTTATTCAGCAACTTTAAGAAAACGTAACCAGCATTCACATAAACAAGTGATATCAGTCTATGTTCAGAAGAGACTGATGTGTCGCAGACATTTCTCCCCTTACCCTGGCTACAGCAAGTGACCATTCTGCATCCACTGCTGTGAATCACTGACCACTTAGAGAGAAATACAGATTGTTCTCACCAAGAAGACTTATTATTTTTCTCATGATCCATAACTTTAGCACACCTTTGGCATGATAAAGTTATTAAGCTCCTTTCCACAAAGACCATAATAACTCACAGCCACCATGATCAAAGCTTGAGTGTTATGGGTAATATGAAAGATAACTTCCCTTCCCAAGTTAGTTATACGGGCAAATTTTTATTGTGGATTTAGAGGGTATTTGTACATAAATCACTGTGTCTTATTAACAAACAATTTAAACTCACTTTAGATTTTGTGATTGAGTCATAAAGAAAAGAATATCACAGGCATGAAAAGGTTATCAGAAATGGCACAATCATCAATCTGTTCCTATAGGATGGGGCCTTCATTGCACAGCAAAGGCAGCAGTCAAAGCTATCAATCATTGACAGATCTCTTCAAGAGGACCCACCATTTCTTCAAGTTTCCAGAACTGTAATTAGGATAGTACTGAAAATTATAATTTAAAATCATTTTAGAATAAAATTACTGACTTCCATTTATTTCCTAACTAATGTCTTCAGAGAGAATGCCACCCCTTAAAGTGAGCTTGGACTGCTGAACATACTCTCTCTATATTAAAAAAGAAACAAGAAAGCCAAGTACATTTTGCCTTTCACTCAACTAATACACACATTAACTTGTCAGAGAGGAGCATAATTAGCAGTATTTATGTATTTTGTATCATACAGATAGAGTAGAGAGAAAGCCTCGCCACAGTTAAATGTTGCAAATAGCCATGCTAATAGTACCTATCTAGGCTATCATCATTTTCAGATTCAATAACTTGGAATAGGAGAGCAAACTCTAATTTTGGAAGCAAGTTACCTTGATGTTATTTCCCAATATGAATACTCATAATCAAGCAAAAAGCAAAGATCAAGTATATTTTAATATTAGAAGTATGAGAAAAATGTCTTAAATATCAAAAATATCAACCCCCACAGACTGGTATTTCTAACCTTCAGCTTCCACCGCAGTTAGGAAGTAGTTCCTAGTCCAATTATATTCAGCATCAAAGAGCACGTGTGTGCAAAGAAAAAACTAACTGACTTCAACCAAAGTCAACTCAATTTCAAAAAATCTGTTGAAGATAGGGAGTATATACTTGAAAGCCAGTTAATAGTGTAGCAATAATTTTAAATAAATGCAAATATTTAAGTTATCTAGAAGAAGGGATTTTTTTTTATTACTATTACTCATGTTTAATCTTTTCAGAACTTGTTTTCTATTAAACTGTTTGGAAATGACCATTTAATTTTTTTTTATAATATTTTAAATTGTTTTGAAAATGGAGCTGGGCACTTCTGAAAATGTTACCCTTTATAAAAACAACATTTATTTTAAAGGGGTCATTTACAAAAGTTTAGAAGATTTTGTTTAAAATTATGGTCCACGTAAGAAAATTCAAAAATGTACACCACATCCACATAAAATCTGCCATGAGATGAAAAATACCCCATTATTTTTCTAAAGACAAACATCAACCCTCCTGAAACATCTTATCAGATCCTAAAAGCCCAAGAAACAGAGGAGCCTTGCTGCCTGCCCTGAAGATTGGAATTCACGCAATTCATGAACGTGGTGGGGTGACAAGAATGTTCACTGATTAAGGGCTCTTCATGGAGAATGCTCTGCCAGTCCGGAAGATGTTCTATTTCAGGAGCCTCTATTGATTGTAACCATAAATATACCACACGGGGAGAAAAAGTTTCTGTCAATTAAGTTGGTCCAAAACCATTCAAGGCTTCATTGCTCAAAATCAACACCTTAAATACAGTCCAGAAGCATTGAAACACAAACATTCAGGGAAAAAACACTCCGCTCAACAAGCACGCAGCCACATTCTGCACTAACTTGAAAACATGAACAGGCTTTAAGGTGTAGAGCACACTCACGGGAACAAAATCATGCACTGCAGTAAAGGAGTTCTGCCTCTGCAAGAAAGTGTTGTAGCCTGCTGGCCAGATGCAGATGAAGAAAGGAACAGAGTTGTAAAAGGATAATTTTATGAAAGGATAGATTCATAACTGCATACAAAATTGCAAAACAGCAATTTCTAATGTGAATAGTAATTGATTATAATTTGCAGTGCAAAAAAGGAAGTATTTTAAATATCTGGTTCCAAAAGCATATCAAACCAGCTCCTCCATACAACACAGTAGTCACAGTATTCTATTCTATCATGCCTCCTGATGCCATAATTGTGGTTTCATTCCTCAAAAGAAGTCCCTGCAACAGTTTAAAAAAAAAAACTTTATTTTCACTTGTAAAAGTACCTTCAAACACTACTTATCAGAGTTCTAGAAGAAGACTTAAGTCATTTAATTCACTGTCCTTATGCTTCATAAGTCAGTTTAGGAATATCTTTACTCATAAGCATATCACCATTGAAAAAGCAAGGTTTTTACCACAGTCAATAAAAACCCCACTTATTTACAGTGAACTCCCACTCCTGAAGCATCTGATGTCTACATTAAAACTTACTAAGCTATCTTCATTGTCTGACTGCTTGAGTGTATACAGTAAACTAAACAGTACTAGTAGCAAAAAGAGATTTTTTTTTAAGTTCAGTTTAATAATGTATTGTATGTTAGCAATATGTGAGGATTTTGTAACATCTAAGATTCTTAACCTGATGTTTCTTTAACTCACACTGTGCATGAACCCTGTGAAACTTCACAAATCCCCTCCCTCCCAATTCCTCAATGCCATTGTACAGAGGTTTCTTTTTTTGTTGTTATTTTCTGGCTTGTCATGACTACTGGACTTTTGGCACTGATTTTATTAAAAGAAAAACAAGGACCTTTAAGTATGTTCATATGAAGTTTAGAAATAAAACATGAAGCTTTTCAACCTTCTCATTTCATTTAACAGACTATTTAAACTGTTTTGTTAGTTGCAAAAAGATGTATCATATAGAACACAGAGTTTAATATAACTGAAATGAACTAAGTTATCGTTTATATACGTTCGTTCTCTGAAAAACTGAGCACTATATCTCTGTTACCTAAACCTGTGGATTAATCTCATTTAATATCCTGATACAACAATAATGAAGCAAATTAATGCTATGGAAGGAAAAGGCAGTGAGCTATAGTTATTAGACATTATTATAGCCACCAGGGTCTATAATTTGATGCCTGCTGTGAAGAGAAAGCTCTTCTAAACTGAGGATTGCAGAGCCCTTTCCTGAGACAGAGGTCAAGCATCTCGTTTCTATGCACCACTGTGAAAAGAATTCTTCCTAACAGAAGGCTCTTTGCACATTGTCTACTTACATCCTTCTAGGAATGACTTACAAATTATTTATCTGCATAGTTTGGGTAGCTCACTAAACTGCAGACCAAAACAATATCAAAATATCTTCTTAGAAGAAGAGTGTAGATGAGATTTAAAAAACAAAGCAGAAATATATGATACTGAACAAAAAGGGCCAGAAATAGCCTGACGTGCAACAAAGTTATAAACAAGCTGCTTCTACTCCATTCATTGTAAGGAAAACTGATCATTCACAAGTATAAAATAAGCTCCCCTCAAAAACTTATGTTTCAGGAACATGAATATCCAAAAGCTGGGGTTGGCTATGCCACCTTAACCCAGCTCTTTTTATATGCACATTACAGTTTTGTCTTTAATTACATAGTCATATTCATCTTCACAGGGTAGGTCTACATTACAGCGGGGATCGATGCTGTGAGCTCTATCTACTGGGGGTCAATTTATCATGTCTAGACGAGACGCGATAAATTGATCCCTGAGCACTCTCTCCCGTCAACTCCTGCACTCCACCGCCGCGAGAGGTGCAGGTGGAGTCAACAGGGGAGTGGCAGCAGTGGACTCAGCGTCATGAAGATGCCACGGTAAGTCGATCTAGGTACATCAACTTCTCATAGCTCAAGTTGCATATCTTAGATCAATCCCTCCCTCTCCCCAGTGTAGACCAGGACTTAGAATACAACAGTTCACTACAACATTGGATACAAAAACAGCTCTCTGCAGTGTCTCTTATTCCTCTAAATTACCTATAACTGTTCAAAAATCAGAATTCCCATCCGTTCAGATATTTTGACATTTGTTTTTATCTTAAATTGGGGCAAAGTCATATACGAAATTTTTTCATGCAACACAAAGTTCAAATAAAATTGGTTCAAAAATGTTGAAACAAAACATTACGTCTTTCCTGAACAGAAACATTTAATTTTGGTTTGTCGAACTAGATCTAAATGTTTTGTTTCAACATTTATCTGTGACCCCTGAGCTACCATGGTAACTAATGGGAATTCTGGGTTTTGGTTCCCTCACACACTATTCTCATCTACCAGCAAGGTTTCCTGAGCTGACTGCATTTCCCATGATGCATCAGAGAACCCCCTGCCCTTTCCTCTCCTCCCTTCATCCCCAGTTGAGCTGATACTGGGAAACCCAGCTCATTGAGAATGGGGCATGAGTATCCAAACCACATTTCCCATGATGCACTGTAATAGCTCAGGCAAAAACAGAATAACGGCTAACACAGCGGTTCACAAACTTGGTTCACGGCTTATTTGGGATAAGCCCCTGGCAGGCCACGAGACACTTTGTTTACCAGGCTACCACTTCCTGCAGCTCAGGTAAACAAAGCGTCTCGCATTCCAAACAAGCCACAAACCAAGTCTAATGGATACAAAACAAAAACATTTTGATTTAGTTTGACAAACTGTACTATTTTGATTCATGCTGATCAGCTCCCAAACTAAATATTTCATTTTGATTTTTTCCCCCAATGGAAAATCCAAATATAAGATTTGGAAATATAAGATTTCCCTGCAGAAAACATCTGTTTAGAAGAAACTGCATTCTTCACTGAATGGACTGCAATGGAGAATTCCTGCCCAGCTCTAATAGTTTCACTAAATTCATGATCATAATGGCACAGAAATATGCAAGATTACTGTGATTTTAAAGCAGAAACACCCACTGAAATAATTTCTGTCTAAAAGTGTTCTACCTACTCCTGTTTGAAATAGGTCATGTCATGTTCAGACTCCAGCTCTCGATATACCAAAAGGGTCTCTGCTGTGTGTGCGGATTTTCAGGATCAGCTTTTAAGAAATCACTGCATACGCTGCAGCTCCAAAATATACACTTGCAACCATTGTGCTCAAAAGATACTATTTGAATATACAAACATTGTACTTGTGCATGCAGATGCTAATTGTTCATGTGCAACAAGCATTTTTGAACCTTAAAGTATTTATATTCCTCCTCCCAATCACTGTAGTGTCCAGGCTTCTCACAAATATTCATGAATTTATGTTCAATTCCCATCTGAGGTTGGGTAATATTTATATATGTTAAAAAAATGCTGAACTGAGGTAAAGAGAAATGAAGAGATCTGCTCACCCAGGAAGTCTGAGACAGAAACAAAGAACTGAATCCCAAATCTCACTGGAATATAGCTGTCCTATACTTTAACCACAGATCACACTTACCTCACCACAATTTAGCTGAGTTTTGAAAATTCAGCCCTTAAAAACTAAAGAAATGTGCCATAATCGGCAATAATTTTGAATGATACTGCTTTTATGAGCACCAATTTAAGTTTTCCTGTCTTATTTATTTTTAAATATCTCTTTGGCCACAAACCACCTGGCAGTATAGAAGGAAAAAAGAATGAAATGAATATTTGTTAAGAGACATCAGCTTGATAAAGCTGGAAAAAAGCCTCACTATATCCACAAAAACAGGTTAGAGAAAGGTACTGGAGCTATCCACCAAGGAGTAAGACTCAAAATCGAAACTGCAGATAGGGTAGATTTTTCCTTCTCACATCAGCCCAAAAGCTCTGAACTCCATGCAGGCATACAGACTTGGCAAAGATGGAGAAATGGGGAGCCACCAAGACAGAAAGCTTGGTAGAGACTTCATCTATACAGTCTGAATATCTCTGTAGTATCCATCCAAACTGTAATTCTCTGCAGTCAGACCCAGTACTTAATTCTGTCTCAGAAAAATCTTATATTTGTCAGGTATAAGTACTGCAACGCTGTAATGTTATATGTAATGTTCACTGAACTCAGCTAACTAAGCTGGATATGTGAGGAGCAGAGTGAAATATTGTTTTAGATTTCCCCATTTTTTAGTTTAAAGGAGAATATTTTCCATATTTCATGTGTTATTTTAATGGACTGTACTATGTTTATTATTATTCTTTACAAATAATCCATATCGTTATTTCTGTGTCTTACACTAGAGTTCTCTGTTTGCCTGTAAGTATTTCAACTTGGATTGAAATGGCAGTGACTGAATAAAAACAAAACAAAAATAATAATAAAACAGGTTTTGATAATATACATAGGAATGCCATTGTAGATCAGACCCATGATCTAGTGCAGTAAACTGTCTCCAACAATGGCCAGAACCACATGCTTCTGACAAGGTACAAAAAGCCACAGTACGTAAGTGAGGTGTAACTTTCCCTCATGAAGTCTCAAGCTAAAAGTTAGACATTGGCTTAAACCAGGGCTTAAATTTAACCGGAACTGTTCAGAGCTTTTCAAATCCATAAGGAAGAAGCTGTAAGCCTCTGGAAATACTACATGAGAATTTAACCCCTGAAGCATGAGATTTGATCTTACTTCCAAGGTTTTGTCTACATTAACTGTTATAACTCTACATATCTTGTTATCCATATAAAATCCAATCTCTCTGTGAATCTTACTAAATTCATGTTCTCTTGACATCTTGTGAGTTAGTTCCACAATCCAATTATGTGTGAGCAGAAAATATTTTTTCCACTTACAATTTTGATTTTGCTACCTGTCCATTTATTTGAATGCTTCCATGTTCTTGCACTGAGACAATGACAAGATTACAACCTATTGTTTCCCTTTGAGCAGAGATGAAAGTAAGCCAGTACAGCATACCAGTAAAAAGTGGCCGCCGGTACCAGCCCATATGCAGCTGACTTTTAAATGCTGCCAGGGCAGTGCTTAAAGGATCCTGCTTAAACACAGCCCTTTTTGCACACCCTCGTCAGCAGCCCTGATAGGTCCCTACCAGCAGGGCCACTGATGGGAGAGCGGGAGGCACAAAAGGTGCAGCAACGTTAAAGCACTGCCAAGTGGTGCCGGGGGGGGGGGGGCAGGCAAAAGGAGCAGCTGCGCCCCGCCGCCCCCCCGCGATTTAAAAGGGCCTGGAGCTCCGCCCGCCGCTGCGGCGTTTGACTGCAGCAACAGCCAGAACTCTTGGCCCTTTAAATCACGGCTGGAGCCCCAGGAGCGCAGACGGGGCTGGCTGGGGGATGCTAACCCCTCAGCCCTGCCCCTTCCCACTGAGATGCCAGCCCTCGTACCTGTAAGTCCTCTGCGTTACTTTCACTCCTGCCTCTGAGCCATAATACTTTAACAAGGAGGAAATATGCTAAACATACATTTTGCCCTTACATACATCTGTATGACTCATTGCAATCATGGCAATTATAGACACATATTCAAGACCAAAACACTGTGGCACCCACCGCACATGTTTAAGTCACTCCCAAAATAACAGACGAAGCGAGGTGTTTCAAACTAAACCCCTGTTGGGACTCCCCTGATTTGGACTCCCTCCCTTGCTTCATAAACAAATTTAACAGGATAATAAACACAATTAGAGGCCTTGTTTTTGCAACTCGATCTGTGGATTTAGAATCCTGCACAACCCTCTGCTGAGTTCAGTCAGTTCTGTGCAGGTCTCCACCTGCACTGACCTAGTTGCAGGAGCAAGACCTAGATATTACACTTTTTGGCTGATTATTAGTTCTTTCCCTACAATTTCTCATCTTTTCACCACTGGTGCAACTCCCATGGTGGGAGCACTGGATCAGGGAACGTGCCAGGCTCTCAGGACTGTTTTAAACACCACATCATCTAACCCCTAACGCTGTTCTGAATTTATTTTGTCATCCAGGAATTAGTTGATTTTTCTGTTAACAAGGTGAGATGACTAGTCATTTATATTTTGGTCATACACTTTTGGTCATAGTCAGTTTCACTTTAACCTGCTGTGAATTTTAAATGATCAAATAGGAACTTTATGTTTTGTTTTTAAATAAATCTAAATTGATAAAAAAAGTGTGCTAATTATAGTTAAGATTTCTGGAAAGTCAGCATTTGGCTTCTTGAAGCTGGGACCATCAAAGGTTTGTTATTTTTTTTTCAGTACACTACCACACAGGATATGTAAAGAATGGCCCAGGGCAGATAGGGATGGTGGAGCCATGTTTGACATCTGGCAGTGTAGGAGGGATTCAGAATACCAGGCTATATGCCTGTGGTTTTGTAATTTTTTGGTTTTGAATAAGGAGATTTCATCATTAGTGTTTCCATATTAATACCCATGCTTGAGTTACATTGTAGGTTAAAATGTGTAATTTATATTGTGCTGCTCTAGAGGGGTGTGTGTGTGTGTGTGTAACTCATTATTTGTCATGTGAGCATCTTTCTTTCCACATCATATCTTTACAGATTCATCCCAGATATGCCAGATGCAAAATTGTCAGGGACAGTGTCAATTTATATTTTGGCCTAATGTTTATGTTTTCTTCAAAAACAACCTTTTATAAAGTCTAACACCAGAAGGTTTCTACTTCTTAAAAATTCACATGAAAAATTAAGATTTTTTTTTAAAAAAAAAAAAATTGGCTTCTCCTGTCAGCTGGAGAATCCTTGAGTACTGTAGTGCAAGGCAGGTTAAAGTGAAACTGACTATGACCAAAAGCGTACATTTAATTGGTTTTCATTGCTCAGCTTGTAGGTGCACAGAAGACAGAACATAAACAATTTCAAACATGTAAAGTATAAGAATGAAAAGAGCTTTTAACAGTAGAGAGTCAGGTCCATAGCAAACAAAATGACACTACCCACAACTGCAATTGAAAAAGCTGCCCCACCACCCTTAATGTACCTGACTCTCTTACCGACCTCACCTCAAAAGTTGTACTACGAGCTTTTTTGTGCTATTATCATATTCAAGATGTACCTGTATGTGTGTATATATGTAAGCAATGCAGCATAAGAAACTTCGGTCAAAGGGAAGCTGAAGTGTTTCTGGGGCAAGGCAGCCTATCAAGGTATTGCATAGCTAGCGGATGAGCAACACACACTTGTCGAGCAGCACGGATCCACCACTCCAGAGACAGGAAGGGGGGAGTCTTCCATTACACGGGACGCCATAAAGCGACTTTCTAAACCCCGAAGTAACCAGGAAACCCCAGAAATGGTCGACACAAACCGCTAAGCCACGGGGCCTGCGACAGAGACCCCAGCTACCCCGCCCCCTCCCGCACGAGCAGAGGGAGCCGGATCCCGGGGGGACTCGTTCTCTCCCCAGCAGCTGAGCGAGGGGCCTCCCTCCCCCGCCGCTCAGCACCAACCCTCGGCCCGGAAACCAGCGGGGGAAGCCCTGGCCCGCGAGCGGAGCAGCTGGGGGCCTCCAAGCCTTGGGGGCGACTCCCGCTCTCCCCTTGCCCCCAGCCGAGCCCGGCTGCTCCCAGACGCGCGGGCGGCAGCACCCGGGAAAAGTTGCTCCCATGCCACGGCCCAGCCCGGGCCGGGGGAGGAGCGGGCGCGCGGCGGGGTCGGTGCCCTTCCCTGCCGGGAGACACGTGCCCGGGGGGTGCCTGGGCAGGGGGCGCTTGTGCCAGGCGGGCAGGGGGAGGAGGCGGTAGATGCCGGCGAAGGGAGGGCGGCGGTGGCCGCGCACAGCCCCGGGGAAGGGAGGAAACGACCCAACTCTCCGGGCCCGCAGCCCCGCGCACTCACCCGCTGCCCACGGCGGCTCCGGCGTCGGCGGCTCTTCCTGGCCGCGGCCGCTGCTTTGCCCGACACGTCCCCCTGCCTGACGCCGAGCCCGCCCCGCCCCTAGGCAGAGCCACCCGCCCCGGCCCGGCCTCGGCCCCGCCCCGCGGAGCAGCGCCGGGAGCCAGCGGCGCACCCCGCCCGCCGGAGCAGCCTGGGCTGGGAAAGACACCGGGGTGCAGGCAGCGTCCTCGTGCTGGCTATGGGGTGGGGAGAGGGGGGGTCTGTCCCCCCGTCGGGCTATGGGGTGGGGAGAGCGGGGGGATCTGTCCCCGCGTCGGGCTGGGGGGCAACATGTGCAATAAAATAACCCCGTGTGCTGGGGGGTGAGAGTTTCTCTAGGGAAGAGGCCCCAGTGCTGAGCATAGAGGACGGGGCATTTCACGGGGAAACCTCCTGAGCTGTCATAAGAGATGAGAGAGAAAGAGAGTGTGCTAGCAAGAAGGTGTCTTTGATTTAGGGAAGTGTATTTTCTTCAGCCAACGCTGTCTGAGAGAGGAGGAGGAGGAAGAGGTGGTGCAGGCAGGGTACAAGCGGCTGAGAGATTCCTTTTAAGGGAGTCTGGGGTGTTCCCAACTAGGGAAATCCTTGAAAACATCCTGCTGCTTAGCTCTTTCCCAGGCGGAATTCTCATTGTGAACAATCTGGAGAAAAGGGGGGGAAACTAGACTAGCGGCAAGGAAAGAACATTGCTCTCAGTGGAAAAGCTTCTGGCCAGTCAACAGCATCAATAACCGAAAGCAGATTTGTTATGACAACATGCAAAGAAGAGGAGCTAGAAAGCCTCTAAATACTGGCCCTGTTGTTATGCTTTTGGGATAAAATTAACTGTAATTTTCAGCTGTTACAGAGAAAAAGTAGCTTTAGTTGGCTTTTTGGAAAGCTGATAGTGAGGAACACTGTAGTTCCCCCTGTGTCCTAATCCAGTTGTGACAAACTCAATGAGCTTATGCCCAAATAAATGTGTTAGTCTCTAAGGTGCCACAAGGACTCCTCATTGTTTTTGTCTAGGTGAGATTGTTTTGAGGTGTTTTAAAATCAGATTTAAAATTAATACCAACAGCTAGATCGGGGTAGGCAACCTATGGCATGCATACTAAAGTCAGCACACTAGTTGTTTTTCAGTAGCACTCACACTGCCTGCATCCTGGCCACCGGTCTGAGGGGCTCTGCATTTTAATGTAATTCTAAATGAAGCTTCTTAAACATTCCAAAAACCTTCTTTACTTTACATACAACAATAGTTTAGTTATCTAGTATAGACTTACAGAAAGAGAACTTCTATAAGCATTAAATGTATTGCTGGCACACAAAACCTTGAATTAAAGTGAATAAATGAAGACTTGGCACACCACTTCTGAAAGGTTGCTGATCCCTGAGCTAGACTGTGCAACCCTTACATTGATGAGTACTTACTTTCCCCAATTGTCCTATTAAATTAAATAGGAATAATCATCTGAGTAAATGCTCATCGACATGAGTAAGGGTTGCATAATTTCAATGCAAATGAGTAAGTACAGTAGTTCTTTCAAAATGAGTGAATGTTGGCAGGTCTGAGATTACTTTTGGGTTTCTCTGTAGTGTATATTCGATTGTATGCCAATCCCCCCTCCGCCCAAGATGACAGAGTAGTGTAACTTGTGCAATTTGCTTGTGGACCATTTGGCTAATAAGGAGGAAGAGTGGGACTCTTAATTCAAACTAAAAGTTCAGAAATGTGTTACCTACGTTAAGTAAACATATAAGTGTTTGCATTCAGCATCTCTTTTTAAATTAAATGTCTTAAGCTTGACACACAAAGCAGTAAGTAAGTGAATGGTTAAGGCCTTGCATCTGCAACTGGTTCATATAAGCAGACCTTTACAGCTGTGTTAAGCCTCACTGCAATAATGTAATGGTCCATCTTCAAGTTTGAAGGATTTGAGCCTAACTCTCCACTACATCCCAGAAATATTCTAATGCAGTGTGAAACTTTTTTATGCCATTTACAATGGTGCTTTCTCTAGACCTGTATGGCGTTATTCCTTACATTCAGTACCTTATATTGAGCAGTTCCTTACTCCATAAGTAGCCATACTGACTTCTGTGTGAGTGAAGGTTGCATAATGAGTATTTCAATAGTTCTGCAGAGAGCAGTTATCTCATCATTAGTAAGGGCACTATTTGTCTAAAATTCTTGGCTCCTTAGGTATCAGCTGTACACAGACTCTATGAATTGACACTTCCAGAGCATAATCATAATTCATGTTTCCAGGATTAAAGTATATTGATAGGGGATACAGTATTTAAATAAAAAAGCCTATCTTTGAAAGGTGAAGACCTGCATTACTGCCAGTGGTTACAAATAAGCCTGATGTAGCAAATCAAAATTAATCCTTGCTGAATGTGCATTGATTTTTAATTATAAGAAAAAAATAACCATGGATGTCCAAGTTTTAACCATAAAGAATCAGGCAGAGAGTTGAACTGGTGTGGAAGGACTCATTTGTATGCAATCTGCTCTCTGCTGTTACAGAAGATTAGCCAGACCATGGCAATTAGCTTGGCTGATACAAAACCAAGTTCCACAACCTACCACAACTTTGGTGAGCTTACACAAAATGGAAGGTCATAAATCATTACAGATTAATAGATCTGTAATTTAATCTAAGAGTCCCTGTTACAAGATTTCAAATTCCTACAAGTAATAATCTCAAACTATGAAACCATTACCCAACATAGCAGTAAAAGAGACACATAATCCCTTTTGTGAAGTCTAAGATTTAAAATCTAAACAATAAGGACAACTAGGGTCACTAATTTTCTCTCAATATGCCATTAAAGAAAAGGAGCATTCTATTCTGAAATAGAAATACGGTATCTGCTGCTGCTGACATTCACAAAAATGTTTGTACCAAAATTGTAATACAAACTTAATTGTAGCATTTTATAAACTTCAGTATTTTCATTTAGTTTCAATGAGGATTGTACCAAGAGTATGATCTTGCAACCTTGCCTCACAAGAAGTTCATTGTCACACAAGTTGTCCCACTGATCAGGGCTCCCACTGGTTTGAATAGGGGTTGCAGAATTACACCATTATACTGTATTTTAGGATCTCATAGAAAGTGAGGGGGATTTTCCTCATTTCTGATTACACATACTTCAGCTCAGCTATCTCACTGGAACATAACCATTTTGTGTGTTTTACTGAGGGTTTGTATATTTTTTTAAAGGGTATCTAAACTCTAGATCCCAAGTCTTTATTTAGGCTTCTAAATAAGTGGACTGATTTTAAAAAGTACTGAGCACCCAGCAGCTCCCGCTGAAGTCAAACACTCTTGTACAAGCCCACCCAAATCTGATGAGGTTTGCTCTCCAAGAGAGCCTTCACTGAAGAAATAATGTGTCCAACCGATGGTGGCAACCTTACTAACATACAATGAGGAAACCAACTTCATTTTCAAGCTTCCAAGAGGTAGAGACAAAAACGACTATAATATTATGACAGTTCAAAATCTTGTTTTTTTACACTAAATCCATTTTTGAAAACATTATTCAATGTAAGCCTAAATCCATATCTAAAGTTCACTAAATAGGTGGCCTGCTTTTCAAGATTACTGTGTACCCAGTAACTCCCACTGACTTTCAGCAGCAACATAGTATTTCTTTATTTTAGAGCTACTTATACTGAGTGAGCCTGTAGAACTGTGTTTTGTTAAGCTCCCCCAATATAACTAATCTTTTCCACAGTACTGCACTACAATGCAAAGGCTTTCACTATTTATAATTGGTTTACATCAATTTACACGTTCAAGGCAATCCTGCTAAGGAAAAGGACTAGAAACTTAAAAAAAAAAAAAAAAAAAGACAGCTAAGATTCTTTTTTACATTTCAAAGTTTGTCATATTAGGGGGATCCCATGCTAATGGATTTAGGGCTGAACAGCCAGTTCTGCTTGTTTGTTAGTGTGGGGCTTGTGGCATATACACCTTTTAATGGGGATGGGGGAAGGAAGCAAAGCACTTTAGATCCAAAACCAAAATACATTAATTAAAAATGTGGACTTTGCAAAAAGATCTAGCAAAACAAGGTACTGTAGATCAAGATTTACGTCTACCAAGAAATGATAGTTTGTTTAAAATTCTGTTCATTTTGAAAAAAAGTTTTGTCTTCATGGACACAAAAGTAAAAAAAAAAAAAAATAGTTATGGTTCAGTGGTAATTAAGTCATCAGTTGCTTTCTTTATTTTCCTTTTGTTACAGTAAACATAAGGTGATGTAATAGTTTATGTTTAAAACCACAACTTATTGTACTGTATTTCCATTATTCTGAGCATTTGAAGGTTCTCTTGAATTTGATTTCGGTTTCTGTTCACCTAGTGATCTGTGAGCTAAGTGATCAAATACCAGCTCACAAACCCAATGAAAATAAACACTGCGAAATGTGAAGTTTAACCTATGTCTGCTGCCCTTTTGTCCTTCTCACACCAGACTTATGTAAGAAGATAATTAGGGCAGAATAACCTGGCAGTTGCTTGTGTAGCACAGTCATAGGAAACTAGGTTCATTTTATTATTAAGCTGTTGCCTCTTGGCATAACATATGGAAAAATAAACACACCTGGTAACCAAGAGCCAGATCTTGTAAGGTATTGAGCACCTACTGCAAAACAGGCTTCACTGAGGCTGGAAGGGATTTGGCATTTTGCATGATCCCCTGCAATACCAGTAAGAATAAAGTGGTTCTTCATGTTCTTTTTCATAAGAAGATATTTCATCTAGGGGTAGGGCCTTTATATAAAAAAGAACATTAAGTGTTGGGTGGGAGGAAGGGTGTTGGGCTTTTTAAAAATTATTTTGGCAAATCTTTACTTTTAATTCTGCAAACTACTATGTTAGGCCTCAATTCAGTAAGGCACATAAACATTGGGACTAATCACATGCTTGAAATTGGGCACATTAGGTACTTTGTTAAATTGGGGGCATTAGCCATGAAACAGTTGATTATCAAATATTGAATTAAAATCTTTGTTAGGGCTGCTATTCTGTTCTAGTAATAATGCACTACACTGTTGTGTAGCAGACAAGAGGCTCAGTTTCCACTCCTATGCTCTCATTTTGAGAGATTTGCTCTTATGCTTTGAAGATTTTCTTAATTTTACTCTCACTACCCCTGCAGTTGTCACTAGCTGTTTCCAGAAGAAACAGCATTTCATGCACTCGGTAAATAGTTTTGGATCACATCCTTCTGTTGCTTGCACATATTTTCACAACACAATGGCACCCTCACTAGCAGGCCACTCAGAGTATATAGCATCATTTAAATATAGTTACATATATTTAGGTAACTAAATATTCAAAAATATATTTTATAGGCCTTTGGGCTCCTTGCTTATTTGAAATGTGTATCATTTGCTTCAGACAGTTATTTCATTTTTTGTTTCATAGACTAAGCCGAATGCTAGCCTCCTCTTTTCCTCTAGTGTATAGGAAGCACAGTCTGCATCTGGAGATATGCATGGGGATTTTACTTTGCAAATGGAAGAGCATGCTGGCAGCATAAAGGATGAAAGTCTTTGAAGAGCTCTTTTGAAAATGAAAATCAGCCCATTAACTCCTTCAGGCTACAATCTTATTTATCGTTATTTCCAAGTTTCTTTTTTTTCCCCCCACCCATTCACTGAGATAAATTCCAATTTAAAAAAATAGTCTTAGTAAGCTGGATATGTAATGCATATCTACAGTAGTTGATACCTAAACATTTTATACATCAACAAAATACAAAAACGCTACAGAACAAATATTTTAAAAACCAAATTGCTGGTCTTAGTTCAGTCCCTGTTGAACAGAGGACTAAAGAAAAACAGTTACCAATATTGGCATCCTTATCATTGAATGACAAAGACTTTGCTTTATTTCCTCAGTGCTGTAAGTGATCTCTGCAGATCATGGGTGAGAAAGTCTTGGGGAAGTGTGAGAGAAGTTTGCATTGTTGTTGCCTGTGAAGTGCTTTTTTTTGTGGACAGATTTCCATCTTCAGCTCTGCTGAACCTACATCAAATTCACTTAAAAATGAATAAATTGTATCCATGTTATAAGCACATGTTATAGCCTGCCAGTATATTGTCAGGTGTATCACATTTTAAATACATCTGATAATTGATCCCAATAATGTGTAACATTAAAACAGTAAATACTTGTTTCACATTCCTGGCTGTTGGTGTCTTAAACATACCTTGGTCTTATAGTATAAAAGAAAATGTCACACTGTTGTAAATAGATATGATTGTAACGATGTTGGCTTTGGTGGAACCCAACTGAGAGTACCAATTCAGGATAAATTGTTTAAAGCATGGCAATTACAGACCAAGGATGGGGTTCCTTTGCACACTAAAGTAAACCAAACCAGCCAAACAGAGAAGACTTCAGTTTGACCCCACTGGCTAACCATAAGTCATACAAGCAATTCCCTTAGACACTCCAGTTTCCCAGAATCACCACCAGTGCCACTCATTATGGGGATGAATGGTTATGAAAACCAATATCCCAGTAAAAGAAAAAGGGTTCTCCTGATCCCAGAGGACCAAGCCTGAGACTCAGGTCAATATACAAATCAGATCTTAAATCACGCAGTTGCCAATTCTTTAGAATTTAAAAGGTTTATTCGTAAAAGGAAAACGATATAGATAAGAGCTAGAAATGGTTAAATGGAATCAATTTCATACAATAATGGGAAAGTGCTTGGTTCAGGATTGTAGCAGTGATGGAATAAACTTCAGGTTCAAATCAAGCCTCTGAAGTATATCCACAGCTGGATGGGTCATTCAGTCCTTTGTTCAGAGCATCGGTCTGTAGCAAGACTCCTCCAGAAGTAAGAATCAAGATTGAAGACAAGATGGAGGAGATGCAACAGCATTTTATAGTCTCTCCCTATGGAAGGACACCTCTGTTCTGACTGTGGAAAATCACAGCAACAAGATGGAGGTTGGAGTCACATGGGTCAAGCCACATGTTCATGCATAACTCAGTTCTTTACAAGCCAATGCTGTTGTTTACATATTAGTTTGAACATTCCCAGGAAAGCTCAGGTGTGTATTGGCATTTCCCAAGTCCATTGTCAGTTAAGTGTTTCTTGATTGGGCACTTACTGAGATTAGACCCTTCTCAAGAAGCTGACCAAATGCTTCACTGAGGCTACTTGGAATCAAATACATTTGAGATACAAGTACATAGCCCATATTCATAACTTTAAATACAAAAATGGTACACACATACAGCTAGCATCATTATAACCAGCAAATCATAATGTTTTATAGATGTCTCAAGCAACAACCTTTATACAATATTGGCTGCAAATATATAACAGTGGTTGCAACAATGATCTATGATCATAGTTTATGTCAATAATGTCAAAATTATGTGCCTCTTTACTTCACTTACATAAACTATTTGATAAATAGAAGCGAAGTTTT
Source organism: Dermatemys mawii (assembly GCA_007922305.1). Lineage (NCBI taxonomy): Eukaryota > Metazoa > Chordata > Testudines > Dermatemydidae > Dermatemys > Dermatemys mawii. The sequence continues at coordinate 3,009,128 of ML677336.1, read as the reverse complement.
GGGCCCAAATACAGATCATTACGTTAGTTATGGGTTTACTGTATGTGCTAACCCAGACAGAACTCTTTCTGGGAAATTATCCAAGTTCCTTCTTAGGCTTCTACCCAGGACTTCAAATACATCCTTGTCCCTTGACTTGCAGACTCAGTACACACACCTAACTTAATTAGAGCTTTTCCACACACGTCTCAGTTCCTTTTTCTTTATTGTGGAGAAGAATCCACACAACCTAATGGTAATAATGTAAGAGACTTCCTAAGCCAATGCACTGCATCAAGCAATTGTGAATACGACCAAAGATTGTCTCTCTAAAATTGCCTTAAGAATTTTAAGTGTAAAAAACCAAATAAAATGCTGACCCACTGAACAGAATTACATTAAGTAGTGACTACTATAAGTACCCAGCTCATTGTTCAATTCTGCAGCCCTTACAGGAAAGGCCGAACTGAGTAAGGGCTGCAGGGTAGTAGCTTCAGTTTGCAGAGACATGGGTCACTACACATGGTTTATTTTTAATAATGCTAGTCTTGTTTATAAAAAAGGAAGACTTTTTTAAAAACTTGTAATGGCCTTTTATTGTTCCTTGATAGGCCTGGGGCCTGCTACATTTAGACCTTGTCTACAATGGCAGCAGCAGTGTTGTGAAGGATACAAGCACTATACACACACGTATCTACCCACCACAGTGTAGAGCAATGTGCGCCTGTACTGCAGTGTGCAGAAACACATAGTGAAAGACTCTGGCAGGGGGAATGAAGTGGGGAAAGGCTCAGTCAATAGGGAGGCAGCAGGACCTACATTGCTAAAAACAGTAGTGTAGATGGGGGAGGTGCTGCTTAGGTGTATAGAAAGCAATGTAGGGCACGTACCCTATAGTCCAGGCACATCTTTAATTGCCTAAGAAGTGTGTCACTGCCTAAAATGCTATTTATACCTAGGCTTGAGGAATATGCAGGGTATGTTCTGTACATGCCCATTGCTGCCTGTAGCAGAACAAGGAGTCACCCCTGTGGCACCTCCTGTCGGTCATCCAGGGAATCAGCTCTTTCAGCCTCCAGAGCGCCCCCTACAGGTCAACATCCTGCCTGTCACTGGCCCTGTGTCCCATTAGCTGGGGTGCTGCCCCCAACCAGTAACCCCCACTCTCTGTAGGTCTCCCCTCCCTGGGGAACCCCCACCACCTAATCCCACTTTGCCTCAGCCTATGGGCTACTGATAGTCATCATCCAGCCCCTGCTCCCTGTGGGGTAATAGCAAGTCATCACAGGCAAGGGGGGTTGGGCCTGCTGCCTTCACCTAATCCCAATACCTTACCTAAACCTTTGTATCAGGCTTGCAGCCTGGGAGAATGCCAGGCCTGAGCCCCTCCGCTCAGCCTACCCCCTCCCCAGTACTGCCCCAGCCTAGGTACCTTCCTCAGCTTTCCGGGCAGCCAGGTCCTCCTCCCTCCAGACAGCTAGAGCAAGTGTCTACCTCCTTCTAGCCCATTGCCCCCTTACAAGGACTAGCTGGGTCCTGATTACCCCGGCTACAGCTGTGGCTGCCTTCCCTATCAGCCCAGCTGTTATCAATCCCCTTCCCAGCTACAACCCTCTGCTGGACTGCTTTTCTCCAGCAGCAGCCCTTTGCAGGGCTGTTTTAACCCCTTCGAGGTTGGAGCGGGTAGCCACCCTGCTACACTGCCATAAGGAGTGTGCACGTACCCTTTGTGTTTTGGGTTTCTCTGTCAATGAGTCTCAAATCCCATAAGTATATTATTTTCAGTGGAGTAGCCACCTGCACCCAGTATAGAGTGGCAATCTGATAGACTTCATTATGAAGTCTTCAAGGTAGGATAGTTAGCTGTGAATGAGGTGAGAGGAGAAGAACTGAAGTTAGAGGAAAAGACTACAGATACAACCTTATCCCATATAACATCTCCAGTTGAATGTACATTTAAATACATGGGGAAAAAAAATCTATCAAGCAAACAATTAGTAATAGCTAAGGTTAATTTAGAGCAGTTTTTGAAAGATAAACCTTAACTGATATACTGAGATTCAAAAGAAAAAAATAATTATAGTTAACATTACTTAACTACTTTATATCTTCTGATTATGGAGCAGACTAAATAATTAATTACTACTACAGCCCTGCAACATAGATAAGTATTCCCATTTCTGCCAGGTTTACAGAATTTTAAGAACTGACTACATGACATTTAAGGCAACCAAGAAATAAACATTCTAAAGCATCTTCTGTCAGGAGTCCAAAGTGATCCAAAGTCAGCAGGGTATTAGAAAGCTCACTGGGAGATTGTGTGATTACATGGTTGAGGAATCAAGAGTGAGAAGCTGTGTTATTGTTTGCCCAGATTCACAGATGAAGGAGATAGAAGAGAGAGGCAAAGCTGAGAACTTTGAATAGCTTTCTCAAGATTAGAATTCATAGTTCATCACTGAGCTCTGTCAGCAAAAGGAACACACTTCCTTATAAATACAATCTTTATTTTTATAGAAAGTTTGCCGAGGAAGCTATAGCTGTAAACTTTTTTATAATATCTTACTTCAATGTAATAGTAGATTAAAAAATTAAGTAGAGAGGCAGTGTAATAAAGTCTATGCCACTCCTCCATGCTGAGCCAGCACATGAGTGTAGCTGGGGTTCCTAGAGCTCCAGCAATCTCTTGGGCCCACGGGCATCTGTTTGAGAAAACTACTTTTCCTCCAGCACCACCCTTCCTGAATTGCAGTTTTTGCTCCTTGGGCCTGAATCTCCACTTCCCTTATAGCAGTTTACTGCTGCTGTGGCTCCACGGACTTAAAAAATGGTATAATGCAGTGTAGGATCAGGCCCCTTGACCACTTCTGAGGATGGGAGTTATTGTTTCTACCCACTGGTAATATCACTTTCTCCCACTGCAAGTGATTAATCCCATAAAATAAGGTATGTATGTATGTATGCATGTTCTTCTCAGCCAGCCTTCATTCACCTCAACTTTTCATCACACTATAGATGTAATCAGGATTTTAGGAATAACAATATTAATCCTGTGAAAACCACATCTTTTAAGAGTGCACCTATTTGGTATGGCACAGCAACAAACTACCAGGATAATAGCAGGATAACAGTCCCTGTGTGAGCTAGATGCTATATATCTTAAGATACCAAAGTGGCTAAGTCTACATTCAACTCTATTAACAGCAGGGGTGGAGTAACATAATTAAAACAAGCTATCATTAAACCCTCCATTTTAACAGCAGGGGAAGGGCAGTGGGAAATATGTTGTAGAAGAATAGATATTATTCATAGCCAACAATTACACCAGCCAGTATATGAGAAATAAAACAGAAGAAACTCATCTACTGTTGACTCAAGTGTGTGTGTGTGTGTGTGTGTGTGTGTGTGTGTGTGTGTGTGTGTGTGTATATATACACACATACACACACACACACACACAAATTTTCTATACAGAAACATTCCTATCTAAGAAAGTTTCCCCTCCCCCACAAAAGAGAAGAAAAAGATGAAGGGGAAAATAGAGAGGAAGAAACACTGTAAAGCATAATCAATGGCAACATTCTGGCAAATATGAATCCTTGATATATTTTTGAACAGTATTAGTGAATCCTTATCAGATGCTGAATCACCTTCCTCCACAAGAGCTTTGGAGGAAAAAAAACCTTTTGAAGATCTTCTTCAGGGTTCCTGGGTTTCTTCCATTGTTGGAAACAGGCAGCAGTTTTACCCTCAACCTGCTCTCCCATTCACTGAAAATGTAACTCCATTAGAATTGCTCAGGGGTGGACGGAGTCCACTGTCTGTGATACCTGAGTTGTTTGATGTCTCCAGAAGTCTCTTTCCAGACTACTTCTAATGAGATCACCACTGTGACTAAGCAGTTCACAATCTATTAATGTCTTTAGATCAAACTTGCAAAATTAACATATTATGAATACACCCCTCTTCATAGTTCAGATTTTGCTATGTCATCACAGATATAATCTTGCACTAGACAATAGTCTTTTGTTCACTACAAAAGAGCTTGGGGGAACTCATTTTCTGAAGCACATAACTTAGTTTTGTAATGAATATTCTCAACAACATGATTAATAGGAGACTTAAATATGAAAGTGCTTTAAATATAACTTTCACTAGCAAATAGTGGAAAAGATTTCTGCAAACACCTGAGAATTTAGCTGGAGGGAGTCTAGTTCAAAATGATGTTCTAGATTCAAAGTAGATTGTTAAAACATATCCTTTCTGAGGATGATCTACTGCAGAGGTATTGAGCAGACATTTCTGATATTGGGCATGTGCTGTGGACATACCTGCCAATAGTTTATTTAGCACAAAATAGTACAGATAATGGAAATGCTAGAGCAGGGGTAGGCAACCTATGGCATGAGTGCCAAAGACTGATCTTCAGTGGCACTCACTGCCTGGGTCCTGGCCTCCAGTCTGGGGGGCTCTGCATTTTAATTGAAGTTTAAATGAAGCTTCTTAAGCATTTTAAAAACCTTATTTACTTTACATACAAGAATACTTTAGTTATATATTATAGGCTTATAGAAAGAGACCTTCCAAAACATTAAAATGTATTACTGGCATGTGAAACCTTAAATTAAAGTGAATAAATGAAGACTCGGCACACCACTTCTAAAAGGTTGCCGATCCCTATGCTAAAAGAACAGTAATTTCTCAGTCCAGAAAACTAAGGACCCAACTCTGAAATCCTTACTCATGCAAGTTCTCCTGTCCATTACAAGAGGGATACTAGCATAAGCAAATTTAAGGTTTTAAAAAATTTTGCCCTAATACTCTTTCATAATTTCACTGAAATTCAGAACACATCACAACTGAAGTGAATTGCAGATAGTGCTACAGGGCCAGACACTCAGCAGGTGTAAACTGGCAGAGCTCTCTTGAACTCAATGGAGCTGCATTGTTTTATAAGCATTGTAAATCTGGCCCATAATGTGTGAAAAGGTTTTTACTATGGAAAGAGTGAAATCCAGATCCACCAATATTAAATATTTGTTTCAGTGCATAAAGAAATAACCTATTTCAAGAGATACATCAGTTTAATGGCTACGGGCAGAATTTTTGGAAATATGGTGAAGAAATATATGAATTATCATAACTGCAAGGAAGTGTTGCATCACCCAGACATCCATTTTCTTTTACTTTTTCCTAACTCCATTTTGTTTTCTTTTTTTCAATGAATCATTTTTAATCTCTGAGGGTTTCTAACTTTTTTTTTCTGTTTGATTATCTACGGGTCATGTATGTTTATAAATATGAATAAAATTATCATTAAAAATAAAAGGAAAAATTAAAGGCTGGAACACTCACAGATACTGGCTAGCAGAGGCTTGACATTTTCTGCAATCAGTGTCCTGAACCCTCTCCTAAACAAATGGAAATATAGTTTTTCAGTTCAGTACATTGGCTTCTATCCATCAGAGGTAAAATGAAAATACAAAATACTCTCTACAGAGAGGCAGAGTATACCCCAAATGATACATTAAAAAACCTACAGCAACAGACGTAATGGCATGGGAAAATGTACCTTACTATTAACAAACAACACAAGTTTACCACCAGCCACTATCTTGTTCACATCACCCCATCTTTTATATTTTGTCTTACTTTTCACCCAAACTTACCCCAAAACAATTGTTCATTCCTATATATCCCCTTTCTTAGTCCTTTCATCAGTTCCTATACACCATTTCTCAATATCTACAATGTCAGTTAATAAATGATTACAAAAATATTATTTTACAGCTGTTTGTATTTGTACAGACTTTCTGATTTCCAGTTAAGAAAGTGTATAAGCTAGATAATTTACTTAAAGAGTAATTCTAAAATGCTGTTTTTTGCTGAATGACAACAGTTCTAGATGCATAGAGCTGGAGTGTGTCTTAAAAATGGACTTGAAAGCTACAACAGCAATTTTGGATTTAATTATTTTGATGAAGTTGATAAAATGTTAGGTAATGGTGAATTCCTATAGAATAGAAAATGGTTCTGTCATAACACTGTTCTTTGTAATCAGGAAAAAAAGAGAGCTTTTTGAAGAAATGTTATTAATGCTTTATAACTTCTCTAATATAATTGTGGTTTTTATGTTAACTACAGCTGTGCTAGCTATTCCTTCTGTTTCCCCAAGACAGACTAATGCCCCATATGGAGTCAAATAGGAGATTTTCAGCAAGCTTCATCAACAAAATATGAGCTTTGATTTTTAATTTAATTTCTAAGAAAAGATGCTAAGAGAAGCACATCTTTACCATGTCATGTTAGCAGCCAGAAATACTAATAGCATAATTGACATGCAAGCATGGGAAGCTAGAGGCTTGAATGCATATAGTTTGAAATGCAAATAGTTAGGCAAGTGCCAGAGGACAGCAGCTGTCTGAAATTTAAAGGAACAGAAGTAGTAACTTTATGAGGGTGACAAATGAGCCTACAGTAATCCTGCACCCCTGTGTGCCCTTTCTACCGCCACAAGAGCTTGTTTGGAGTGCCATTAGGGTTGGCCCTATTAACCAGCCTAAGAAAGCTGCAATTTCTCCTGATATAAATAGATACCACAGACTACATCTTGAAAGGGGAAACTTCTTTTTTCCAATTCTTTTGGCATTTTCTCCTGTAAAAAAGCAAACATACCTGGGAGACTAAGTCTCCTTCAGAAACTGAACAATGAGCAGAACAGGACCCAATGTTTCTAGGAGAATTAGGGCCATGACAGAACCTAAGAACAGCAAGGTGCATTGATTAAAACTGTTAGATTATGGTGTACAAGACCAAAATCCAAACTAGTCAGGAACATGAACTAGAATTAAATAGTCTTCTTATGACTTCAGATGAACAGCTCTGTTAGTTGAGAAGAAACTGCTTCTACATAGGGATTTAATTGATGCAGGATCATGTAGAGACTCCTACAGTTTTGTAGTGATTTTTCACTCCTGGTGACTTTATTTGGAACTGACATTTGTTTCCTATGGCTCTTGCAAGTTTATTTTAGAATCAAAGGGACAATGTGTTTGTTTTCTGAAATCTAAGAATAACTGAGTGACAAAACAGTAAAATAGCTATTATCTTCCTTTAATTTAAGTGAGCATAAAAAAATCATATTTTTGTAAATTACTCAGTAATTTAGATTTTGCTTATTCTGTTAACATTTTGGTCCACAATGTGCCAAGGAGTACTAGTAAAGCAAGTTGCATTTATTATATTTTATTTGCAACATTTTATGTCTCAGGGGCTAGCATTAGACTGCTCAATACTAAATTGGTTTATAAGCATGCTTATTGTTCCGGACCAAAATTGGGGACTACAACAGCAGAGCCTACACCATTATGTACAGTACTTCATATCTACTTTGTTTTGTTCCCACCACCCATAGTAGATAGTGTAAGCAGCAGGAAGGCAGTTCTGTGCATATTTTTAATCTTGGGTAACAAATTTAAAATCACATATGAAGTTTTCAAAACCAGTCAGCAGGTCTGAATTTGTTTAATTGATTATCCAGGGGTAGGGATTATGTCTAACTCTATATTTGTATAGGACAACAGGGACCCTGACCATGATCTGAGTCAGAGCACTACCATTATATCAGTGTTAAATAATAGGATTTGTCAGCATTAACAAGCTATTCAAGATGAAATTAAGTTACCTAATTTTGTCTTATTTCCTTCACTTCAGGTAAGTCTTGCAACTGGAAAATGCTAAATGGACACATACCACAAGACTGCGAGGAGCCTGATCACAGATAGCTGTTTCGAAGACATATACACAAGATTTAGTCATGAACAAGATAGAGGTCTGTTCTTTATTTCTGAAGCTGATATGAAACATGATTCTTCTGAGTATGTCAATATAGTACATTTCATATCATAGGTTATCTGTTTCACTCATCCAATACACGTGGTAATTCTGAATCATAACTAATGTGTTTTGTATTTACAGGATATGAAATAGAAAAAACTTAAGACCCCTTTTGCTTCATAGATGGACTCTCCATCTGCTTGCACTCTGGAACTGGAATTGCTATTGGTTGTAATGGACAACTCAATATACCTAGAGAGCTGCATATGTTAATGTTAAAATTCTTGGAGCTTGCTTGGATCTAGCTCCTACTCTTACTAATGTGAATGGATGTTTTTTTCAATTTACTTAAATGGGTGCAGGCCTGGAGTGCTGATTTTCCTACCAGTGCTTTTCAGGGCACAACTTCTTAAAGGAATGTAGGATTTTCAACTGCTGTTTAGTAGAGCATGCACCATTGAGCAAAACCTGGGCTTTTAGGGAAAAAAAAAAAAGAACAATAAGAAAATGTGAACAATTTATTGTATAGAAGGGCTGTGTTACTACAACATTCAACCATCAGCTAAGAAAGGTAGAACAAATTAAAAAAAAAATTTGCATCTGTGGCCCATGTTGGAAATGTAGATGCAGTGGAGTGTCCTGTGGGTGGAAGGTGCAGGGGGGTATAAGGGCAGACTTAAAGTTGGCATTTGAATGGTAATATGATGCAAGATTCTCAGGAAACAAACTTTAATAAACATTCTATTAACATTGATTTAAAGGGGAATTGTAGAGAGGGTTCATCCCTCTCCAGGCTGGCAGGGAACCACTGCACCTCCTTCAGTCCTTGTACTGGCCCCTGGGGAATCAGTCAGGCCTGAGGAGTCCTGGCTCAAGCTGTCCAGCACAGTGCTGAGCACACACGCAGGTAACAATTACTAGATAACAAGCCCACGCGCTGGGTCAGAGTTGGGCAATAAAGAGTCGCAGATCAGGTGCTTAGGCAGGGTCTGAGCAATAGTTTATATAGTCAATAGGCCCAGGGGCAGGGCAGGGCAGGGCAGCAATGAGTTCAAGGCTCAGGCAGGAGTTGAGCAAAGACAGGTAAAATGCACACCCAGGCTTCAGGTTCTGAGCAGCCTGGGAGAGGCAGAGACGCCACCCACGTGTTGGTGTAGGGTGAGCAGATGTCCTGATTCTACAGGGACAGTCCCAATTTTTAGGTGTCTCTCTCATATAGGCTCCTATTACCACCCACCCCCATCCCAATTTTTTACATTTGCTGTCTGGTCACTCTAGCTGGGTGGCCAGGGGGATGCAAGCCCACCCACTCCACTGTGTGTGAGCCTGGGGCCCTAGCAGCGGTCAAAGGCCTGCTGCAGTGGCAGTAGGAATCCTGGCCACAACATGCCAAGATGGTGCCAGTTGTGTTGCAGCTAGACTGGGGTCAGCTGCTCCCAGGCTACTTCCCAACTACCTCTCTGGAAGTACCTGGGTCAAAGCACTGTCCTCAGCGGGGCCGATCACCATTGGATCCCTGGGATAGTTGGGAAGGGGTAAGTTTAGTGACTCTTCTGGGTAGCTGGCGGGGATAGGATCAGCCACTCTCCCACACGCTGAGCCTTGTCGAGTATTGGCTGGTCAGACCAGTCTCCAGGTCCGCTGGTGGTTGCTGGAGTCTCCCCAGCAGGAGCTGGACTGGAGGCTTCTGGCCTCTTCAACGGCTGGCTGTTGAGTGAGCTCTGGGGTTAGGTTCTTATACTTCCTGTCTGACCTCTGACCCTCTAGGGAGCAGGTTTGAAGTGCTTTGGCTCTATCGACGCTGGTATGCAGCTCAGCTTGTCCCTTTCCAGGGCACCAGGGAATCACATCGTCTCCCTACAGGAATGTATTCTCAACCTTAACAGTATATGAATACCCAGCAGATTTACTCAGAAAAGTTGGATAATTTAACAGATTAGACAGTAATTATATTACACCATTTACTACAAGTGGGGTTTAGTTAAATAAATATATAAAAATGGAATAGCTTTTATTTTCTAAGAGGTGTTTATAGTATGGATGCATAATTTGAATAATCTAGAAATGTGATTTATACAAACGTTTCCGGCACAAGTAATTATGTCCCTGTTATGTTGTTGGTATGCCTATAGTATTTGGAAAGATACTGTACTTAAAAAATAAACTCTGATCCCCTAATGTATATGTGATTCAGAAATAACTTGAAAGTAATCATTGTTGAAACTGCACCATATTTAGTGACAGATTGCAGCCAAAAGCAAATTAAAACTTTGACAGTCAAATGTTACCTCAACTTTAGTGGGACAAAGCCCATTGTACCAACCAAGTTAGAGCTTGTTACCAGTATGGGAAAGAGGGCTGCCCTCAAGAGCACTGTAAATTTGCAGCTATGCCAGCTTGTGTGCAAAGTATTGATCTCCAGAGAAATCAGGAGTCATTCCTCCTTCTGGAGCCTGACAGTGAGAAGTATACCAGCACATTGCTTCCAGGGATCAGTCTGAACCACATGCTGTTACAGAACAAAAGCACAGACTACTCTAAGGCAAAAAAAAAAAAAAAAAAAAACACACTAGGAATTAAAAAAAGGCTAATGAGGAGCTTAGGGATAATGGCAGGATAACAAATGGGAATGAGGATATGGAGGTAGATATTACCACATCCAAGGTAGAACCCAAACATCTTAATGGGACTAAATCAGGGGTCTCAGATAAGCTTCACTCAAGAATATTAAAGAAATTGGCACATGAAATTGCAAGCCCATTATTTAAAAATTCTTGCCAATTTGTAAACTCATGGGGTTTGACCATATGACAGGAATTGTGTTAGCAATTCTCCAATTTTTAAGAAAGGGGAAAAAAAACACACATGATCCAGGTAATTACACACCTGTTAGACATCTGTAGTGTGCAATGTCTTGAAAAAAATTTGAAGGAGAAAGTAGTTAAGGACATTGCGGTTAATGGTAATTGGGACAAGATACAACATGGTTTTACAAAAAGGTAAATCATGCCAAAAACCAACCTGATCTCCTTCTTTGAGAAGATAACAGACTTTAGGCAAAGGGAATGCAGTGGATCTAATTTACCTTGACTTCAGTAAGGCATTTGATATGGTTCCACATGGGGCATTATAGTTAAACAGGAAAAGATGAAGATCAATATGAAAATTGAAAAGTGGATAAGGAACTGGTTAAAGGGGAAGACTAGTGGGTCAGACTTAAAGATCAACTGTCAGGCCTGAGGGAAGTTGCCAGTGGAGTTCCTCAGGGATCGGTTTCGGGACCAATCTTACTTAATTTTTTTTTTTATTACTGACCTCTGCACAAGAAGTGAGTGTGCTAATAAGGTTTGCGAATGACACAAAGCTGGGAGATATTGTCAATACAGAGAAGGACTGGGATAGCATACAGGAAGATCTGAACAACCTTGTAGACTGGAGTAATAGTAATAGGATGAAATTTAATAGTGAAAAAAAGGGCAAGGTCATCCATTTAGGGATTAACAACAAGAATTTCAGGTACAAGCCGGGGACACATCAGCTGGAAGCAATGAAGGACGATGACAACTTTGGAGTATTGGTTGCCAAGAATGACTGACTATGAGCTGCCAATGTGATATAGCTGTGAAAAAAAGCTAATGCGGTCTTGGGATGCGTCAGGCGTGGTATTTCCAGTAGAGATAAAGAGACATTAGTACCATTAAACAAGGCACTGGTGAGACCTCATCTGGCATAGTGTGTGTAGTTTTGATCTCCCATGTTTAAGGAAGAAAGAATTCAAACTGGAACAGGTACATAAAGGGCTACTAGGATGATCTGAGGAATGGAAAATCTGTCTTATGAAAGGAGACTCAAAGAGCTTGGCTTGTTTAGCCAAACCTAAAGAAGGATGAGGGGAGATATCCCTCAGATATATTTATAGAGAGCAATCATGAATACCAGGGAGGGAGAGGAATTATTTAAGCCCAGTACCGATGTGGACACAAGAACAAATGGATATAAACTGGCCAGCAGGAACTTTAGACATGAAATTAGACAAAGGTTTCTAACCATCAGAGTAGTAAAGTTCTGGAACAGCCTTCCAAGGAAAGCAGTGGGGGCAAAAGATACATCTGACTTCAAGATTAAGTTTGATGAGTTTATGTAGGGGATGGTATGATGGATAGCCTAATTTTGGCAATTAATTGGTTTGACTATTAGCGGTAAATATGCCCAATGGCTTGTGATCGGATGTTAGAGGGGTGGAATCTGAGTTACTACAAAGAATTTTTTCCTGTGTGTCTGGCTGGTGATGCTTGTGCACATGCTCAGGGTTTAGTTAATCACCATATTTGGGACTGGAAGGAATTTTCTGCTAGGGCAGATTGACAGAGGCCATGGGGTTTTTTACCTTCCTCTGCAGCATGGGGCACAGTTCACTTGCTGGAGTATTCTCTGGTCCTTGAAGTCTTTAAACCATGATCTGAGGACTTCAGTGGCTCAGATGTAGGTTAGGGGTTTATTACAGGAGTAGGTGGGTGAGATTCTGTGGCCTGCATTGTGCAGGTCAGACTAGATGATCATAATGGTCCCTTCTGACCTTAAAGCCTATGAGCCTATCTTCAGGTCTATACTATTTTGTGTGGGAGGTGTGTGTGTGGGGGGGGGGGGTTGACCTAAGATACTTCAAATAGCATAGCTGAAGTCAGCACATCTTAGGTCAACTTACCTGGCTCCCCCGTCGACTCTGCTTGCGCATCTCAGCGAGCTGGGGTACCGGAGTATATAAGGAGTGCCTTTTGGGATCGATTTATCATGTCTAGATGAGATGCAATAAATTGATCCCCAACAGATTGATCACTACCCACTGGATTGGTGGGTACTGAAGACTAGTCTGATGAGAAATAGACTTATGGGTCCTCATAAGCTGCAGATAGGGTGTTAGCCTACAGCCAGCCAACACATCCTCCAGCCTGTGGAACTGAAGCGTATTTTGTTTTCCTAGCAATTTTACACATAAATGCTACGCTGTAGCATTTATCCACTGACCTGAGTAGGGTGCAATAGAGAACTGCAGTATCCTCCGGAAATGCTCAGAGAGGGATTGTGCTTTGAGAGTCCCTATGCACAGGGCAAACTGCAGCAGGCTGGTATAGCCTGCTCAGATCCAGTGGACCTGACAAGGTCATGGCCCAGCCTTTTCTCTGCCTCCTTTAGGGCACTGTCTGCCTTGGGATTGGGAGTACATTGAAGTCTCTGCACTTCCTTGAGCCCACAGTTAGGCTTCCAAAAGCCCAGCTGTGATGGCTCTTTCATGGGCACTCAGGGGCACCAAAAGTGAGGTAAGGCTCCTTGCATGTTCTCTCTCCCCACTCTCAAGCCCTTACATATAGAACCTTCATATCTGGTCCTATATAAAGAAAAGTCCTAAAAAAGGTGGTCTTATCCTACATATAGACAGCTATGTCAACTAAAAATCTATGATCAGACTGAACATACCCTTGTTTACATGTGACTCCCCAAAAAGTGTTATCCATGCACAACATAGCTAAAATTACATCCACAGTTATGACTATCTCAGAGTCAGATTATTTTATTTAGGTTTCATACACATGGTATGTAAACCAGGATATGCTTATTGAGACGGGGCTGAGCGGCCCCACACTGGTACCGCAGGGGTTAACCTTTCCCTGGGGTAGAGGAAGCCATGCCCCAGAAGTTCTGCTGGGCATGCTCCAACTGGAGATCCAGTATAAAAGCCTGCGGAGCTGCTCAGTTGGGGCTGACTGCCGGAGGGGAAGGATGCATGCTACCAGCTCCTACAGAGGGACAGCCAGGATCCTGGGTACCAGAGGCCAGCCCAGCTGAAATGCAGCTCGAGTCCCAGCTAGACATTGGCCCTGAAGGGGAATGCACTGGAGGACCCCTGGACAATGAAGGCAAGGCAGTGCGGGTAGGAAGTGATCCATGGAATTTTTAAAGACACACACATGTGCTCAGTTGCAGGTGGATCCCTGCCAAGACAGGGCTTCCCCTGCCCCTAGCAACAGGTGAGCCCTGGGTCAGGACCCGGTGGAGTAGGCTGGCCTACGTCCCCCTACCCCTGCAGCCAATAGGCTACACTACCCTGCCTGTGAGGGGACTTTATAGTCTTTGGCCATTTGGCCACGCTGCCCTGAAAGCAGCAAGCAACTATATAGACTCTGGCCACTGGGCCATGCTGCCTTGAGACTGAGGGGAACTGTAGAGACTGTGGCTGTAGGGCCACATTACCCTGATACAGGTGGTAGTACAGGTGGAATATAGACTCCCACCATTGGTCACACTGCCTGGAGGTTCAGGTGAGCTGTATGGAAACTGGCCATTGGGCCATACTGCCTTTTTATTTAGGGCTTAGAGTGGCTGGGGTCTGCTGCCACACCCTGCCCCTGCCACAAAGGGGTGCTGCAGAGCAGGACCTGCCACACTTCTACAATTTATTAGCATTACCACTCCAACTTTTGCCCCAACCATGAGCCTATGCACTACTAAGTATTCTTTGTTTTGCATCATCCACTGTTACTATTTGTGGCAGCAGAGACTGTTAATCTGAAAGAGGGCAGATGAAACTGATTCATGCAGCCTCCACTGAGATACAGGCTGAGGTTTGGGAAAAACCGAGGCATAAAGGTTCTGACAATTTTACTCTGGTGTATTAATATGGAGATAGAAGTTCTTGTCTTCTTGTTTTTGTTTAGATTTTATTAAGTTATTGTACTACATTATGTCTCCCAAACCAGTATCTTAGGCATGAGACCAATCTTCCTTTCACTTTCATGACATTGCTCCCTCTTATATTTTAGATTCTACAGCAGACACTCAGCTTCTTCCTTTTCAAACCTGACAATTAGATTTCTGTTCTACCTGACTCATCCATCCTTGTCATTATACCTCTAGGTGAAGTTAACAAAATTAACCTTACCTTTTTATTATTTAATAGGAAAAACTAGCTATAAATTAAAATCAATGGAGAATTGTTAGACCAGAAATATGATTGACAAAGAGCCAAGGAACACTCAGTGGAACCTTATGCTAGTTACAGATAAGGAAAGTTATGTCATGTGAACACATTATGATTGGTCAGGTCAGAGGCCCAGTCACTTTCCTTATCACATAGGATACTCTTAACTGACACTTTCCATGCTGATATTTTGTCAAGCCTTCCTGAAATCCCCCATCTCTTTCCCTTAAATGTGACTTATGGCAGCAACTATGTATCTTCCTACATGCACAATCAATATTTCCTGTAATAAATATAACCATATATAGGAGTAGGCAAAGCCCACATCAGCAGAGTTGGGCTGAAATATTTTACCTGGAGGCCAAATACAAATAAAACCCTCTCCAGGATTTCTTGCTTTATTCACAGCTTGAGTGAGCTAAAAATAAGTGTAGCACTGTGCAGAGTCATGAACTATTATTCCCTACACAGTTTTACCAAAATCTAGAACTAGATCAAGAAAGGACTGTCCACAATTCAGTTCCCTGGAGCTGTTGGAGCCTATCTTATTTAGTCTGTTTAATGAATGCAATACCATTGCCTGTCCTAAATTACTGGTTTAGTCAGGAGTCAATTTTTTCCCCTCTCACATAAGACAAAAGGAAAATTTCCTATCACATCTACTCTTCAGGAGTTCTGCCTTCAGAAGGTCTGTCTAGCATCCAAATCAGGATTTAATACAAGTCTTCAAGAGCCCCTAGCAGCAGTAGCTGGTTAGGGTAGCCTGAAAAATCTCAAGAACATTTGTAAGGATGGGTTGTGTCTGTCCAAGAACAGCTTTCCCCTGTCAAGATCTGGAAGGCTTTTTTACCAATTAAAGGGGTAGGAGGAAACAATGAGCAAGACTTTAAGAAACAATAGTTTTATAAAAATGGATACTGCCTCTGATTTTACATATAGTCACTTCCACAGTTTAATTGATGCTGTGGTGCCATTGGAAGGTGCAAGTGAATGTGAATTAATGTTCACAGGATTCTTGACATAGTATCCTGTCATCTTCAATTTACATGGTATAATAGTCCATGTCAGGAATTGTATGTGCAGCAGCAGCACCTTCTGGAAGATTGTTACTGTATTTACTATACAGTATGATTTCTAGTCATTTTCAATTAAGTATACAGGCTATGTCACAAGGTAGTAACAACATTCTCAGTGGTATTAATGAGCTGTGAATGAAGGATACAAAACAGGCACCTTTACAGAAGCTGCAGCCAAAGCAGAATTTCACTTTTATATTTATTTTTGCTAGAACTAGGGTGAAACCCAGAACCTTAATTGAGGAACAATGGATGAAAGCCACTACAGGTTAAATTTTCCAAAATTGGCAACATCTTACACCAGTGTGTTTTCACATGTTTTTTTAAATTTAGCCCCCAGTGCTATTTAAAGAAGACCTTCAAAGGGAAACACGTGGCTGTTATTGCCTATCCCCCATGACAACAAATCAGACTTCCTTTTGTCCTGACCCAATGCAAAGCTCTCTTCTTGTAGAGGGGAGGTGAGGAGAAACATGGATGCAGGCTCATGACTGTTTCCTTGTCTGTCTATCTCCATATGTTGCCTCTTGTCATATTTAGACTGGAATCTGGGGAAGAGATTGTCTTTTTGTTCTGTGTTTGTACAGCCCCTAGCACAATGAGGTCCTGGTACAAGACCTGGGCTCCTACATAGTTCAGTAATATTTTCTTCCAATTAAGAAGGTCTGATGCAGAAGGGTGGGGGGTTTAAGTTGGAGGCCTTGTGGGTCACATTGCACTCTGCCAGCTGCTATTAATGCCACTACTCAGATGCCTGGCAGCTCTCTTTCTGCAGGAATTTACAAAAAACAGGGCAAAGCACTGATTTTTTGTAAAACAGACATTAAAAGACAATCCTGATTTTCAGGGACACATGCTCCTAGTTACATTTCTTCTGTAAGCCCCTACCTAAATTATCTTACTTGGTTAGTCTGTGCCAGAATCTCATGCTGCATTTCTGTACTTTGTCTCAGAAACCAGCAGGTAAAAAGCATCTGTCACACTGCTACTGTCTTATTCTTATTTAAGCTGGCTGCCACTAAGAGCCTGTGTGTTGCTGGATGTTTTCAGCTTCAGTTTTATGCTTTTAAACCTCTGGCTCAACAACTTACAGAGGAAGTTTCTGGAAGCTGTTAAAGAAACACAAATCACTTTTTTTGGATGGTTTGGCCATCATAACCATTCTCTTCTGTGGTAGTTTGGTTTTTCTCTGCATACCTGACTAACCCTAATAATTCAGGCACTTCTCTTTAAATTTATGCAGATTGAAAAAATCATTTTTCAAAATGAAGCCAACTATGGATCAAGTGAAATAGCTTTGCTGAAATGTGACAGAAGGACACTTTAATGTTGGAAAAAGTCACAGCTGCTGGTGTACTTATACATAAAGTATCTGCTCATTTCAGCAAAGAATTTTTAGCCTCATGCAGTTAAATATGCTTTATTGAGGGAAGGGATTGAGTGACAGCCCAGTTTTCAGTGGCATTATGTGATGCCTCCTTTGAAGGCTACAGAACTCAAGGAGTTAAATCTTCAGAGGAACATTTAGCACCTGGATTACAATTCTACCACCAATTGTGCCTGTTACAAAACTGTGTTCCTGTGAAGTGGCACTCATCTGTTTTTCTTCCACAGCCCTGCAAAACTGCTCCATGCAGGCAGAGTTCCATTCCTGTGCAATGCTAAGTCTGTCCTGAGCAACTACATTTTGGAAAGATTTTTGGATTTTCAAAAAGTTACTTGTCAATGTTCTCATTCTTAAGAGAACTCCTGCCCCAGCCAGTACAGAGAAATAAGCAGAATATACAACTTATGAAAGTTGGTAGTCTTACACTGTTCTTTCAACACTGGTTCTCCTTACCAATGGTAATAGGACCAGAACTTAACTGTAGAGATATCAAAACACATGCTCTAAACTTTTACTACAGACTCAATTTAAGATGTCAATGCCAATAGTTTCTGAAATGGCACTCACTGTGCTCTGGCAGTCATGTATTAATCTATTTTCTGTTACACAAATGTGTTTGTCTAGTTTGACACCAGGTATTACATTTAATACTTTGGTTGCTGCAAAATACATGCCAGATCTTGGCTTCACAGAAGGCAAGAACCATTTCAGCCTCGCAGACCATTAAAAATATAGAAAACAAGCCATAGTTTTAGCAGTAGTACAACACAAATGGTAAAAATATAGAACTTTTACACTGAATTAAATGTATTCCATAGAAGATGGGAAGACAATGCCGACAAGGAATTAAAACCATGTCACAATCCCAACTTCCAAACTAGGAAGGCTCAGCTAAGTGACATAGGGTTGCCAACCCTCCTGGCTTTGCTGGTAGCTTCCCAGAATCAGGCTCTATCTCAGGGAGATTTTAGGCACTAAGTGCAGCAGGGCTAAGGCAGGCTCCCTGCCTGCCCTGGCCCTGTGCTGCTCCCAGAAGAGATCAGCACATCCTTATGGCCCCTGAGGGGGCAGGTGTCTCTGGGCACTGTCCCTGGCCCAAACACAGATTCCACAACTCCCATTGGCTGGGAGCTGTGGCTAATGAGAGCCGTGGGAACTGTAGTGGTAATCAAATATAAACACTCCCACCAATGTAAAAACATGAAAATCAGACTAAGAATATTACATTTTTAATATATCTAAAGTAACTCCTTCCAGAGGATCTGAGTGCATTTTGATTTTTTCTATAGTAAGCTCTCCATGGTAGGCACTTACTTAATTTTGACTTGAATGTCCTGAGTACATTGGCATTTAACTAAAAAAGTTAACATATGTAGCAGAGCAGCAACTCACCCCATGGTGCCTCCCACTGGTCTGTCTGGGAATTAGCTCTTCCAGCCTCTGGAGCACCCTCTGCAGGCAGTAGTCCTGCTTGCAGTCTGGCCCATATCCCTCCCTGTACCCCAGTGCCCTCTTCCCTGGGGTGCTGCACTCCTACAGTACCCCCATCTCACTCTGGGTCTCCCCTCCCTGGGGATCCCCCACCTCCTATCCCCACTTTGGATCAGTCTAGGCAACTGCCAGTTACCACTTGCCTCCATTCTCTGGGGCAGACTGCAGTATCATTGCCATTCATCACCAGCAAGGGGGGGTTGGCCTGCTGCTTCTACAGCTACCCATAGGCTGCCCCCTGCAACTCTAGTACCCCTCCTTGGGCCAGTTCCCTAGGCCCTGCAGCCTAGGGGGTTTCCAGGCCAGAGCTTCCCTAGCTCCCTCCAGCCCTGCCCCACTCTGGGTATCCTAAGCTTCCCAGCAGCCAGGCCTGTCTGTTTCTGCTACCAGAGGAGACTGGGTCTCTCCACCAGACTCTAGGCCCTTTTATCAGGGCCAGCTGGGCCCTAATTGATGCAGCCACAGCTGTGGCTGTTATGCCCAATCAGGCTGGAGCTACCTTGCTCCCAGCCACAGACCTTTCTTGGGCTGTTTTAAGCCCCTTTTAGCAGGAGTGGGGCAACCGCCTCACTACACCATGTCTCTAATTTTTATAATTATGTAGCAGTATTTACCAATTCTCATGTAAAACATGGGTTAGATTATTTGGAGGCTGTCTCTTCTTCAGTTTTTAGAAGTCCTGGTCAGGATCACTGTAGTCAATTTTTCAGGACATTAAAGAAGATTGTATGTTAATAACAGCAACAAAAATATCACTCTTAAATTCAGCATCACCCTCTCTCCTCTCTACCTCTTTATGACTATTTGTGATGTAGCCAAAAGCACATTCAGAACAAGTGCATAATGTGTGATTTCAATCTGATTCTGACACTGCTAATTCATTGCAACATTTTCCTTGTATCTCTCTCCATTACAAGTGTATAGATCTCAGGCAACAACTTCAAATAAAAATCAGGTCCCTATTCCTGATACATACAGAATAGACATTAAAGGTCAATTTAAAAAAAGGATGCCTAAGGACAACACAGATACAAAAACTGTCTGCAGAAGTGCAGTCACAATTGTGGGTGGAAAGCAAGATGTGTTTGCATGCAACAATTATAATATTATATGAATGTGGTTTCTTTGTGTATGTAATTGTGCATAATGCAGGTAGAGTGGCAGGTGTATCCTGTTTGCACATGGACATGGCCCTCTCTACCTTTTGAAATTTTATCTGGAAAGGATTAAATCGACAAAGGATTAAAGAAACCACTTGGCCACTTAAAACTGATACTGGAGATTTTATAATCAGGAGATAATGTAGTGGCAGAGTTGTTCAAAAGTTCCTTTTGTCTTTATTTACAGAGTACACAGTATAGATCAGCCCAAGTCAGAGATCAGTTTACTAGTAATGACAGAGAAAGAACTAGACCATGCAGAGATTAGAGAATTGGTTCTTAAGAGCTTAGACACACTTAATGAAGACAGAGCATCTCATCCAGATGGCACCAATCCATGAGTCTTTAAGGACATAAACAAGGAAATAAGGAAAGCTTTAACTGACATGTTTTTAAAAGTTCATTTGCTACAGGATTTGTTCCAGAGGACTAGAAAATAGAACATACGATTCCATTATTTTAAAAAGATTCAAGAGAGAGACTGGAAAACCACAAAACAGTTTCGTAAACATTCGTTATGGAGAAAGCCTTGGACACTATCTCAAAGGACGTAGAGAAGGGTAAAGGAGGGAAGACCTGTAAATATGAATGCAGATCACTCATACTTAATCTGCTGCTGTACTTTGAATACAATACAATACTTGTAAAGCATTTGAGGATTCAGAGTGTGTGAAAGACTATTCAAAATAAAATTGGTTTGTACTATAATACTGCTATAACAAATAAGGAAAAATGGGTATATGTTATATAGATAGTGTTTGATTCCCTCCCCCCCCCCCCCCCCTATTTTCACAAAAGGGCATCCTTATACTCAGAGTTCTCCCTTCCCATGTGGAAGAAGGGGTCAGTTGCCTCATCCCCCCTGTAATCTCAGCTAGTTTTGCAGCTGGTCCTAAAGCTCACCAATCCTTCTACACAGGAACCACTTCACACATTCTGAGGCATGGAAGAAAATATGGAATTGCATGGAAAATGGTACAAAGCCCATCAATTCAAAGAAATGTTCAGCGAGGGGACAGGTGAATGGGACATGAGGGAGGATACGATTTGCTATTTTCTTGCTGAATGACTGCAGTTTTTTGTGTGTTGGCTGCAATATGCTGCTTTTGGGCTCTTGTTTTAATTTTATTGCCGTGTTCTTAAATTGTTCTAATATGGAGGAGGAAAGGACTGAGGAATACTGTGAAAAAGGTGGGATGTTTTCATCTACTACTTGAGTCAGTTCCAGGTTGTGCAGCTTGATTAGGAATTGTGGAGGAGAAAGCAGAAATAATCTTCCAACTGGTAATTTTTCTAAACTTGCAGTTTAGTATGGTGCAGGGAGTTGTAATATCAGAAGAAATGGCATGATAAGCAACTTTACATATGTCGTGTTTCATGGTATATGCATAGAGAAGTTAGATAAAACACTCTTACTGGAAAGTTGCTATGTAATTCTTCTGTATTTCCTAGAATTTGGGACACAAAGAAACCCAGAGACAGACAAAGCAAGCTGCTCTGTAAAACAGTCTGAACTTAGCTACCTTACGTTACACTGTTTGTCTGCTGAACTCAGTCTATTTGCACCCTTCCCTTCAGAGCCCTTGAGCCTGCAAGCAGGATCAGGAACACCTCCTCACTACCACTACTCTTAAAGTGATAGATTACAATTCCAATACAATCCTCAGTAAGCCACAATGTACATCAGAAGCAAATGGATCTTCTGTAAGATAGATGTAAAGGTGTGAGAACATAAATAACTCAGACAATGCTAGATATAGACTTACCTTACTTACCAGTTGTGTAGGCCTTCACCTATCCACCATGATTTTTTCTGTTTTAGACAATTCAGGTAATTGTTTAGGCCACGTCTGTTTGTTGTTCTCTAGAATGGTGACATAATGGGGTCTGATTGACTGACTGGATCTTTAGGTAGTACTTGTACTGTAGCCACAAGTCAGTCAAGATAAGTGAAAAAGAAAGAACCTATTATATATTTCCATCATAATCCTAGGTTTGTTCTGCATGGAGGCAGCTAGCTATCATAGATAAATCCTCTTGCATAAGCCTATAGAATTGTGCCAAAGCTGCTAAGATCACTTATGTTGGCTGGCTTACTCTCCAGCTCACTCCTCTTCTCCTTCCCCCATATCTGCTTCTCTCATCTTCCCCTCCCACTCCTCCTTTAGTCCTTCATCCTCTCATACACTGTCTCAGAAACAAAGTCCTTGTATTCTTCCAGGGTCCTGCCACAATCTGATGTGACTTCAGGTGAGTCAGAACTGAGCATACATTTGGATATAGACCCAGACTGGATCAGTAGATTCTGCATATGGAGGTAATGTGACTGGGCTGCCTATTCAATTCATTATAATTCAAAATGATCTGGACAAACTAGAAAAATGGTGTGGAGCAAACAGGATGAAATTCAATAAGAACAAATGCAAAGTACTCTACTTAGGAAGGAACAATCAGTTGCACACCCACAAAATGGGAAATGACTGCCCAGGAAGGAGTAATACTGAATAGAATCTGGGGGTCTTAATGGACAACAAGCTAAACGAGTCAACAAGTAGTGTAACACTGTTACAAAAAAAGCTAACATAATTCTGGAATGTATTAACAGGAGTGTTGTAAGCAAGATACGAGAAGTAATTCTCACTCTCTACTCCCTGCTGATTAGGCCTCAACTGCAGTATTGTGTCCAGTTCTGGAGGCACTCTGCTTACAAAGTCCAGGGTTACCAAAACTTTCCCCAGTACAAAACTTTCCCCAGTAGTATGATAGCTTCCCTTCTCTTTGACATCCCTAACAAACTTAGGTAAGGTAGTGACAAAGTGCAGGAATAATTGCCCACCCTTTTCTCCAGGAGGCCTGTTGACAGGGATCCACCCAAATAAAAATGGCTTACACTTTCATATGCGGATCAGTACAAAGGCAAGTTAATGGCTAAATAGTAATTCTTCTACCTTCTCCTCTCCAACCAGGGAAGGGCAATTAATATATGTATATTATATATAAATACACTGAACACCACAACATAATACAGAAAGATATCCATTTAACAAGACTAGAAAATAATGATGTGATCTGGGGCCAAGCTAAGCTCAGGAGGAGTCAGAACACAAGATGGATGTATGCTACTTTTTCAGTTCTCTGGATTCTGTGGTCAGCCAGGAACTGAGCCTGGTATAAACTAGAACACCCTGAGAGCTACTCTAAATTATGCTTGGCTGAAAAGGACCCTCAAACCAGTTATAGCAGACAAGAATGGCTGGAATGTGGAGGTGCTCTGCTCACATCCCTATATCCCAGCCTTGCCTCAAACATACCCTTATCCTGGAGACTGCCAGGGGAACCAAGGGAATCCCCCTGCATCAAGGGAAGTCTCAAGTGGCTAGTTTAGCAAGCTTTGCACCCTTTATGATGGTGGAGCCCATGTAAAACATTCACACTGGAACCCAGAATTTGGGTCAATCTGCGTGAAATGAGGCAATGTTTCCATCACTGAAGGAACGTTAACTTTTGCAATTCCTGCCTGTGCTGTTATTTCAGTGACCAACGCAATAATTCTACAATAAGGTCAACTTAACCGATGTATTTCAGAGACAAAGGGTGGTCTTGTGGTTAAGACACTGGACTTGACACAGAAGTGCCTCATTTAATTCATAGATCTGCCATGGACTTCCATTGTGATCTTGAACAACGTTTAATCTGTCTTGGTTCTTCATTTGTAAAGCTGTGACAATATTTCCTTTCTCTTCCTCTTTGTTTGTCTTGTATTTTTTTAGACAGTAAGTACTTCAGGGTAAAGAACTCTTACTATATGTTGTATAGCATCTAGCATAAAGGTGCTTTGATTTTGCTTGGGGCCTCCAAGTGTTACCAGCGCATATTTAAATAAATACATATATTGATAAAATAATAAGAATTATGCAGCATTCTATCTTACAGAGAGGTACATTTTTTATAACTGTAACCGAAACAGAGCTTAAATAAAGATCAACTTAAGTACAATAGGCCTACAATGGTCAGCAATTGATATAACCCAGAATACTGGATAGGTGAATTTTTATAAATTGAAATAAATCAATAAAATTAAATATATTTTAAACAATGGGTTGGTTTTGTCAGCATACAGAATGCTGTAGACCAGCTTTTCATAATGTTTTAAATATATTGGACTATCCCCAAAATGGCAATATTTCCAGTAGGGCTGATGGGTGTTAGCTGTGATTCTTGCTGCATACTGTATTACCAACCGATGTAGAAGGGAATTTCTCCTTCACGTTATACTTGTCTTGTTTGCATTAAGAATGTTATGGGCGTGACTGCTTTATGTACTGATAGGATTTTTCCTTAGCTGGGCATCTGTGCTTTTTTCCAGTAGAATACAGGGCCTAATTCCATATGTGGGTTGGATTCCAGGAACATGCCTAGTTTGACTACCCCAGTGTGATTACTTACCACTACAGAGCGGGAGGCAGTTCCATATGTAGAATATCTACGAACAATACTATAATATGAAACCCGCTATACTGAGCAGTTATCCAAGTTGCTGCCTCACATTATAGAATGTGTCTGGACTCATTCAGCCATGTGAAACAAATTTTTAAAATACCAAATGTGTGCTACAGAATAGTCGCTTGAGGCAGAGGGAGTGACATTTGTGCTGCTTTGCTGGTATCATCAGCCTGGGAAGGAGAATATATCTGGCATCACATTTAGTCTGATAAGCATGATGATAATAAGATAAAATTTCCCTAAGCATTGGCAGCATGTATTTACTACTACAACCCCATAAGGGCTGTCAGGTTGCATAAAAAAGGCAGTAACAGAAGACAGTTGAAGGAAGTAGGTTATGTAACAAGATCAAGCCAATGAAAGTCTGGCATCCAACGGTAATTCTTCTAACAGTGCACACTGTCTTCTTAGCCACAGAATTCTTTCTTCCCCTTATTCATGAACAGATACTATATCACCTGCAGCTGCTGAAAGAGCCACCTGCATATGAGAACAAAAACTAGACACAGCAGACTGAATGCCAAGGAACACAGGCTTTCTTGCAAATAGCAAACATTCATAGCTAAAGTTGATGATTCCAGTTCCTGCCATTCATAAAAACCTACAATACAGTAACTCTCAGTCTGATAAATATGAGTAACTGATTTTTAAAACAGTTTGAGAAAATGATTCAAATGAAGAAGGCGTTGGACGCTAACAAAGTAGGAAACTCTTAAGTGTAAATTGATAGGTTTTCAATTGCTTTAGTTTTGTAATTTGACACCATTTAAGATTAATATATGGGCACCTGTCAGGATTGCTTCTTTTAAGGATCTGTCCATATTTCAATTTTCAACCACATTTTTCTGGGGTTAATAACTTGGCTATAAAAATTCTCTGCATGCAGAAACTTGGTCTTGATGCTCAGAAGAGTATTTTCCTTATACATTTTTAAGAAACGGCAGTAGATAATGCAATGGATTAATATCCTGGCCTTTCACTTCTGGAAACTTTCAGTCCAAAGCACTTTCACAGTGATTTTTCCATCTAAAGATATAAGGCCAAAATTTATAAAGCTATAAGGCCACAAACATAAGGCCAAAATTTTCAAAAGCTTGTCTGGTCGCAAACACTCATTTGGATAGACATGAAGGGGATGACCATCCTGAGGATCATCAAGTGGAGTAGCGTGGTGCATCTGGGTTGCCATACATCCTTGGCCTTGAATGCTCTGAGCTTGGGGGCCATGGTCTGGTTGATGGACATTTAAAGTTCTTTTTTCAGGTTGGGGGTGGAAGTGAGGCAAACAGGAAGGTCCTGCTGCCCCCAGTCCAGTTGTAATGAGGCACAGCATAGCTAGGAAGCACAAATGAAACTGGCTTCTCTGCATGTTACGTATACTTCAGAAGAAGCTGGGATAGGGAGCCATCCACCCACATCGGTTTATCTTTCCTCCAAGTTTGTTTTGGCTGAAATTTTTAGGGTTGCAAAGCCTACAGAAATCCATTATTCCAACATGGTCCATGGTTCAAGTTTGTTTCTGTTTTCTCTAACAGCTCGTGGCCCCCCTTTGTTGGTGTATAATGGCAGAGGATGTCATCTTTTTGAACAGCTCCAGTGATTTCTTCAAAGAGTGTTTGACATGCTGGCCAGGCATTTGCTTGTTGTTATGGGCAGATTCAGAATTGGGCTGTCTAGCTGTGTGTCATTCTGATATTCATCTTTATCATGAGGTGCCTGGAGAAAGAGTGTGTTGGCATGAGGGCCCTACCTGTCTTGCTGCCCACTCCCTATCCCTAGCCCCCAAAAGGAGAGAATTGGAATGTGCTGTTCATCATGTTTGGGACAGCTCCATTTACTGAAAAGCTGAGGTGCTGAGGCTTCTCGGCTACAGGAGCAAGAATCTCAGGCATGGTATTTTGAGAATATGTATTTAAAAATAACAGTGTGGAGTCATTCTGGATACAGGTGCCTACAACAATAAGGCAAACCCTGAGAAATGCAGTAATTCACCATAGCACATGAGCAGAATTCATTAGCTTCACTTCTCCTTATTAGGGGTTTCTTTCATGGCAGTTGCCATTGGGGTCCTTGGGATGCCACGCTGGGCCAAAGGCAACCCATCAGAAGTAGAAGTGCTTGTCTCTAGAAGGAAGTATGTGTATGTTTGTGGGGGAGTGATATTTAATGAAAGGGGATGGAAGCATGGTCATATAGCATGGAATTGTACAAGAGTAGCCTCTGGATGGTAGCTGAGAAGCCAGCAATACCCTCCATCCCCGTACATGTGTATATATAAAAAAATGGGACATTTTTAAAAACATGGACTCTCTGTGTATTGTGAAAATGTTCCCTTGTTTTATGAAGACATAAATGTTAAAAGTTCAAAATCTGAGAGGTATTTTTTTTTTTAAATGTGTCTGTAACTGATTACACTTCACTACACTGCTTTAAGGCAGATCTAGTAAGTAATATTACCTCCAGTTTACAGCTGATACAGAGACACAGGATGGTTTAAATGTCTCAGCGGAACAGTGTGAGAGCTTGTGATTACAACCCAGGACTACTAATGCCTAGAGTTAATGTTTGTCACAATTCCAACCCCTTCCTTAGACCAAACCTGAAAATAAATCTGGTCATTTTAATATAGTGCCTAATGCAGACTTGCCAATAAAATAAAACTACTAGCAAATGTCTGATTGGATCTAGCCTGGAACTAGATCTGGTCAGAAAAAATTTAATCATAAGTTTTCCTTTGAAAAATGCTATTTTGACTAAACTAAAAGAATCTAGACTTTTTTTTCCAAAATCTTGAATTTTGTCATGGGTCAGAAAATTTATTTTCCAGCCAGCTCTGGAAGCAGCCAGCAGTGAGTACAGGTCATGAGTAGGATGCATTGACATAGTGGTGTGGACTTGAGGGAAAACTGCAGACATAAGCTGGCCAAAGTCTCCAGCTGGTAGAAACAAAAGCAGCCAAAGCAGGGACCTGGAGACATTCAGAGAACTTTCCACAGTCTTGACTGATTGGCTGTTTGCTCCAACTCTGCAGCTTCCACCCCTCTCATATCAGCTTCACTCCACACATGCGTTTCTTACCTACTTCTCCCTTACCCTGTCCCCTCTCTCTTCCCTTTTCTAAACCCACTCAGAACAAAACAAACAAACAAACTCACTCCATGGAACTAACATGTCATTTGCCACAATCTCATTGTTCAGTCTGCTTGTGTGCATTAACCCTTCCTCCATCCTGTGTCTCTTTTGGCTATTTGTAAGCTGTCGGGACAGGGACCACTTACTACTTTGTTTTTGAACAGTGACTAGCACAATGGGGGCCCTTTCTTGGTTGGCCTTTGGGTCTACCATAATAAACATGATGATGATGATAGGTGGAAATATCTGTTGACCACTTGCATTATACCAGCTTCATCCAAGCTATAACACCGCCTGACCTTAATAAATATCAAAATAAAAAGGATGAGAACATTTGGAAATCAATTCACTTGATAATTTGTAAATTAGAGTGTGAAAAATAATACTTGTTACATTGGTTTCAGATACCATCCCCATCACAAATAAGCATTTTTTAAAACATAAAATTCTTCAGATCTTTACTACTAATAAATGGACATGAATCAACCTTTTTGTGACTCAGTCCTGAAAATATTTAGGATGTGAAGATGAGCAGCAGAGTTAAGCACACATCTAAGTTTTGTAAGGCAGAGGTGTTAGCAGTTAACATTTTAAATTCAATACTACATTTTAAATAAATGTTGTAGCTGGCTATTGTGCATGTATCATTTTTTTTGCATTTTTGTTAGCATATATAGGCATGTTAGCCTCAAAGATTTCATATCATAGACTGATCATGTTGCAATAGACTGCTAATACAATAAGGGTTTTTAAATTATTTTATATTCAAGGCCAAATTCTGCTCTTTGTAACAGAAGTATAATTCTAGACTAACTTTATTTACTTCAATGATCTCTGAGCATTAATTTTCAAAATCTTTTTTTCTAAAAATAGCGGTCATCTCCCTAACTGTGAATGATATCTATGGAAGCTGCCATGTTAATGATGAAGGAGCACAAGGCTGATGATGCAGAGTAGCACACAGAAGAATTTTCAGACTCCAATTCTGCGATGAGTTCTGGCTGCTTTACAGTGCTCCAGTAACAAATACAGGGCCAGAACCCTGGTGGACTCTTCCCCAGTCACATTTTGGTGGAACATAACACCAGGTGGGCAAAAGGACAGTGAAGGTGGATCTATGGAATCCTTCCTTCATAGATTCCAGCATAGTAGCATGCTAGAATCATAAGGGACATATCAGAATGTAAGTGGTGTGCCCAGAGTGGCTAGTCTACATCACTAGCTGTTCTACAGACTGCTCTAACTCAAGTAGGAGGCCAGACAGTCCTCCATTTAGGCCCCAAATTCCTGCCCCCATGCTCAGAGAGGGAGCTCAGAAAATGGTCTGTCACTCTTTCTTGCTCATTTGCCCTGTTGTGCCTGGACTTTGATGAAGGGATAACGTGTCACACCTTAAGGACAGGTAACAATACACACTATTCTATAATTGGTATGATACTGAGGCAGAATTAAAAGAGGAGTGCCAACTATAACTGAATTTTTTGAAGTTAAACAGGTTTTTTTATGTTTTAATGAAATATAGGAATAAGATGCTCTATGCTAAGTAAGACAGAAGCAAATTTAGATGCCAAGTATGTGGCCTCCCCACACACTATGTGGCATAATATTCCAATTACCCAACTAATTTTATCACAGGAGAAAAATAAGGAGCATATGTATTTTTGTAGACTTCCCAGCTGAAACATCACACAAAAGAGCTAGACTTACAGTGAAGGGGAAAAAAACAAATTAAACAGGAACCAAAAATGTGATTCTTTGGCTTCAAACCAAAGCCACATAAGAACCAAGAACAGTTTGAGAATCAGTTTCATGTGATACTTTATAAACTATTTACTAGAGAAGGTCGAAAATTTTTCCTCAGAACAATTCCCAATGAAAAATGCCCTTTTTGCAAAACTAAATTTTTTTAGTTTCATTGAAAACTTTTGATTTTCAGTTGAGAAAAATCAGAATGACAGCTCCTCAGCTGGAAGACTCTTGTCAATGTCACTGTCCACCAGAGAAACTAATAAAAAACTTTCCTAGAGGCTGCCAAGGTTGCTTAGCCTCTTTGCCATCCCTCTCAGCCTCTTTGGCCCTGGAGTGGGGGAGCTGGGTTAAGTTCTGAGCAGTGGGGCTCTTTGCCTGTCCAGAAGGGGGATAGAACTACTTTGTTAATTTCACAAGTCAAATAGAATTTTTCTTGAAAATCCTTCGTATGAAAACTTTTGTAATTTTAACATTTCAACCAAATTTGGGACAATGTTTTATTAAAAGTGTTACAATTTCACAGAAGTTATTTCCATTTTCTGGCCAGCTCTACTATTTACTGTACAAATACTTCTCACATCATACTTGCTCAACTTTCTTTGAGGCTCTCAAAATGCTTATACATCAGCGATTTAGGCCTCAGCTGCCCTTTCAGATAGGTAGTATTATTATTCCTGTTTTACAAATACTGAAACTGAGGTACACAGAGTGATTAAATTAATTGCCCAGGATCACACAGTGGCTAAATGGCGCAGCTGGAATTAAAACCCAGCTCTCCTAACTCTTTCACCAAGATACCTGAGCTGGAGCTGGCTACTTGGTTCTGATTTTCTGAAGTTCAGGTCCGAACTGCAGAATGGTAATCTTTAATCTTTTGTGTCTTACCTAGTGTTTGTTAGAGTTTTGAGTTGACTGCTCAGTTTCCCATAAAGGGAAATCAGCATTAGGAGCCTGATTGTTCTCTCAGTCAGTGCATACAGAAGGAAGCCAGACAGGACTCACCTGGAGTGTAGAAAAAGTGACTCTTTCACAGAATCCCCTGGAAGGCAGGTACCCTGCAGGGAGAGGACTCTGAATTGTGGAGGGGTGATGCCACAGGAATAGCAGCTGTCATGACCCTGGAGGAGCTGCGACACACAAGTTAATGATGATCCTTGTCTCTCCTTTCTTTAGCAAACTGCCCAGAAGGGTTTTTTAAGGCAAATGGGCTTGGGCGGGGGGAGAAGCATGGCTTTTGAGGGGCCATTCTGCCATGGGAGAAAGGAATTGTCTGAAGGAGTTCTGCAGATATGGCCCAAGATATGTGTGTGTCCCACCACATGTATGGTTCTAGGAATGTGTACAGGTTTGGCAGGCCCGATCACTACTCAAACAAATTCTTTCACCTGATGCAGTGACCGGACAGAAACTTTGCAAGTATAAACTGAGAGTTTATGAAGTTAATTTCAGAATAGGGGAAGATATAAGCCTGGTTTACTTTCCTCTTCTCCCTTCCCTGTGGCATGTCTGGTAAATACTGGATGAAATGAAGACTAACTGACAGTCCTCTGTTTTGCAAGCCAAACAGAAAGGGAAGTTACTCAAAATGGTGGTATTTCTGTGGAAAGACACCTAAGATGTTGTGAGGCAAATCCAGATGTGTTGAAGCCTCTGAAGCAACAGAAGCGATTGCACAACAAAAACCTAAGAAACAGTATTTGTGTAGCCCGTGATTAATGCAACATAATTACTCATTCAGTGTACCATTATATTAGTGACTTCCCCAGGGGCTCTAGAGTTAGGAAGCCAGCAGATGGCAAGAAGATGCTCATCTGCTCTTTAGGGTCAGTTTGAGACATTGTAAGGAAGTGAGATAGTGATTAGGTGAACTTACCTCAGGTAAAATGGTAAGGGCCTAAATGTATTTAATATATTTAATGGATCATATATATCACATAATAGCTAGCACTATATAAGCAAATGCATAACTAATGTAATGGTTGGCCTAATTTTTAGGATGGCTTTTGAATAACCCTTTTTGGTAAGAATCAGAGGGGTAGCCGTGTTAGTCTGGAATTGCAGAAGTGACAAAGAGTCCTGTGGCACCTTAAAGACTAACTAAATTTTTTTTAGAGCATAAGCTTTCGTGGGCTAATACCCACTTCGTCGGATGCATGCAGTGGAAGTATCCAGGGGCAAGTATAAATAAGTAGGCAAGAACCAGGTGGGAGATAACAAGGTTAGTCCAATTAGGCTGAATCAGCTTGTTATCTCTAATCAGGGAGGGTGAGGTGTTCCTCTAGCAGTTGAACTGGAGATGTGAATAGCGAGAGAAGAGAAGCTGCTTTTGTAGTTAGCTAGCCATTCAAAATCTCTATTCAGTCCCAAATTGATTGTGTCACATTTGCAAATGAATTGCAGCTCTGCAGTCTCTCTTTGCAGTCTGGACTTGAAGTTTTTTTGCTGCAAAATGCTGACCTTTAAATCTTCTATGGTGTGTCCGGTGAGGTTGAAGTGCTCTCTTACAGGTTTTTGAATATTGCCATTCCTGATATCTGATTTGTGGAAAAACAACATCGCCTGCCTCACAACCTAAGTCGAGCAGAACTCAATGCTATCCACAGCCTCAGAAACAACCCTGACATCATAATCAAAGAGGCTGATAAAGGAGGTGCTGTTGTCATCATGGACAGGTCTGACTACCAAAAGGAGGCTACCAGACAACTCTCCAACACCAATTTCTACAGGCCACTTCCCTCAGATCCCACTGAAGAATATATGCAATCAATCTGGGACTGAATAGAGACTTTGAATGGCTAGCTAACTACAAAAGCAGCTTCTCTTCTCTCGCTATTCACACCTCCAGTTCAACTGCTAGAGGAACACCTCACCCTCCCTGATTAGAGATAACAAGCTGGTTCAGCCTGATTGGACTAACCTTGTTATCTCCCACCTGGTTCTTGCCTACCTACTTATACCTGCCCCGGATACTTCCACTGCATGCATCCGACGAAGTGGGTATTAGCCCACAAAAGCTTATGCTCTAAAAAAATTTTAGTTAGTCTTTAAGGTGCCACAGGACTCTTTGTCCTTTTTGGTAAGGAGTTCAAATAAAGCCACTTGGTTTACTAGGCTTTGGCTCACTAAGTATCCAGTTATTCAGTTCTGGAAATGTCCTTGGTTGTGGGTGCAGGACAAGGATGAAGTTAATCAGAGGTTTTGATAAACTCACCAGATATAATCAGGATAAAGAGAGTCCCCAAAGTCCTTGTCAAATATTAAGACTGATAGTTCTGTTATTGTTAATAAACAAGTTATATAAATTGGTATGTAATACAGAATCTCATATTTGGTCAGAACTGTTATTAATTTTTATGTAACATAAAAGGAGA
The DNA here is from genome assembly GCA_007922305.1 of Dermatemys mawii. NCBI lineage: Eukaryota > Metazoa > Chordata > Testudines > Dermatemydidae > Dermatemys > Dermatemys mawii. The sequence goes on along the minus strand of ML677336.1, from coordinate 2,976,468 downwards.
AGGAAGTTTATAAAAAGCTCAGTGTCATCTTTGGGTATAAAAGAATAAACAAGGGCAATAACTTACGTCTTCGTATATGAGCAGCCTTTGTTTGTATGTACTCAGCCAAATCATTGGCCTGACATATCACAATTATCACTGAGGTATGACCCTTTGTACCTATGCTGAAATAAACCTGTTCCTTGGATTTAAACTCTCTGGAGTTAGATATGGTTTTTGTCTGCTACAGCAGGGGTTGTCTGCTTTGCTAGATTAAGGTACCCTGCGGGCCTGAAAACATCCTTGCAGGCATATTATGCTATTTCTACAAGGGTTCTCCTTTAGGCAGATACAGTTAATTTGTATCAGAGGGGTAGCCATGTGAGTCTGTATCCACAAAAGCACAGAGGAGTCTGGTGGCACCTTAAAGACTAACTAACAGATTTATTTGGGCATAAGCTTTTGTGGGTAAAAACCCCACTTTGTCAGATACATGAAGATTGAAGAAGTGCATCCATCCATCTGAAAAAGTGGGATTTTTTTACCCATGAAAGCTTGTAATTCATTTGCTAATTTGTAGGAGTTTGTTAATCCTTTTCTGGCCCTTGCTTTGGCACCCTAATGGCTGCATTGCTCAAGTGAATTATTTTTCCTCTTTCCACTTAGAGAATAAAACAAGCAAGGTGACCAAAGGGTAAAACTACTCCTGTGCCATGTCATAACTTCTAATACAGCCAAGTGTTTATTCATAGACCACATTTTCAGTGTGAAGCAAATGCATCCATCATAATTGCTAGGTTTGTTTGTTGAAAAGGAATTCTGAAGTTCAGAATAAAACTTCTAGTAGAGAATTAGAAATGGATCCAGCAGATAATTCATCAGCAGTGATTATGTATGAATATGGATCTTAATTTTCCATTCCTTATTCTCCCAGTACCCCCTTTGAAGCCAATGAGAGTTGGGCTGCAAAAGGAAAAGAGGATCAGGCCCTGAAACAGCATGCTAGCTCATTAAAAGTCAGTGAAATGATTTTGTTCAATAAGGTTGATTATTGAAACAATATTGTTTCCGACTTGAAATAGTCCTAGTGCATCTGTGGGCCAAAGTAATGTATTTACATATTACATGCAGAGTAAGGCTTAGCTATACAAACAATCTTGTGAAAAGAAAATCCTGCTGAAATTAAATGCTCAAAGAAGATAGGTGAGTGGCCATTTTATGAAGTAAACAGTGATTGAGGACAGAAGAGAAAACAGTAGGGCTCTGCATGAAGCAAATTAATTCATGTTGGAGTTTTATACTCTTCAAGAAATTAATTTGCCCACTTCCTAATCAGCACAGCTCCCTGGTATGTGATTTCTTTTCCTCGTACTGCTCTCCTTTCTTTTTTTAGTATGATTTTGTTTTGTGCAAAAATCCCATCATTTATTTTGTTACTATATTTTAAAATTATTCTATATGAGGCTGCATTTGTTTATAATGCTTTGAGGAATTCAGTAAGCAGTTATGTCTTTTACTCTCCTATCTTTTGTTATTGAGAGAATCAGCTCTGTCTCTGCTGGTATTTTCTTCATTTCTTCTCTTTACTCTCTGTAAAGTTAAATTATGGGAGCTCTGTACTTCTACCTCTATCTAATATGATAATATTTGATATCTATTTTGGTATATCAAATACATACGACTCAAATACCAGACTCATTGTACCTACCCCTGAACTTTGTGGAACTTCAGGTGCAGATTTGTATATAGATGTGAACTTTGTGGGGCCTTGTAACAGGGTGGCTTGGAGGGGCAGTTGGCCTAGTGGTAAGAGTGACTGACTTCCTGCCCCTGTTTGTATGGTCAAGATGTCTCAGCCTTTAAGGCGGGAGTGGGATAGGGGGTCTTAGCCCAAGGCCCTGTGTAAATCAATCTTTGAATAGGAGAGCTATCAGCAGGGAGTTTATGTCCACTGCTATGGACTACTTCCCACTGTTGCCCCTTCAGTTTTGGGGCATGGCCCCTATAGTCTAAGTTCTGGGGGTGGCTTGTCTCTCAGTGCTCAGTCGTGGACCCTGGCAGGCATCCTGCTGTGGTCCCAGATTCCTATAGGTAAGACAACTGTACGTTTGGTGGGGTCAGAACACTGCAAGGTCTCTGTGCTTCAGTCACCGTGGTCCCCGTTAGACTGGGTAGTCCTAGGCCTCTCTTGGCCAGGAAGACAGTGCTTGGTTCCCGGTGGCTGCCTCAGCTGGCAGGCTAGTGATCCTTCCCTCACATAGGATGGCAGCTAGCTCCTGCCTCTTCACCAGTCAGCCCTGAACTGTGCCAGGCTCCCTCCTTTTCTCTCCCCTCCAGGCCTGGCATTGGCTGCAGATATAATGGGGTAGGGCCAGCTGGGCCCAAATGCTCTCTTTAACCCCTTCCATGCAGGTGGGCAGTTTTTCTGCTTTGCCACATGTCTCATGCTATAACAGGCTGATCCACAATATCAGCTCAAGACACTCCTTAATTTTGAAAAATTTGGATTTGGAACCAAATCCAGATCTCAAATTTGCAATTCAGCTGTAATTAATATAAAATATTATGGTTAGTTCATTAAGTATTATTATCCCTCCTTTGGATGATCCCAGAACTAAGGCAGCATGTGTATGTATGTGAGTGTACATCACAAGTATATGATGTGCCACCTGGGTCAACTGGGTCAGGAGCTCTGGTCTAATGGGCAGGGATGTTTGACAGGTGGGCTGCCTCCCACCTCTGTTCTGCATAATCTGGTGGGGCCTGGGTCCACTGATCTATCTTGGCATGTACCTTTAGCCACTCATCCCTCACAGCTGGAGAACTGGACTGACCTAAAAACCCAGGTGGATGGGTTTCTTTCACTTCAGGAGAGGGTGCTGGTCCTCAACTAGCTGGTCCTCAACCATGTTCTGGTATTGGTTCAACATCCTGAGCCTTCCCTGGGGATCCTGGTCAGCAGAGGCTGCACTGGGCCTCTGGGTGCTCTGAGCCTCCTCCTGTGGGAGGACAGACAGGGCATGGTCTGCATCTGCAGGCAGGTACATCTCCAGGCCCTGCAGGCACTGCTTTACAGTGCAAATAGTCCAGAACAGAGCATGCTGGTGCATGCCTTTCTCCACTGCCTCCAAGGGGTCCGTGATAACTGGCAGCTCTTTTATCTTCACCTAAGAGGCTTCTCCCAAAATCTCTCCAGATTGCTGATGTTCTATTAGGACTTCCTCAGGATCTGGAAGCTAGTCTCTACGGCAAGGTCCATAGCGGCCACCTTGGGAGATGACCTCGCAGAACCCTTGCTACACAATCCACACTTTAGTATGCAGGTAATGGAGTCTCCCTTGGTATGGCAGAAAATGGTCCTGCCCGGTGCCACCAGAGTTTGGGATCTCCTGGACTATGGTCAGAGGGACTGGGCAAACATCATGATGCTTGGCTGTCCACCCTGTGCATTTCCTGTCGAGTGTGCCAAGAGGTGAGGGCAACCTTGCCTCCTGAATCTTTTGCTTTTCTCGAGAGGGTACTGCTCCCTAGTGACCCCTTACCCTGGCCTTCCAGACCTCCTTACCCCTGCCCCATGAGCCTCCCTGGCCACATATTAATTGGCAGCTCCTCTAAGGAGCTACAAGCAGGGTTGTGCACCTGGCATAGTTCACAAATTCCCTTGACACCTGTTTATTTTGTGGTGAGAAGGGGACCCTGGAGGCCATCTATGTAGGGTGCATCAGGTTGCAGCCTTTCTTACAGCTCCACTGGAATCTGTTACTGAGGTTCTGGGTGCTCTTCTCCACTCAACTCCTCATTTATGCATACCCTATCCATGGCCTCACAAAATTGCAAGACCTAGTCATCCAATCATGCCTCCGGGCAGAGTTCCTCTGGGCAATATCCATGGACTCCTTAGATGCCTTTGAGGAGGAGTGGGTACTATGGTGTTCCTTTCTTGGTGTTCCCCTCTGGAATCCTGATTTTCAACTTTGACCTCACTCCTATCCCCAAAATTTAGTTGTGGCCTGGGTCTAATGGCTCATCCCCTTCAGTATGAGGGGTGGGAGATGGCTCTAGCTTTGGATGGGCCTAGGCCTATGTCCCAGTACTCACAAATAATACAAGCATGTTAAGTGCAGTCCATTGTTTTTTATATAACACAAGACAATATTATCTGGGGTTTACCTCTCCATGGTGGGTGTGCATGTGAACGCTGGCTGAATCCACTCACACAGATTTGACTGCAGTCTGTGTCTGCAGCTGAGTGTGGTCTTGGCTGGGTGTGTGCTGGAAAGGAGCTTGAGAGCCTGTCACTGCAACCCAGTGCAAGAGAAATACAGGCTGGGAGGGCCGGAGGGCTGAGTGAGACCCCAACACATCAGGTGGCATCCCAGAGGGAGGCGGGGGTCCAACCCGTCACATTATACTTAAGCATTTGTTTAAATGCTTTACTGATAAAGGGTCAAAGTTCTGAGCAAACTTAAACCTCTTTGTTGTTTGATGGGAATGCACTCCTTATGCAGCACTCGAGTGTGACTGAACTTGTGAAATTTCCACCCTTCCATGGGCTGTTATTTTTAGCTGAAATCTTGTGACAACAGCTCCCCAGATTAAAGTGCCTGTGCATCTAACCACATTCCTGATCTGGCCTCAAGCCCAAACACTAAGCCTCATCTTAAACCTGATCCAGATCCATATCTGACACATGTCCGCCTCATCTTGGATAATAAAATACAGTCACTGAATTATTCTTTAACCCAGAGTGGTGCTTTATCCAGGACAGGACTGAGGTACATTGTGGGATACTGTTTTGGGGAAAAACAGCAAATCTGTCTCCAGGACCATCATGATTGCATCTTCACCAGCATTAAATTCCTTTAAAATTTTTTGCATTGCTAACCTTAAAGACTCAGCATCCTAAATGTGAAATACACAACAAATGGGTTAGTTTTACTGATTCATGTCCAACTCTGATGTCCTAGCACGTCTGAAATTCCCCAAGATGTATTCAAATGACTGTAACACAAGTGACTTTTGCTAGGGGCTGGAATAGTGTTTGCAGTTTTTTCTTGAAGCTACTTCACCTCAACACTTTTCCTCATGTAAACCTCATTTTATTTTTCTCAGTGAGGAGAGCTGCAACTGCCTTCACTGCTTCTTCCCTTTCTGCAGAAAGAGAATAAATAAAATGGTGAATCTAGGTGCTAGTCACAACATATCTCTTTGCTTTATTCTTTATTCTTCTTCTGAACAGCTAAGATGGGGATAGCGCTAAATACTTGCCTTCCCATTTCCGAGGATATACTGAGGATTACCTCGGGTGCCAGTGTCTTATTCTGAGAAGTAAAACAAGATAAATGTGTATTTAACAGTCAAAATGACTTGACCTTGTGCTCTGACCTTTGCATGTAGTGCAGCAAGTAAGGCACCTGTCTCTTCCACAAGTACAATGCTATGCACTCTAAACTTGCTTTTAGTACTTCTGGTCCTCTCTCAGGCTCAACCTTCTGTCTGGCTTCCCAGAGAAGGGACTCATCTCTCCTACAGCCTGTCCACCTTCCTTTGCCTGAGCGTCTGAAGCTTGTTAACTTGTTCTCCAATGAGAGCATGCTCAGAAATGTGGGGCTACCTGAGTTCAGAATTGCCTTTCAAACCCTTCATGTATAGTGTGGGGTTTGTGTACGCCATCACAGGGCTCTAGTTGGGTTAGGACCCCATTGTGCTAGGCACAGTACAAAACACAGAACAAACATACAGTCCCTGCCCTGCAGCCTTTACAATCAAAGTAAAAGAGAATCTTTATTTTTTTCTGATTGCAGTGAGACAATGGCAGGTAATGTGCTCTGACCAAACACAAACACTCATGCGCACACTCTCTCTCACATCCCCACCCCATCTCGTGAAGTCAATGGGAGTTTTTCCAATGATTTCAATAGCTGCTGGCTCAGACTCCTATGAGAAACTCCCATGACCTCAATAGACTTTGAACAAGTTCCTGTGTGTGTGTACCTGCTATTGTCTGATTGCAGCTTAGAAAACAACAAAGATTCTCTCTTAAAGGTTTAGGGGCAAGGACTGTCTTTTTGTTCTGTGTTTGCATAGTGCCTAGCACAATGGGGGTCCTGATCTATGACTGGAACCTTTTGTGCTCCTACAGTACAAATACAATTGCATAACTGAAGAACAGCATTTAAGTGACTTGCCAAAGGTTATATAGGAAGTTGGTGGCAGCATCAGAACCCTGATCTGATATGCCCATTCCTCATCCACTAAAGCACAATGTCTCTTATTTAAAATTGTTTCAGATATCTGTATTTGTTAAGCCAGTTGTGAAACTGAGTTAATGATACTGACTTGTGTTTGTGAAATGCTTTGAGATCCGCAGATGAAAAACATTGCAGTTTGTGTGACACATTCATAGATAAATTTTTAGCTTATTTTAGCAGTGTTTTTCCATCTGCTGAGCTGGACACATAGTGATTGCACATATATTGTTAGTGGCATATTGAACAAGGCAGAGCTCATCAGGAGCCATTATTGGATTTGGTCAGCACTACTCACTTCTCTAATTTAACAAGCTAATGAGCCAGTCATCCCATTTATTTCAAATTTTAATACTATCATTTACTTACATAAAGGGAAATATGTAAATACATAACTGCAGAACATCCCAACCCCAAAAAAGTGTTTAAAAATGAGTTAGTTACAAAATAACTACAATGTATTTACCTTTTACACCATTGACAAAATCTAAGCACTGAAGAGCAAGAAAATGAATATTAAGTCCTACACTTCCCATATAATAAACATAAACACATTATACTCATCAAGTATAAAGAAATGCATATTTCATCATAATGACCCAAAGGATTCACAGAACACTGTAAGGGGATCAATCTTTCCACATCTTAGATGATAAACATCTTGGCTTGATCTCAGCAACTCTTGCTAATAAATACTTTGGCACTCTCCTAAGCCAATATTCTATTCCATGACTTATTCTTAACAAAGTGCTACTATAAAAGCGGCCAGCAGCAGAGGCTGGAAGTACACCAGATTCAATGCACTCAGCCTTGTGGGAAGTAGGTGGGAGGGAGTGTCTTTGGTTAATTGCAAACCTTCTGGATGATTAAGAAGCAGTATTGTCTGGGGCCAGTTGTTCTTTGCCAAAGGAATGGTGGCTGCAATATGAGACCTAGGAGTCAGTGTTATGCTGTATATTTAATATTTTTGAGGATACAGGGAGACTCAGGTTTCAGTGTTGTGCTTTTATTTAACTATCACATCATTCTACAACACAAGGGATGAAATCACATTCTGTGTTTTAATCACAGAGCTCTTGGATTCTTCCTGTCTCAAGGCCTCTCTCTAGCTGCCTTCACACTCTTCATATTAGATATTTGCAGTGTGTATACGATGGCACTAGGCCACAGAGAACGATAGGGAAAAATAGGGGCAATACCTGTGCAGATGAAAATACAAATATTTCCCCCCAAGAAAAAGAGCTAAGTAATTTAGTTTTGAGAAAGATTTTAATGTATTTTTATGCAATTTTAGAGCACTGCTGCAATATATACCTGTTCAAATAAAAATAATTACAAAGAGGACTTTTTTTGCATCAGTAGCAATTCTACACTATCTCCATTCCATTGTAAGCACCTAATATTTCTATTATGTCTTTCATGAAAAAGAACATTTATTTTTATGAGGTACTGACATACAATGGTTGTGTAGTACAGTTGGTGCCGAATGGCTGCTGTGTTCCACCCTTGAAATGGCTGCATGTCAGTGATGAGTTAGTGATTCCAATTCATGTGTAATGCACTTGGGATTCATTCACTAGAAAGGGTACATGCAAATTGTTGCTGTTATTACTTGTGCTTTGATGCAGGCCCATTCAAAGTGGTATGGTTTTATGGTATGTATATAGTCTCCGTGAAACCTGTCTCCAGAACTCTGCATATAGAAAACACTATAACTGTTGTTGCATTGTTTTAGCACAGGCTCATTTCTAAGTTAGAATGAATCATCATCCTCTCTTAACCATCTCATGGACGCATTCTTTTGTTGTTCAGAAGAAAATCTGGAATTAGTCTAGGAAACTGGAGAAAAAATACATTCAGCATTAACCTTCTTCCCACCTCCACAATATTGGGCTAATTCATCACTCATATAACTTCATAAATTTGGCCCTGTTCTCTATTTAAGAATTAAGAGTCCCTTAATGCAGAGGGAAACATTCTTAAAGAATTAGACTCAATTTCTGGAGCAGGAGAAGGCACAAGGATATGGCTATGTTAGCTAGAAAGCTCCACTGACCTCCCAAAGCCTTTAAGGAGGAGAGGATTTAGTGGCTTTAGTGTTCCTGTAAGAACAACAGCTTTGAAAAGTTATAGTAAGAGTGGCTGAAGAAAGCCTAGTTTTCAGAGATACAAGTTTTATTACTGCATTGCAGAATCCACTTTTCTTCATCTTGTCTTAATTAAAGATATTTCAAGTCATAAATGATTGTCAAGGCAAATAGCATGCTTGCTCACAGTCTGGAGATGGAGAATGGGAGCCTGTGTTAATTTATGGGCTTATTAAAATGTTATTATTATTTAGAGACAGGAATGTGAAAGCTGGCTATGGGAGGGAGGAGAGTTGGGTCATAATATGCCAATAGGATCTGTTACTGTAAAATTATTTATAAATTTATATACCTTTATTTATATTTATATATTTAATTTATATATATTTATATATATATATTTAATTTATATTTATATAGCTTTTTTATATGCACTTTGTATAATTAAAAGATAACTGAAAAGCAATGGAAGACTGAATCTTTATTTGACAAGTTAAAAATGGAATTATATTTTAAGGATGATCTATGTATTCTATGAAACGTGACTTTGCTGTAGAAATGCTGATAGCTCCAATTGTTTGTTAATGAATGATCTAGAGAAGGCCTGCTCCTGGAAGACAGAAGAAATGGCAATGGCAGCAAAACATGGAAGTATTCCTAATGCCTTGAGTGACACTGATCATCTAAAAAAAATTAAACACAATAGAGTGGTCAATGAAAATGCTGATGAATTTTAGCATAAGTGTTATGTGGATCTAAAATTCATTGGACAACCTACTGATTGATGGGTTAAGAAGGAGAATGAGATATTGTTTCCATGTGTCAAATTAGTCATTAGATTTAGACACTGGCAGGGTCTGGGTGGGGGAGATGTAAATGTACCTTCCACTTTAACTTCAGGAAAGGCTCATCCATTGGGATTAGGCAGGCACAACCCCCGTTGTCAATTTCTTCTGATTTCAGGAGGTAGGATCTGGTGGACTATTGTCCTTTGTATCTAACTCTTTTTCTAGGCTTGTATCTAAGTAAAACTTGTGTGTGTTTGTATCTTTAGAGTGCCCCCAGAGCTTACTACAAGCCGAGCATGGTCTACTGTTTGAAAGGTTCTTGCCAAAGTGACTTTGGGTTAAAACAGTGACTGGAGACAAGGGATATCTGGGTTCTGTTTCCAGCTCTCCCTATGTCTTGTGTAACCAAGGGTGAACTGTTGACATTATTATTATGAATTTTATTATTATTTATTTGGATTGTAGCAGCACGTAGGGGCCAGTGCCCCATTTTGCACAGTTCTTAGCACCTATCTAACAGCGAAAGCCCCTTGACTCAAGGAACTTGCAATCTAAGTTATTAACCATTCTGAACTTCCTCAGCTATAAAATTCAGTGCATAGGATTTTAAAAAATGCTGAGTGAGTTCTTTTGTAGATCAATGGGATCTGTGCTCCTAACTTGCTCAGGCACTTCTGAAAATCCCACTTGTTTCTTGATCTGTAAATTTAAGACACGACTGTGTCTACAAACTGTTATCCTCATGTTCTGAATGTTCATTGAGAGATTAATGAAAGGCACAGGATGCAGCATGCTGTTGCACTGCCCCAGGAACCGTCCAGATGGTGACTCAGAATCACAATCTGCTTCTCAGCTTTCCCCTGCTGTTTGGGGGATGTACTCTTCAGGACAGCCTATAGCTGGGGTAGCACACTTGTCCCAGTATACCAGTGTTGCTAGTCAATGTGTTTGGAGACAGGGTGTGGAGCCTTACATAGGTGCATGGGGATGCATCAGCCCTGAAAAGGCTTCTCTCATCCCCATTCTAGCACACCCAATCCAGATAATCAGCTCAATACAGTAAAGAAGCTCATGCAGCATTGTCACAATGTTATCATGAGTCTTGTGATATTTGGTGTTTTTCTCCAAAGCCCCAATGTCCGGAATCCTGTGATTATGTGAGGATCTCAGTTTCCATCTTTTAAAAATAGTAAGTTTCCAACTCTCATAGTTGTGGAGAAAAGCTGGAAAACCTGATGTGTGTTTACCCTATAGCAGTAGTGGGCAACCTGTGGCCCATCAGGGAACCGGGAACCGCGGCCACTGGGAGCTACGGGTGGCTGTGCAAATGTAAACAAACTGTCTCACAGCTCACCAGTGAATTACCCTGACAGGTTGCCCACTACTGACTTAAAGGCTCGATACCTAAACAACAAATAAAAAGAACCTTAGTTTGTTTTCAGTCTCATGATTTGAAAGCCAAACTCATGATTTTTGAACACTTTGGGTTAACATTAGTGCCTGTACTCCATTACTGTTTTGTACTGCTATATGAGTGAAGCCACAGTCTAGCTCTGTGTACATTAATAACAGCAATTGCTCTTGAAGGAACTAAAGAACTGTGGGTGTTTGCAGAAGTTAGAGTTCAAATTAGCAGGCTGTGCAGGCAAGGGTGCTGATACAATTTTTATAGTGGGGTGCTGATGATGGAAACCAACTTTTTGGGGTTTTATTATTGCTTCAAGCCCGGGGGTGTGACAACGGCCACAGCACCCATAATTCTGGCACTACTAGCAAGAATGTAGCTACTAGTTTCTGCCAAGTTTCTTGCATGAATAAAGACTGTCTGAGTTTATACACAAGGTATTTATGTGAATACTGCCTCCCACATGGGTGTTGTGAAGGTGAATTCATTAATTTCTTTTAAGAGTTTGGACATCTTTGAAAGAAAGGTACAATATAAGGGTAAAGTATTATTACATTTGCCATTTATTTCTGATTATTTTAATTGGGAGATGGTTTATATCCAAGTTAGGGAAACCAAAGATACTAACTGAAGCCCCAGTCCTACAAACAGAGGGACACCAGGAGCTACAGAAGGTGTCAAAATATTGACGAGTTCTCTCAGGAATTTTAAAACAGAAAATGATAAACCAGACATAAATCAAGGTAATAGTTCCATAAAATTAATGTATGCACAGAAGACACCGGGAAATGAATCCGGTTAATTAAACCTTCTTTAGGTTCAGCTGTTAGAGGTCGGGTATTATACCTAAACAGACACAGAGCTTTGTGAGAATAGCCTGCACTGATGTGATCATTTTAAAGGACCAGTTAAACCAAACTATCTTGAAAAGACTATGTTCAATCAAAAGGTTAGTTGTTTATAGAATATAAAACATGGGTAGATACCTCTCCTGCCCATTTTATCAGTAAATTTGGCCAGTATCTACTAAAATACTTAACTTTCCCTTTGGTTTATATACATTCTTTTTATATTCCTGACTGGGAACAAATGCAGGTGTGTATCTGAGGAAATAGATGAGGCTTGGCTACATCAAAATTGTATTGAGTAGATGCAAAGCACGCTCATTCTTAAATACTGTAATTTTATAGCTTGTTAAAGAACCTTCTGAGAAATCATTATTCATCAGGCTTCAGAAATCACTGCATCTGAGAAATGTGCATTTAGCCTGCCTACGTATACTATAGATTTCCTTTTTCTATGTGAATAATATCTAACTCTAGTTCAGTCACTATCTTATTCAGCAGAAGTGATAGATTGGCAGTCTAACTACCTTTGTAAATGCATGATATAAAATAATATCTATGTTCTTCCTTCAAGTACCTCTTGGTAATTAGCTTCTTGATCTTTTTACTAAGAAGATTTCAGTTCACTATTTAAATTTCAGAGAAATTGAAATAATAAACAGGGTGTCTGAACACTCTCTTGTTTATAAACTGTAATTAAGCTGTCGTTTTTAAAAAAAACAGTTAATGTTTTACTAGTATATAATTTTAATGTGGAATAGCAATCTTTGCAGGGAATTCAGCCTGCCGCTAGATGTTTAAATTTTCAGTGTCTGTTGTCATGGCAACTAGAACTGACTCTGGTACCCACTGTGTTCACCATAAATTAACTGAGTCCTAGCATTTTAAAACAGTTTTTAAAAAGCCTGACTTGCTTCAGATTTCTATGCAGTTAAAATAGCTATCTTTGAAATATCATTAAAATACATTTATTTTGGGTTAATTATTAGTTTTATTCACAGGATTCAGGAGCTTGAAATTCATAAATAATTATATATGTAGGTAAATTGTTTCCTGGATTTCTTGTGGAATTATAGCTTCCAAGTAATATGAGGCATATATCAGTCATTTGATACTTTGAACTCTTGTGTTTGTAGATTACAGTCCAAGTACCTTAAAATGTCTATGTTAAATTTAGCAAATGAAATGTTAATATTTACATTTACCCTCAAATTTATAGGTCCTCTGCAGTATTATTTTCCTTTTGTGAAAACAATATCATATTCAAGCCACATCTTACATGTCCAGTTATCCAATTTTCCTTGATGAAAGAGAGGTTTATAAAAATATATAAAGAAAATAATCCTAGGCATTTTAATGTTTCATGTGTGAGATCGCTTGTGGTTCTCATGATTCTAAAAAGGATTAAGAAGGGATATTAAATGTAGGTTCTGAGGGAGGGAAGGTAGTTCCAGTGAGCATAATAAGGCTATTTTTTTCTCTTGGTATTTGGAAATAGAGTGCATTTATTCACTAATTAAATTCCCCCCCTCATACATTTTCAAAAAAACATGTTATGAAATAAAGCCACTGTTTAGCATGCCTCGATGCTGGGAGATTATCAATGATTGTATTTTGCATATCACACAGTACTGCTGTCTTTTGAAAAATCTCTTTAGCTTAACCGTCCCTCTACTACCATGTCCAGCATTTTTCATACTGTATGCTTGTTACAATTAATATGACTACTATTGAAATGTGGCTCTTTTAAAAACTGCATTTCAATTTTATTTTACTTTTAAAAGATTTTTATTCACTGATGCATGGATTTTTATGATGCAAGTGAATAAAATGTAATCATTTTAAAACTCTAGACTTCTGTTTTCTGTAGAAAATAACATTTTGAAACAATAAAAATGAGGCTTTCCTGGGTAATCAAAGGTTTATTCTAATGTTTGTTCTAATGTCTAATGTCTAATGGAAACCTTTAAACATAATCCCAATTTATGATAATTTTAACATGGTAAATTTAATAATCGTCTTCCACAAATTGAGCTTCACATAATGGAACACATTGTTAAAATGCAATAAAGTAATATTTCATTTTAGACTGAGAAAGCACTGTGTGTATTAAATATTTAGAACACCAGATATTATTGCTGAAATTCAGATGTTAATGTCTCATTTTCAGTACCATTTTCTCTGTGTGTCTAGTAGTTATAACCTTGCCATGTTGGCAATACTGTAAAGAGGCATTTAAGAAAACAAGAATCTACTGCAGCTCTGCATGACTCATGTGCACTGTCTGCACATACTCATTAATAAACCTACAAAGACAAAACATCTGAATGCTAGGGTTCCTGTGGGGATTTGTTTTGCAACATTTTCTACAAAAACAGTTGAAAACTTTGCTTATTTGGATTACATCTTCCAAACCCTTCTATTACTTAATGAGCATGCCATCACTCATTACGTTAAATCTTTAACAATCTTCAGAGGAGAAGAGCCCTGATAGAGCAGTATGGCACAGATAAAACAAAGTCTTATAAATGGCTTTAGGTATAGACGGCTCAACATGAAGTAAAAATGAAATATAGCCTTCTCATTTTTGGATGCTATGTGGATTATTCTTTTCAGTTCAGTAACCACCAAGCACAGTGAAGTTCACAGGACACATGCTGTGTGGTAAAGGAGTACTCTTTATGTAAATGAATTGATAAGATTCATGTAAGTGAACATGTCTGTGTTTGGGTTGACTGAACCAATACCATACTTTAAAATAAACAAAATTAATTACAGAGAGCTGAATAGCTCACTTCACAAACCACACATTCTTGGTGTATGTGAAATGGATTATCTCAGGCCAGTTGCTAGTGGCCAGGTGCCTATATTACAAGTACCAGAACAATTAACTCTAATGACACTCTTGTTGCCTGCCTTGTGGTTTAGGATTAAATAAACTAGTGAGAAGGAACTAACCTCTCCACATTTTCCAGGAGCCTAACCAAGGCCTCCCATTGACATCAATGGACTTTGGCATAGCACCGAACCTGATTAATGGCACAATGTGTTGAGTTTGCACTGCCACTTCTACTTGCTTTGTGACTAAAGAGATCCTTTTTGTCAGGGCTGTCAATTACACACCTTTCTCTTTGAAGTTCTCTGACTGGTGTTCCCCAGTGGCACTTTACTGTTATTCCTTTGGCCTGACCCTTATTCCTACATTTTTTGTTGTTGCATTTAGTTGACTACTGAGCATACAGCCTTTCCTTTATCTTGAGGGGGAGGCCATTATTGTTTTGGTGGTTGACACCCCTTTGAGTGCTGCACTTCCTTTCCAGAGATCATATGAAACTAACCAGAAAATCTTGAGGCAAAGCTGCTAGTCTGACTTGGCATATTCTTTCCCATTTTCTTTCTTCGTATGTGTGCTTAGCTGACCATAGATTTGTTTGGCTTTTCCCTGAGGAACTCACTGAACTCACTGGGCCAGTTCCTCACTTGAGGTCAAAAAGGTTTACACCTTTCATTAACACTAAATTCACATTTAAAACATCTGAACACTTGCAATCCTGACTGCACATCTGAGGACTTTTCTCCATGTCTCACCCATATTCTTAAATTCTAACCACTTGTTACAGGTAAGTATACAGGAAGAAGTGCCCTTTTGAGCATGACCAGATTAATATAACTAAAACATGACTTTCATTTAAGCTCTGATTTTTCTACATTAATTACCAATGTCATCCTGCCAAAGCATATTCTTGATAGAATGAATGGCTTCATATTACTGATGGCAAAATTGTGAGTTATGCTCTAGTTTATCAGATAGTTTAGTTTTAGTAAGAGGAGGGTAAAATTATTTTAATTAATAAGAAAATCTGCTGCCTATATGAGAATACCAAACATACATCTCCAAAGGAAAAGCTCTTATTGTTATTTCTTTTAGTAGGCAGATGGTGGCTTGGAGGTCATATGATGAATCTGCAATGATAATTGGCCTTTTGAATATACTATAGCTCTACTTTTAGAATTGTTAGCGAGTCCCAAAATAAATATACTAAAATATACTTTTCTAACTTGTCTGTGTTGTTATACGCAAACCATGTATCATTAACATATGTATGCTAGAGAAGCAAGAAGAAATCAAGGCTACTGATGATACTGCTTTAACATTCACTTCTTTGTAAAATTGAGGATTTTTCAAAGCTTAGATCAATTAGTTGTTGGATTTTTTAAGTCTGTGTCCAAAGGCTGTGAACATAACGTAATCTCTTTGGAGATATTTGCATTACATTGGTCTATGGCTACCAAAGAAGAAAAGATACGTCTTAATAAATCTTGACATAGTTTTAACTCAGCATTACTGAAATCTTTATATTCTAGCTTCATTCACAATTACTGAGAACATTTTACCTTTAATTATTATTTAATACCATTTTTTTTAGTATTTGAAACACATCAATTTAAGTGAACAGGATAGTCCAAATTCAGAAGTGAGACAGCCAATTTATTTGCAACAAATGAATTAGTATGCCTGCCAGCTTCTGTAATATTCTTAGGGAAATTCTTTAAATGGTGTTAGTTTCTACTGTGCTCTGGTTCCTGGGAATTCCCCAGCTATTATTTTGTGTAGTAGCACATCTGAGCTACATTCATAATAAATTCTCCATTACCTTGAATTGTTGTTTTTGTCCAGAGTCTGAACATTCAGGCAAACTAATAATATTTGCTATTTGTTTTGTATTTTGACTTTGCATGGGAAGGGAAAATTGTCATATTGGATTCAGTATGTGTTTTTCCCCCGTTAGAATGTCTGGTGTGGTCACCATTTTTTGAACAGCGCAGTCATAAATGTATTTAATTCCTTGCTGAGTTGAATAGTCTGAGGGTCAGAGTTTTTGTATCTAAAATACATGTAACAAAAATAGAGTAGCTGTAGAACTGGTAGACCTAGGGGCCTGCTTGTCAGTTTTAAGACTTATCAGTGGGTTACAATGATACCTGCCTCATGATCAGAGTTGGCCTCCTGTGCATTGTCCATTGACTCAGTGTCACATCTGACCTTTCCCTTTTCTATAGCATTAGCATTTATTTTAGGAAAATGCACTTCATTTTCTTTATCTAGTGCTCATTTTTCTCTGTTTTCTTTGAACACAGTGAGTCTGATTCTCATTTATAGTAAGAATCCTTTACACCAGCCTGAAAATTTACCCACATTTTAAGGCCCCTTTACACTGCCAGCATAGTAAAAGGGGCCATAGTGTAAATAAGATTCAGCCCAAGTCAATGGTTCCATTAGTCTTTATGTCCTTCAAAAGAGTGACAGTTATTGGAGATCGGAAGAAAATAATGTTCTAATTAGCTTCTTTATTTTTTTTCCTTCACAACATCAGAGTCTTTTTTTTGCAATCACTGTACAAGATGCATGACTAGATTAAACATTATCTCTTAAAATTATCTTAGTTATTACCATTTGAGTATATTAAAGCAAAAAATCTATTTTCACCTCTTAATTAATGCTATGTGTTTCCTTTTTGTATTACATTTAGCTTAAACAGCTGAAAGAGGCTAGTCATTTTCCCTGTAGTTGTAAAATCTAATCAGACGGAAAAGACTAGGATATCAAGGGTATGACTCTGTGCCCAGTGAAGCCAATGGTAAAGTTCCATTGACTTCAGAATCAGGTTCCTAGTGCGTCTCGCCAAAGCAAGATTGTTCCACAATAGTACATTTCCTAATGCACTCCAGTCTAATTTTAAATGTCTAGTGGAATGAGGCTTCTAGTGCTTCCATTGGGAGATTATTCCACAGTCTTGTAGATTTCACTGTCAGGAAGTTTTTTCTCACTGGTCAGCCTACATCTTCCTTAAACTTTAAAATCTGTTCTGCATTCTTGCATCTCAAACATTTTCCTCATCTTGAAATGTTAGAGCTATAAGACTGATAAAAGAATGTTTAAAGCCAGACAAAAAGCTGTTTTCATTTAAAGAAAAAATCATCGGTTAGGATTTTCAAAGAAGGCTAAGGGCAATTCCCATAGTTAATCTATTATCTGGTATTCTATCAAAGGCAATTGGGTGCATAAATACCTTAGGGTTCTTTGAGAATTCCAGCCATTAATAGTGTCTAAATCCAGAAACTTTGTCTTTATGTTTGACAGTGTCTCCTGCTCTAATCTTCCCTTTTGTGGTGGAGTTTTACATATTTTAATATGCAAACAGACAAATTTGATTACACTAGTTAAAATTGGTGTACTTAGGTTTATTTGCAGATAAAAGTGTAACAATACAAAAGAGCACAGCCTCTTGGAAAACAGCTGACTTGTATATTTAAGAAAGTGTGATAACTGTAAGCTTTTCCCAGAGTGCACTTTTACTTAGACTGTAACATCCTTGGGGGTAGGACTGCATTTTCTGTGTTTGTATAGCACCTAGCACAATAAGGTACTAGTCCATGACTGGGGTTCTAGATGCCTCAATAATACAAATAATTAATAATAATATGGGTCTGTTTGTGACCAAAAAGCCAGAACTGTACAATAATAAAAATGGAAAAAAGTGGAAGTTGATAGTACATTACAAATTAGGAATTGTAGAAAATTGATAAGTGAAGCAAAGAGACACAAAGAAATCCATGGCCAGCACACTTAAGGGCAATAAGAAGGAGTTTAAATATATTAGGAAAAGAGAATTCTAACAAGAATATTGGTCCATTACCAGATGGAAATAGTAGAATTATCAGTAATAATCCAGAAAAGGCAGATGTGTTCAAGAAATTATTTCTATTGTGTATTTGGGAAAAACAGATGATGCAGAATTTTAAAAGAGCTGGCTGAGGAGCTCCCCGGCCCATTAATGTTGATTTTCAACAAATCTTGGTGTATTCGGGGAAGTTTCAGAAGACTTAAAGAAAGCTAATGTGACAATTTTTAAAAAGAGTGAATAGGATAACCTGTGTAAATATGGAACCACCCCTCTGACATACAGCCACTCCATTATCTTGTCTGGGATCATATGTGACTCAGTGAATAAAGAAGAAAAGGACAGTAATGTAATTAATGCCAATCAGAATGGGTATACTGAAAATACATCTTGTCAAATTAACTTGATATCTTTTTTTGATCTTACAAGTTTTGTAGATAAAGGTAATAGTGTTGATGTAACATACTTAGCTTTCTGTAAGGCATTTGTCTTGGTACTGTATGACATTTTGTTTTAAGAAATCTAAAAAGATATAAAATTAAGACAGCACACATGAAATGGAGCAAAAGTTAGCTAATTGAAAGGGTGTGTTTCTAGAGTGGACCCATGGGGATCAGTCCTTGGCCCTATGCTATTTAATATTTTTATAACTGATCTGGAAGAAAACATAAATCATTAATGATAAAGTTTTCAGGTGGATAAATAGCAAAGAGGACAAATCACTTACAGAGTGATCTGAATCACCTGGCAAACTGGGTGCAAGCAAACAATAAGTGTTTTAATGTGGCTGATATAAACATATGTCTAGGAACAAAGAATATAGGCCATAACTATATGATGCAGGAGTATCCTGGGAAGCAGTGACTCTGTGTCAGCCGCCCCGAACCCAGACTTTTTGAATCCTAGGTGCCATCACACTTGGCAGCTCACAGTTAGCAGCTGGGACCAGGGTCCATGAAGCCCAACTGGGACACAAGCCACACCTCTGTACTATGAGTGGGTGAGCTCCAAGGCTCCTGATTGGAGCATAGCACTTATTTAGGGCAGAAGAGGAAACAGAAAGTCATCTATACAACTTGGCTTCACCCTGCCATGGATTGCTGGTCTAATGTCTGTTCCCTGCTTTCTGATCTTGACCTTGTGGTATCCTGTCTTAGCCTGACTCTTGGTAACTGCCCTCTGGTTCTGTCACTTGATACTGATCTCCCAGAAGTCTGAGTTGGCTTGAATCTTGATCCCTGCCCTCCAGGTTGTCTCTTGATTCGGATCTCCTGGTGTTCCAGCTCGGCCTTATTTCTGGTAACTGGGTCCTGGCCCCTTGGCCCAAGCCTGGCACTAACTCCCAGTCCAAGTCTCCCATCCCCCTGGTACTCTGAAAAAGATTTGGGAATAGTGGTGGATAATCAGTTGAACTTCAGCTCCCATTGTGATGTGGTGTCCAAAAGAGCAAATGCAACCCTGAAATGCATAAACTGGGGAGCCTTGAGTAGGAGTAGAAAGGTTGTTTCAACTCTGCATTTGGCACTGGTATAAATGCTGCTGGAATACTGTGTCTAGTTCTAGTTTCCACCATTCAAGAAGTTTATTGATAAATTGGAGAGGATTCAGAATAGAGCCACATGAAAGATTAAAGGATTAGAAAACATACCTTATAGCATAAGCACAGAATTCCCCTCTATTCTGTGGGTGCTTGACCCCCTCTCTGCCCCTTGCCCTGCCCCCGCTCACCCCTTCCATGAATCCCTGCTCCTGCCCACCCCTTCCCTGCCCCCATTCCAACCTCCTTCCCCAAAGTCCCAGCCCCAACTCCACCCCCTTTCTGTCCCTATTCCAACTCCTTCCCCAAATCCCCGCCCCAGCCCCACCTCTTCCTTGCTTCCACCCATGAGCATTCCATCTTCCTGCTCCTCCTCCCCCCCTCCCCCTCCCCCGAGCATGCAAACAGCTATTTGGCAGTGGCGGGGCAGGAAATGCTGGGAGGTGAGGCTGTGGAGTGGGGATGCAGCGTGCTTAGTGAGGGAGGAGGAGGTGGGGCATGGGGGTGGGGAGCTTGGCTGCTGGTGAGTACAGAGCACCCACTAATTTTTCCCCGTGGGTGCTCCAGCTCGATCTATTTAGCTTAACAAAGAGAAGGCTAAGGAGTGACTTGATGATAGGCTATAAGTATGTACACGGGGAACAAATATTTGATAATGGACTCTTCAGTCTAGCAGATATAACATGATTTAATGGCTAGAAGTTGAAGCTAGACAAATTGAGACTGCAAATAAGGTATACATTTTTAACAGTGAGAATAATTAACGATTGTAACAACTTATCAAGGGTCATGATAGATTCTCCATCAGTGACAATTTTAAAAATCAAGTTTGGCTGTCTTTCGAAAAGATCTGCTCTGGGAATTGATTTGGGAAAATTCTATGGCCTGTGTTATGCAGGCAGTCAGATTAGATTATCACAATGGTCCCTTCTGGCCTTGAAATCTGTTTGTTCTTTAAACAAGTTAGAATGAAGGGGCAATTCCATACCTCTCCTCTGAAGGAATGTGAAGGAATTTTCCTCCTGTGGATTTTATCATGTGAAGAGACAGTCCGGTCCATGATAAACAACTGTCACTATGATGCATCCATGTCTACTGATCTATTCTATTTTATGAGCACCTGCTATAACAGAAAAATTGAAATGGACTGATATCCTAAGGATAAATGTCTCCCAGTTTGGAAATGTTTGCCTCTCTGTTTTTATGTTCAGTAAATGTTGTTGGCTTTTTGGCATCTATCCAGCAACAAGAGACTTATCCGGGAACAGAGTTATATTCCAGTGACATTATCTCTTAATTAAAATAGTGGATGGATTCAAATGGTAAACACCGTGTCTGTCTTATTTCCAAGCTGAACTGCATGGCTGAGTCTGTAATTCAAAACAGCAGCTACTGCAGATCACCACTGCAATCTGTTCCTCCCCTGACATTTTATAAATCACTAAGACACAATGGATCCAATCCTGTTCTAATTGAAGACAATAGCAAACCTCCCTTTGATTTCAATAGGAGCAGAATTAAACCTAGTATAAGAACTCAAAATTCAGTGCAGGGTATTAAATTGTTTTTTTTTTTATACTGTTTTTGATAATATATAGTGTCTTGGCAGAGAAATAATGATCAGTCTATTGATCTTTTTTATCTGGATGGATTAAAAACATTGCATTCTGCCAGCTATTTGATTATGAGAATTGCAATTAGCTTTTTTGTTCCCAGTGGGACTTTAAATAGTGAGAATTATGTTCCTGTTATGTTAAGCAAACCAAGCAACACAATATTTATTGTGGATGCCATGACAAGGGAGATTGCATTACCTAAAACGATTGCATCATTTCATCTGGCTTGACCCACTAGATTAAAAATGGTCTCATTTGCAATATACATTTTCTTTATTGCTTTTTAACCTAATGCTATCACCCAAAGCATTATCCTCCAAGATCAGTTCAAAGCAATTTTAGACAAAGGCCACTCTTACAGAGCTTTTAAGAACTGACAAATGTCACAAGAGACCTATAAGAAAATGCTGCTTTTCCATTCAAAAATTAGGTATAAATCAAATAAATCCTCCTCTCTTGTTTTCTCACGCTAACACATTAGAACCCACTGTCACATGCTCAAAGAAATGCAAGATACAACTATGCATTACATTTGCCTTAAATATAGATATTCCATAGTATCTTGAGAAACATTTGTTTACTCATGCAAATGACAACTTGCACACATACTAATGATTGGTTAAAGTGCTGTGATATTTCTGTGTTATTTTGCTTAGTACTTATGGCTATCTGCTGCCTAAAGATAATATCTGCATTACATCAGCAGAGAATGACATGGTAAAACTCGTCAGACATCTGAAGCCTTTTGAATATCCTGACAATCTCTTGGCATTTACTGTTTTCTCCTACTTCACACTCTGAGCATTTTGTTTCCCAGGAGCTACTTGGAAGATCAGTTACAAATATTCCATTTTCCAGTGAGAGTCATTCTATCATCTTATCCAGGATACCAATTTTGAGGGCCTCCTATAAGCCACTTTATTTCATGTAGACCTATACTTTTAAGACCTTGTCTGAGTGTAATCTGTAATATAAAGCTGTGTGCATAATTAGGGTGACTATATTTCCCATTCTGGCTGGGGCAGCCCCTTCTTGAAGCCTTGTGCTAGCCGTTCAGACTTTTTTTGGCAAAAGTGGGCATTTGTCCCATTTGCTCTTGATCTGTTGGTAAGATCAAATGGGGCAAATGCTCACTTTTGTCAGAAAAGTGGGGTGCAGAGGAACATGCACTAGTGTGGGCAGAGATGCAAGTCTCAGCCTTTGGAAAATATGGCCACCCTGGCTAGTATGAGCATCACTGCTTGCCCAAGTCCTGCCTTCGCCCTGTGGGGATGGGGATTCAGGCTCTCCCCACACAGTGTCCTGTTTTCCCTTTGGGAAATATGGTCACCCTATGGGTAATTGGCTTTTTTGGTTCTCTGGCCAAAGTAACAAACAATTGTTTTATGTTAACCCAAAACAAAATGTTTCATTTTGATTTTAGGCATTTTTAATCGCTTCTTTGTTAAGAGAAACAGAAATTAAGGTGAAACCTTCTCTATGTCTCCAGTTGAAGCTGCTCCACTTTGCATAAATAATTAGATATTCATTGGAGCAGGGACTGGAATCCAGATAAGTCACCATGTTACAGTCATTCTGGTGCTTCTTCTGTCTAGCACAATTAATATTTCATTATTGATACAAACTTGAACAGTTTCAGTAGGAGAGATTGAGAAAGATGTATCCTAGATTACCTTAAACTCCGGAGTTTAGGGCACTCTCCTGGGACATAGACACAAGTTGAAGTCATTGCTCCAATGTAAGCAGAGTTGGGACTTGAATCCTTGATCTCCCACATCCAGGTAAGGACTCTAATGATGGGGCTATAAGGTACCAGGGCAATAGCCACCACCACCACTATCATGAATAGTGCCTAAATCACCTTGTGAATCGAGCTCCTCAGGTTTGTTTGTTTGTTTTCCCCTAAAATATTCAGTGTGCCAATTCATATATACTTTCAGGTCAATACTAGATTGCATTTTTCAGTGAATGAACATATTTGTCTGAAATTTCCCCCCATTCTACTGTACTATAGTATAGAAGAGAAGGAGCCAGATTGCTGACCTGTAATTCCTGAAAAATGGAGCTAGTCTGTATCTAAAATAATAGAGGATGCTCCTCATAGGTTTTAATTTTGAGGTTAAACAAAATTCCTCACTTCCAGAATCACTAAAAATCTTTCTGAAACCAACATCTATGAACTATGGAAACTGCTCAGGGGGATGTTCTTTGATAAATCCTAGATTTCTCTGAAAAGTCTTTAGAAAACATTGTGTTTTAAATGTTACCTGTTAACAGTAATATAACCTAATTTTTCTCTTACACCAGTTTTATACCACTAAAATCCCATTGGATATATCTACCCTACATTGTAAACCCAGGTCTGTGGGATCCATGCTTATGGACTCTGCTTCCAAGCCAATGCTTAAGCATTCACAGTTCCTTGTAAACCTGGATTATTTTTTTGCTGGACCTAGGTTTCACTAACTCAACCATCTTTCTGACTCAGGTCTATGGCCTGTGCTGCATCCACATTGCAAAACAACAGGACATGGACTCAAGTGTCAGCAGGATACTGGCTTAGAATCACCCCCACAAAGGGTCCTAGGAGCTGTGACCCGAGTGTTTGCTGAGCCAAGTCACACAGATGTGTGTGTGGACAGTTGAGAGGCTTGGGCTCAAATCTGAGACTGTCCTTGGGTTTACACTAAATGTAGACATACCCACCAACTTCAAGTGGGGCTATTGCTAGTTTGCACCAGCATAGATGTCAGGAGAATGATACCCCTATATTCTGTTGAACACAGCTGTGCAGACTAATAGCAGGCAATGGTGCACATACACACTAGGCAGTTTATTATTACAGCATTAGCCGTAATAAACAGGGATGGGGAAGAGCAGGCCCCTTTCACAATCTGCTCTAAGAACAATGCACATGCACTGTGGTATCTAAACTCATCCCCCTTCTGAGGTTTGACTTTACTAACAAAGAACTCAATAGTAAGATAGTTTGCACAAGCTTTCTTAGCACAATTGGCTCCTCCTTGAGGACTGTTCAACTCATACCATAGGATCTCTCTCCGTAAATATAGTATATCTAGGTTTGGTATTAGGGAAACTGAATCATAAAACACTTTCACAACAGGATCAGTACCTCGAAACGGGTGTTTTAGGCCAACACAACCGCCTTGTTACAGGGTTGGTCCCAGCAGTCTGGATAAGCCATAGATGGTTATTTGCACCAACTGAAACCTTCTTTGTTTCCCCATCAGCTCCTTCTCTGCATCCTGTCTTCCTCCCTCCTTCTTTTTATGTGATCACTTCCTTCTCCCCAAATCTCTGACTGTGAGACATCCTTAGCAGACTGGCACTCCAAATGTATCCATGTCTGTGGTCCAAAATAATCCCTGTGAGACTTGCTGAAATTCTGTCTCAAGGAACCCTTTCCTCTATTTCCTTTTCCCTTCCTTCAGAAGGGAAGAGAGACCACTGACTTCCTCTCTATAGATTGTGGCCAGTCTTCTGGCTTTATACAAATCCCATTTATTCCCTCACAGATGAGCTTACTCCTAATTAGTGCCTTCCACTCAGTCTAAATCTCCCACATTTGCAGCTTAATTGGCTGATTGGGCCCACCTGGCCTAATTCAGGGCTAGTGTGTGGAGTACACCCCATCATAGTCATATAATAACATCTTCTAGTGATGAAGTTTCCTTTTTTACACATTAAATATCATGTGACCTTACTTAACTAAAAAAGGTTTGAGTTCAAGGCTGTTGCTAGTTCTTATGTTTTTGGAATAAGTTTACTTATCCAGTCCTTTTCATGGCTTTAATGAAACTTACGGTTTTCAAAGTCCCTGTTTTACCGATTTACTTTAAAAGTTTATATGCTTTTTTATTTTTAAATAAACATGTTTGAATTAACTTCTCAAATCTGTGGGCTAAAATAATAGTTTTTGAGGTTGATGTTTTGCTAGATGAGCATTTCCAAATTATTAAAACTAAATGATGCCATCTTGTGGTGAGTAAAGAAAATACAAAAGTTAATCAGAACCCTCTAATCACATCCTAAACAGATGATATGCTAAATAAATGTGGTGGTTATTTAGAAGGGGATAATTCTGTTTCTATAGTTCAGAGTCTAGTAAGATTCTATAAAAATACTCAGATAGCAAGAGGGGAAAAAACATGCACAAGTTAATATCAACAAACTGCAATAGTTAATCAAATTAAAATTGGACACGTGTAGCAGTTCATTCAATTTACCAAGCCAGACTGCAAAACATATTGAATCCAACATGTATAAACTAAAGAAAACGTAACATTATGGAAATATAATGTTTAATCATTAGGATAGTAGAAAGATTGACAAAATGACATTGGAAGTAAGTTTTCAATGTAAACAATCTTGATATCAGATTGAAGTTCATGTTCCCCAGACACATACCCCAATGACCCAGGGAGAAAAGGGTGTTGTTCTGAAATTATCTTTTGGTGTGTTAGTCAGTTTGTCTCAGTTTTACCTGTGTCATCTCCCTGACTGTAACCATTAGATGAACCAGGATACATTTCTAAAGAATCATACAATTTACTTTACATTAGCTTTTGAAATTTTCCTCTTTCTCAGGCATTCAAAAACTGAGCTAGATTTCACAGTTCTCCATCTGTGTCACCAGACTATCAAATGGGTAGCTTCTTCATTTTCATTGTATTTAAGATGGTTATTTTAGATATATTTTAGTGATTTTAATGTTATCATTGTACCATCATATATACAGTATCACATCAAAATGCACCTTTTCCATTAAAAGGAAGTTTAGATACTGAATAATATAGAAATGTTACCAAGGTCCTAATTCGGGGATGGGCTCTCTCATCCTCACAATAAAGCCCACAAGAGAGTGCCAGGTGCAGGATAACTCAGGGAATCTTACAGAATTTTATTCCCATGAATGTGTCTGCAGGGGAAGGATTTGCCCATCCAGAGAACAGGCTGCAGGAACCGTTCCCAAACCCAAGGGAACCTCCTGGGGAGCAGCAGGAAGTAAGACCTGACTGCATTCAGGTCTGTCCCTCCCTGCTGGCTCTGTGCTCCCAAAACCTCTTGACTGTTCAGCTTCAGTGCAGTTTCACTGCCAGGTTCTCCTGTTGCTACAGCTGTCCCAGGGATCTCCCTTTAAAGAGGTATCACTGCCACAGATGTGGTTAGCTCAGAGATAGGCAAACTACAGCCCGCAGGCCACATGTGGCCCGCCGGCCATTTTTATCTGGCCTGCGAACTTGTTCCTGGGCTGGGGGCGGGGCTGGGCACAGCATGCTCCAGGGTCCCGCACTTCCGGCCAACGCTGGGCCGAACGCGAGGAGCCATGCGGTCTTAATGCTGGGCCAGGTGATCTGCTCCTGGGTTTGGGGCGGGCATCACTGGGCCCCAGGTCACGCACCGGCCCAGGAGCCCACTGCGGCAGCCATGGGGCCCCAGCGCTCCCGGCCAGGGTCCAGCCCAGGACCGCGGCAGCCGTGGGGCCCCAGCGCTCCCGAGCCAGGGGCCGGGCCCAGCGTGGGGAGCTGTGGGGCCATGCGCTCCCTAGCCCGAACACAGTTGGGGCAGAGCCCAGCGCTGGAAGGTAAGCAAGGAGGATTTGGGGAGGGTCCTGGGGGGTGGTGGTGGTGGTTAGGGTGGGGAGGGGGCCCAGGCGGGGCAGTCCAGGCACAAACAGCAGGGGGGCATAGATATGGGGTGGGGTTCTGGAGGGGTGATGGTTAGGGTGGAGGGTCTTAGGGCAGTCAGGGAACAAAGAGTGGGGGGCTTAAGGGGTGGGGTCCTGGGTGGCAGTTAGACTGGGGGGTCTCTGCAGGCGATGATCAGTGGACAAGGAGTAGGGGGGGGTTGGATGGGTTGGCAGTTCCGAAGGGGGAAGTTAGTGGGGTGGGAAGTGGGTGGGGGTCGCATAAGGGGCGGGGCCTTCCCTACCTGGCCCTCTGCATAATTTTGAACCCCAATGTGGCCCTCAGGCAAAAAAGTTTGTTCACCCCTGGGTTAGCTTGTCAGAAAGGTAATACTGCCCGAAGCGATATTTCCTATAAAAAGGAAGCTTTGTAAGCTCTGCTGGATGTTTAGATGGGGATAATATGCATCTTCCTCATAGACTTTAAGGCCAGAAGTGATCATCATGCTAATCTAGTCTGACCTCCGGCATTTTGTGGGCCACAGAACCTCACCTACCCACTCCAGCAGTAGACTCCTAACCTCTGGCTGAGTTACTAAAGTCCCCAAATCATGATTTAAAGACTTCAAGTTACAGAAAATCCACCATTTTCACTAATTTAAACCTGCAAGTGACCTGAGCTCCATGCTGCGGAGGAAGGTGAAAAACCCGTGGTCTCTGCCAATATGACCCGGGGAAAAGTCATTCACAACCCCAAATATGGTGATTAGTTAGACTCTGATCATGTGGGCAAGACCCACCAACCAGACACCCAGGAAAGAATTCTCTGTAGCAAGGTGACTGGATGTCCTGATTTTATAGAAACAGTCCTGATTTTTGGGTCTATTTCTTATATAGGCTCCTGTTATCCCCACCCCAGTCCCGATTTTTCACACATGTTGTCTGGTCAACCTACTCTGTAGTAACTCAAAGCGCTCCGCATGTAGTGTCCTTACGCTAGCCATTGGAGATCTGTGAATGCAGCAGTCACAGATTGACTTCATGCCACTGTAGGCAGCATTATCATATCATCTCCTCCATAAACTTATCAAGCTTAGTCTATCAAGCCAGTTAGATTTTTTGCCCCCAGTGCTCCTCTTGTAAGGCTGTTCCAGAACTTCATTCCTCTGGTGGTTACCTTCAAGCCTAAACTTCACTTTCACCTTTCAAGCCTAAACTTGTTGATGGCCAGATTATATCCATTTGTTTTTATGTCCACATTGGTGCTCAACTTAAATAACTTCTCTCTCTCCATGGTATTTATCCCTCTGATGTATTTTTGGAGAGTTATCATACTTCCCCTCAGGCCTTCTTTTGGTTAGACCAGGGGCGGGCAAACTTTTTGGCCCGAGGGCCACATAGGGTTTACAAAATTATATAGAGGGCCGGGTAGGGAAGGCCGGCCCCCAATTCGGCCTCCTCCCACTTCCCACCTCCTGACTACCCCCTCAGAATCCCCAACCCATCCAATCCCCGCCACCTTGTCCCCTGACTGCCCCTTCTAGAGACCCCTAACCATCTCCCCAGGACCCAATCTCCTACCCAATTCCCCTACTCCCTGTTCCCTGACTTCCCTGACCCCTATCTACCCTCCCACCCCCTAACCACCACCCCAGAACCCCACCCTCTATCCAACCCACCCTGCTCCTTGACTGCCCCCTCCAGAGCACCCGCCCCCAACCACCACCCCGGAACCTCCCCAACTCCCCTCTGCCCCCATTACCATAGTTGCTGAGCTCCGGGGATGGGGGAGCGTGCAGTTCTGGCCCCCCTGGAGTGCTGCCCTCGCAGCACGGCTCCGGGGAGAGGGAAGCGCGCTGCTGTGCGGCTTCGGAAAACTGGCTGAGCGTGCAACCCCAGCTCCCCCTGGAGTGCCGCCAGCGCAGCTCTGGGATAGGGGAAGCGCGCAGCCCCGGCCCCCTGGAGTGCCATCTGCGCGGCGCAGCTCCGGGGAGAGGGGTGAGTGCAGCCGTGGCTCTAGGGAGGAGGGAAACACGCAGCCCCAGCCCCCTGGAGTTCCGCCCACGCCGTGAAGCTCCAGGGGAGGGATTGAGTGTGCAGCCTGGCCCCCTGGCGTGCCCCCACATGGCTCGGGGGGGGTGGCAAGGAGGATGCGTGCAGTGCCGGCCCCCCGGAGTGCCGCCGGCCTGGTGCAGCTCTGCGGGGAGGGGCTGAGCATGCAGCCCCAGCCCCCGGAGTGCTACCTTCACGGCGCGGCTCCGGGGTTGGGGCTGAGCGTGCAGCACTGGCCCCGGGAGTGCTGCCCATGTGGCGGGGCTCTAGTGCGCAGCCCTGGCCGCAGCGCTACGTGGCACGGCTCCGAGGGAGGGGCGGGGGGCAGCCTCTCTTGCCAGGGGGCTGGATGGGACGCTCCCGCGGGCCGCTTCCGGCCCGCGGGTCGCAGTTTGCCCACCCCTGGGTTAGACTAAACAGTCTCTTCTCATAAGGTACATTTCGCAGATCATTAAGTAGCCCTTCTCTGCACCTGTTCCAGTTGAATCCATCTTTCTTAAACATGTGAGAGCAGAATTGTACACACTATTCCAGATGAGGTTGCTCTAGTGCCTTATATAATACTACTAACACTTCCCTGTCTCTGCTGGAAATACTTCCCATGATGCATGCTAGGTCTGCTTTAGTCTTTTTCACAGTGGCATCACATTGGCAGTTCTTAGTCATCCTGTGATCAGTCAATGCACCCAGGTTTTTCTCCTCCTCTGTCTCTTCCAAAAGTTACGTCCTGATCCCTTACTCCTCCTCCGGCTCACTGTTCCCACTCACTCCTCCCTGCAGATCCCTAGACCAGAGGAGAAGCTTCTGTGAGGCCCAAGATTAGATGGGTTATGGCTGATACTGCAGAGACAGCTGTTCCCTCTGCCTGACGATTCTGTGAAGAAGAGAAGAGATCTGCATGTGCTGGGTCTCCTTTGTGTGTAGATATGGAGGACACAATCCATCCCCACCCTGTAATTCCATCCACCATTCTGTGAATGTGAGAACCACTGTTCCTGTTCATTGCCATTTTCTGTGCAAAAAGACAAATGCCATGGCATGAAATTGTGGCCTGAAATTACATGCAATCCACAACAGCTAATTGAAATACTATTTCAGATCTTTTTGGTCACTGATTTGCACGTTGTAAATGTGGTCTAAATGTTGATTATATGCCTGAAAATGTCAATAAGCAACTTTCTAATCAGGTTTCTGCACCTGTGACCATATGACTGTGCAACGGAAAACATACATCATTCTGTGTTCAATAATTTTAAAACTGATTTCCTATGCTGTAGAAACTACTGTCTGACTTTTACCTTTTTCTGTGTTTTAGCATTTAAACCTCAAATCATCTGCTCAAAATTCAACCTCAGTACATTGGCAGGGCATGACGAAATTCTGTGGGGAATGCCTAATGGCTGGAGTAGCTACCGGTGCTCTAGTACCTAGGCACTATGGAGGAGGAAGGATAAACAGATCTGCATGGTGGCAGATTTCCTGTCCAGCACTGCTCCCCGGATTTGTCTGTAGTTGTGCAAGGACCTCTTATCCACAGAAGCATGTGCTTCTTTTAACACCCCTGCCCCCTTTGTGAAGCAGAACCACAGAACTTCATGTGAAAAGAGGTTCCTCTTGCAATAGGAGGACAGGGTAGATTTCTCCTAATGAAAACAGTAGCAATATGTTTTATTGAAGTTTGGGCTGCACATCCTATGTATCCCATACCATTTATGATATGTTCATCAATGACTCCCTGTGTAATAATGCATTTGAAAATATATCTACAAGTTGCATGTAAAATTTTAGCTCACCATTTTTAAAAATCTGAAGATGTTAAATGATTGTGTAGCTAGAGCAATGGAACTTGCAGAAAAAAAGTCAAAACCAGAAAGGCTAGCAGATTTGTGTTTCCAATACCAGAATAAAACAATACCACTCCTGATGATAAAGTCAGAATGGAGAGGGAAAGACATGTAACACCAAGAGAACAAAAGTATGAATGGTATGATCTAGTAACTATTTTCTATCACTAACTTTTATGATTTCTCTTTTCTTGGGATTGTGAAATTTAATAAGACACAGAAATATGAACCTGAATTTCCTGTATTTGGGTAGGACACATGAAGCAAGTTCTTGCCCTGAAGTCCCAGACATACTCGTAAAGTCACAGGTGGACTTGAAGTGTTGTGTTCTTTTAAATATTAACTACTATTATTTTATAGATAGTTGTTGACTCACTAGTCAGCATAAGGGGAGTGCTACAATTCTCAGAAAAACACTTTGCCAAGCAAGATAAAGCCATGGAGGAGTATGGAAATAATTATAGTATGGGAACTTAAGAACCACCATCCTGGAAGAGACCAGTATCTGATGTGCACAATAAAGAATATATAATAACTTAATGGCTACATGAAAAAAGAGTTTATTTTTCCAAGAAATTACAAATTTTAATCTTGCCCAAGCTAAGCCCATGGTTTGAGGTGAAATATTTTGACCTTATTTTATACTGGAAACAGGCTTTTCCTGAGCAGGAAAACCATAATCAACCCCTAGCTGCCTGGGGTTAAGATAACACTTCCCCTATAGGCATGGTGTTTCAAAATTGTCTGTCGTGAGGGCTTTATACCTTTCTCTGAAGCGTCTGGTACTGGATACCATCAGAGACTAGTCTGATCTGGTATGGCTATTCCTATGTTTTTAGGAGGCAGACACCACCACTATAGAGGCTGTGGAATTTCAAGGAAGATAGAATTCCTCTGTTCTGGAACTGTGAACTACCCTATTCTTTATCTGATGTGGGCTATGTACAGAACTGGAGTGTGAGGGGGTGGGAGGAGGTTGCATTTCATATGACTCTGATCAGGATGATTCATTAATGAACATATTTGGTTCTGGCCCCTCAACTTTGCTTATGACAAATGTCTCAGGTGACAAGAGTCCTAAAGGCTGATTCTGAGTGGGTTCACCTCTGAGTTGTTTACTGTCTTTTTTTATTCATTATTTGTATTACAGTAGTGTCTAACATCCCCCAATTGATATCAGGGCCTCATTGTGCTAGGTGCTGTATACATACATACACACACACACACACACAAAAACGGTGATAATAGCATTTCCTTACCTCATAGTTGTATTGTGAGGACAGATACATTAAAAATTGTGAGCTGCTCAGACACTATGCCAATGGAAGCCACATAATTACTTGACAGCTAGATTCGAAATTATCTACTTCTGGCAGGCCTCCCAACTCTGTAGTAAACAGCCTATTCCTTACTACGTTCTAAATATACAAACCTAAGTAACTAACTTGAAATCCACAATTCACTCAGCTTCTGGCTCCTGCCCATTGTAGATAACTACACCTCCAAGAATTATGTCTCCCCTAGTTTACTGCAGACTTATACTCTCTATATCAGTTATCAGGTTTTGATCTAGTTTTAAATTGTAAGTGCCTCAAGGAAGGGACATTACTGTTTCATTTTTGCCCATAAAACACACCCACAACACTATATAAATCAGTGGTTCTCAAACAGAGGTACGTGTATCCCTGAAGGTATACAAAGGTCTTCCAGGGAGTATAGCAACTCATCTATATATTTGCCTAATTTTACAACAGGCTATATAAAAGTACTAGCAAAGTCAGTACAAACTAGAATTTCATGCAGATGACTTGTTTATACTGTTCTATATACCATACACTGAGATGTAAGTACAATACTTATATTCCAATTGATTTATAATTATATAGTAAAAATAAGAAAGTAAGCAATTTTTCAGGAACAGTGTGTTGTGGCACTTTTGTATTTTTGTCTGATTTTGTAAGCAAGTAGTCTTTAAGTGGGGTGAAACTTGGGGGATACGCAAGACAAACCAGACTCCTGAAAAGGTACAGTAGTCTGGAAAGATTGAGAGCCACTGATATAAATAATATAATGCTGGTCCTTGTAAGGACAGCCTTGGACATGGAATATTTTAGTCTCAGTGGGAGATTCACTGCTGTTCTGGTCCTTTTGTGCCTGTATGTTATACATCCCAAGCAAAGCCCTAACCATTGGTCTATAGAATCAATCTCTTTTTAGCCCACTGAACATTTAATTATTTATGTGAAATGGAATAGCTCCAACAGGAGATGTAGAGAATACCCCAACCCCCAAAATTCCTTAACACCAGGCTCTTGGGTTTCATCTGGGATGCTGGGGCCCAGCTTCAAGTTCCCGCTCAGAGTTAAGCAAAGTGTCCTAATCAGCAGGCTATGAGCTATTTTTTGGGGCAGTGAGAGAGAGGGGAAGAGATTTGATTTGTGTCTTTCCCTGCTCCCTCCATCCAGGTGTTCCATCATTAACCTGAAAAAATGTTTTCATTGAACCTCAGACAATTTCTGTTTTGACAAACTGGTATTTTCCTGATTAAAAATGTTTTGTTGAAATCTTCCACAACAGTTCTACCTGTGACACACAGAGTCTTTTTAGTTATGGAAACCATTCTGAAGCTCTGCTTCTTCTTTTTCAACTTCTTCATTGGAAACACTAATTTGAGCTAAATTTATATGATATTGTTTGAGTAAAGTAATGTGTTTGGAAATGGCATTGCTTTGTTTCTTTTTTGTGCCTGTTATTTATATAACTATCCTTTATTGTCTGTCTTTATATAATTGTTTTGTGGTTCAAGAACCAGCTACACTTCACTGCTGGAGGTTATTTTAGTGCACTCTGTTTCCTTTTCCAGATAGTGACCTCACTCACTATTCTTGTGACTGTGATGTCAAAGATTGCTCAGTATGTTAAAATATTTTTGAGAGAGAAATGAACAGAGTTATAACACAGAAGCCTGTAAACAGACATGACACACCCCAAAAGTTGCAGTCTTATTCAGGTCTTACTGAAGTAAGTAGGAGTTGGATTGGGACCTATATGCATAAAAACTCTTCTGCTAGAACTTACAGAATTTATTTATTTGAATAGTTTAGATAGATACTCAAGTAGAATAGGCAGTTTTAATGTAGGCATTGATCTAAATGGAAGATTATTTGTATAGATTTTTTTGTGGTCTGGATTAGAAAAATAATTAAGCGCTATCTGGGAAAAGTCTAAAATGTTTTGTAGCTAGCATTTATCTGGCTCTGAAATATTTAATCAGGATCTGAAAGAATTTCTGCATGTAAACATTGTAACCTTTACTATTCACTGCAGAGAAACAGACTCCCATGCATACACCCACCACCTCTCCTAGTTATATGATTTATTACACTGAAATTTGCTGTGAATCTGCTTTTCTCTTGCAGCTATCATAATGTAGATGCATATGAGACAATAGGAACTTTCAAAGGGTCAATGAAATGTGTATGATTATAAAGAATTGTTGCTTATCAGATAAAATCATTACTGAAGTGCTCACTGAATTTTTGCAACGTGTGTGTGTGTGTGTGTGTGTGTGTAGAAAGAGAGAGAGAGAGAGAGAGAGAGATTCATTGTGTAGAAAAAAACTGTAAAAAATTTATTCCTGTTGGTCTCACCTATCGCAGAATGAAAGGAAAAAGTCCAAGAAGATAAATAAATTTTTCCAAGTAGATTTGCTTGGTGGGCGCTTTTTTTTTTTTTTTTAAATGGTGCTTCCAATCATGTCTTTCAAAAGAGAAAAATCGAAGTATTGTCTGGGCAAATATTGAAGAAACAGTTAAAAGAATATAACACCTCACTGAAAGGATTTCTAAACATTTAATGACCCTCAAGACTATCAATGATTTGAAAGCTTACTCTCATAAACATATTTCTCTCTACACATCTTCCCACATCTTTAGGAAAAAGACAATCAGTAGAGTCACATAAACCAGAAACAATTACATACTCAACATACAAACATGTCATGGTTAACACATGATGGTGACAAACACTACACTATTGACCCTACAGCTTGGATTCACTCATTCTGGCATATGGAGGTGAATTTACACTTCTCTGCATTCACTTGATCTCTCTCCACCAAGGGGAAGGTGGTACTATTGCAACACCTCTTCTGCATTTCAGATGGGGTAGGCAACTATAAATTTATCTAGAGACCACAGATGGAAAGGACTTGTGTAAATCCCTTGTTATCAAAGTCAGCGTTTGAGCGCCATAGAAGAGAGGTAACATTTTGTGCATCCAAGGAATAGCAATCATTGTTCCATTAGAACACAGTGGAGTACCCACGGGGGATAAAAATCTCCCCCCCCCCTTTTTTAATACTTAGTGAATGTTCCTTCTATGAGAGAGATAGCAAGGGGACCTTATTCATCAAGTTTAAAGAGTTGTGGAGTCCACTGAATTAACAATGAAAAAGTGATGTATTATTGCAGGATTGTATTTAGCCTGTCTAGGAGGCAACATGGCCAATGTAAATCCTGGGAAGTGTGAGAAGCTTCCAAGGATTATTTTACACAAAGTGCCAGACAAGAATGAACTTCTGGGACAAAGTTCAAAGCAGGTTCCCAAGAAATCTCAAATGTACCACCTCTGGTTATGAAAAAACTCAGCCTTTTGAAGCTTCACCCGGGGCGGGGGGGGAGGAACCTTTGTCTGCTGATCACCTATAACACTAGGAGAAGGTCAAAGGCTCAAACTATATAAAGGAAAGACTGAACAATTCATGAGTGTGCTTGTTCTGAGCTAACAGCTGTAATGAACTTTTAACCACAGACAATCCCCTTGGTTGGCAGTACTGGATTTACTAGAACACCAATGGTGCCATTGTGCCAGGCCTGTACTGGAAAGGGGATCCTAATGACTCTGATCCAGTGGCCAGGATGGGGAGCAGATATCTTCTTTGGCTCTGTTGCAGGGAACAGAGAGCCTGCCATGGCCCTGGTGTTGTAGGAGCTCCCTCTCCCTGCCTTAACCCCGGAGCCAGAGGAGTGCTTTCTCCACCACAGCCCTGAGGCCAGAGAAGAACTGTGCCTCAGCTGCAGCCCTGGTTGGAGAACCTGTCAGCTTCTGCCATGGCCCTGGGACTGGAGGACATGCCAGCACCCCACTACAGCAAGCATAGTTGGAAGTGGGATCCAAGGACCATGTTCGTTCCCCATCGGAGCCCACAAATATGCTTGGTGCTGGGCCCATAAAAGGATAATCCTATTGGAGGGGTTTGAGGGACTGATCACATGCCAGAGCCCTTGTTGGAGTTGGGGGTGGCTTTTGGTAAGCTTATTAGTATGCGTTCAAATTCTTTTATTGTTTTTAAATTGTTTTCTCTGTAATGCTTTCCGCTTAAGAATAAATGTGCTTGCTTAGAAAGGACTGTGTGGTGACTGCTGACTATGGGCAATTAAGCTGTTTACAGGCTCTGAGGAGAAAGCAAAGCTGGCCTCATTTTGCAAGTTGCCTTGCTAGGGACTTCAGTGTAGGCAGGGAACTGGAAGTCCTTGGAAAAACCCAGGTCAGAAGGGAGAGCAATATGAGCCCCCGCCCAAAAGATGTGATGGCTGGGGCTTGTGAACTCTAAAAGTGCATTCCCTTGTTGGACTACAAAGGGAGCATATAGGTGCAGTTGCCCTGATCCTCTGTTTTTCATCCCTAAGTGTCTTATATTTTCAAAAACTCAGCAGCAAAGTAGTGCAGCAGTTCACTGATAATTCAGGAAGGATGCTACAGCACCAGCATTCTTGTGAATCTTGTGAGACAAGATACCTTTCAGCAGAGAGGCTGACATTTGTTCCATTACCACTGACAATGAGACTACATAAAATAAATCACTTCACTCTCATGGAAATGATGATCAATAATGGCATTTCAGCAAAAAAGATTTCCAGAAATTTTACAACTACATTCTTTTCCATCATTCTAACTTTGCTTTCTTACAGTCATTGTCTATATTCAAATGTGTACACAGCACATAAGATGCATCTCTTATCCCTCTCATGTCTCACTATTCCCTCCATGGGATTCTTATTTCAATGATCGAACAGTTTGAAACCAGCAGCCATTGTGACAAACATTCTTGCTAGTTAATAAGGAATATGGTTGCTATGAAGTGTATGTGACAGTACTTTTGTCAACATTATTAATTCACTGGTACTGCAGTCATGCTGTAAAAGAAAGATTAATTAAACACACCACTAAATCAATGCACAGTTCATTTGCAATATTTAAAGACTAATTAAACAAAAGCTGCACAGATTCCAAATTACTAGCATTCAAGAAAAAAAGAGAAGGGATTACATGGGGTCTAATACTTCTCGCATTAAAAACAATGGCAAAAATTAGGACTGGTCAAAAATTTTCTGTTGAAGCTGTTTTTTGATTAAAAATGGTTTTTTGACTAAACAATTTTTTTTTTTCAAGAAAAGTGCCTGCTTTTACTGGAAATTTTCATTTTTTCATTGATATATTTTGGCAAAAAAATTTGAAAATTGCTGTGGGGAAAATAATTATTTTTGAACAGCTCTAGCAAAAAATCCCATTGAAATAAATGGGAACAAGATCAAGCACTTAAGTTCTAACAGTATTTTAAGATTAAAATTGAATTAATGTTTAATTATAAAGATTTTTTTCTCATGCACTGGGTTCACAGAACTCCAGAATCTGAAAGAATTTTTGTCCAAGCAGTTTGGAGTGGGGTCCACCTTCTTTTAGCTCACTAAGCGGAGATCATCTGCTAGAATCACACAGAGGAGTCCAACACAAACAATTTAATTTGGTTGCAGGGGCAGACACTGAGGGACTTACTTTTTTTCCAACTTTTTCTATGTCTCTATCTTTCATAGAAGTAGACGTGTGACCTCCCCTTGGAAAAGCTGTGTAATTTCATGAATTATCTCAGGAAAAAACCTGCTATTTTCACATAAAAATATTTTCTTTTCTCTAAAAACATCATTTTTTTTTTTTACAAAAAACACTTAAATTAGACATGCCAATTCATACCTCCAAATTTAAAATCAAAGGATTAAAGTAGAAAGTCTCACCCTATTTAATGAAATTTTTCCCTCCAAACCCTTTACAAAACAGCAACATTTCTCATCCAACCATCATTTCTCTTTGGGAATCCCTCTCCTAATGCCCA
This sequence comes from Dermatemys mawii, assembly GCA_007922305.1. NCBI lineage: Eukaryota > Metazoa > Chordata > Testudines > Dermatemydidae > Dermatemys > Dermatemys mawii. Next base: position 2,938,566 of record ML677336.1, on the reverse strand, counting down.
TGCAAATAAAAAGGCCTAACTGCATGCTGAGAAGGTCAACAAATTGGAAGTCTGATGGACCAGAGTGAGGTGGAATAGTCAGTTTCAGTACTGAGGCTCTGGTTTAATTCAGAAAGAGAACAGGTGGTAATAGGCTTCCAAACTCTGCCCATAAAATTAGCTTTGCTCATCTCAGTTACCAAAACAAGACACCGTTCACAGTACATGGTCTAGATGTTCAAAATATGATTTGTGCAGCTCTGAGATCCTCTGGGCTCCCGGATCTTTTCCGTGGGTCTTTCTTGAGCATACTCATGGGCTTTTCTGGGTTCAGCTCTTTCTTGATAGAAGGGGAAAAAGAGTGGTGACATCTTCCAAATACCATCTGTTTGAGGCAACCGAAGTGAGACGTTACTCACAGTAAATTATGCTGATCTGTGATCCTCTCCTTTCTCACATGAGGAGAAAAATAGTTATTACCGACATTTAAATTATTACCACTGAGCTCTTTTCAAACTCGCATAGACATCCCTGAATTGGTTACACCCTTAGTTCACATTTTTTGGATTTTGTTACAGCTTCAGAGAAGCCTCAGAGTATGGTATAGCCTATGAGTACGTACCAGCCTTTTCCAAGCCCCGATGAGGCCCTTCACAGAAGAAGGCCTGCTGCTAAATCTCTCTCAATCCAGGGACAATCACAATGGGTACTTCCAGTGACTGCAACTGCAGTAGTTCTCTATGGTGAAAGAATCAGTTTATTTAAAGTTTTACAGTAGGACTTCACAAATCAATAGCCATACCTTAAGTTTCCACTGGAACCCAACAGGTAACTAATGCAGACCATGAAAACCTGATGAAATATGCTGTCAGTGAGAAGTCCCAATTAGTAAAATGGCAATCACATTCTGCATTTAACTCAAGTCTCTGAAAGTTCCATGTAATTTGCACACATATAGCTAATTCTTCAGGCAATGGTGGCATTGATAACTGCAACAAGATTCAGTTTAAAAGAAAATGCACTCTTTTCACCAAGTTTGCATGGGAAAAAGCAGCCCTGTCTGCAGCTGCTATCTTTATATACAGACACAGCTTAGTACTTGACAGTAGTCACAATCAAAGAGGGTGATTAATTCTCTGATTTTTCCACTGGTGGTTGCCCCAGCCTATCATATTTATCTCCATCTTGTCTGGATTGGGCCTCCTCCAGCTAACCATCATCTAAACCCTAATCCCAGCCTGATCAGATGAGCTAGAGATACAGAGCAGAACATCATCAGCCTAATAAAGACAATGCCACCAGATCTCAATAACTCTAACAGATTCCTGTGTACATTAAGCAAGAGGAGTGACTGTGACACTGAAGATCCCTGGCAAAGGCTTCCCTATTCTTTGTAAAAAAGCTCTCACTTCAGACCTGACAAACTCACTATACCAAACACATCTTGTAGAATATTTATCCATACATGGTAATATGCAAGGTGTCTACAGAAAACTCAGAACTTATCTAGACTCATAATCATTGTGAGATAGATATATGGGTAATATTTAAGGAATAATATATTTATACTGTACACATGCTTTATGGACTTGGAATAAAGTCAGTTATGAGAGTCTCTCGGGAATAAGTTCTGGGTCCGGTTCTGTTCAATATCTTCATCAGTGATTTAGATAATGGCATAGAGAGTACACTTATAAAGTTTGTGGATGATACAAAGCTGGGAGATGGCTGTAAATGCTTTGGAGGATAGGATTATAATTCAAAATGATCTGGACAAACTGGAGAAATGATCTCAAGTAAATAGGATGAAATTCAATAAGGATTCAAAGTACTCCACTTAGGAAGGAATAATCAGTTGCACACATACAAAATGGGAACTGTCTGCGTAGGAAGGAATACTGCAGAAGGGGAACTGGAGGTCATAGTGGACCACAAGCTAAATATGAGTCAACACTGTTGCAAAAAGAAGTGAACATCATTCTGGGATGTATTTGCAGGAGTGTTGTAAGCAAGACACGAGAAGTAATTCTCTACTCTGCGCTGATTAGGCCTCAACTGGAGTAGCGTGTCCAGTTCTGGGCATGACATTTCAGGAAAGATGTGGACAAATTGGAGAAAGTCCAGAGAAGAGCAACAAAAATTTTTAAAGGTCTAGAAAAAAATTGGGTTTGATTAGTCTGGAAAAGAGAAGACTGAGAGGGGACAAGATAACAGTTTTCAAGTACATAAAAGGTTGTTACAAGGAGGGAGAAAAGTTGTTCTTCTTAACCTCTGAGGATAGGACAAGAAGCAATGGTATTAAATTGCAGTAAGGGACATTTAGGTTGGACATTAGGAAAACTTCCTAACTGTCAGGGTGGTTAAGCACTGGAATAAATTGCCAAGGGAGGTTGTGGAATCTCCATCACTGGAGATTTTAAAGAGCATATTAGACAAATACTTGTTAGGGATAGTCAAGATACTACTTAGTCCTGTCGTGTGCAGGGGACTGGACTAGATGAGCTCTTGAGGTCCCTTTCAGTCCTATGATTCCATAATTCTAAGTCTGCTGTCTGCAGATATTTCCAGACTTGCTTTACTACAACTTACTTCTTCATCTTCTCAAGAAATGGAAAAATGTATATGGGTGATAGCTGATAAGAACGTCCACATGAAGAGGTAGTATCTTTTGCTAAGGCGTTCATTGGTAACTCCTGGAGGACTTCTGGCACTTTCCTCTCCAGTAACAGTAGACGCAATGCTTACCCACTAGCCTTGACCAGCCAGAAAGTATATGGCTTTAAATGTAATAAAGGCAAAGACTGGAACTTACAAACCCTTACCAACAGTAGCACGTACTCCTACATTGTTGAGGTAATTAATACATTAATGAACCCCAATGACTAACATTACTTAAGCACACAAGTTTAAGCATATAATCTTCTTAAGCACTAATAAAAGCTTTACTTTGGAAGTCAAGCTTTATAGCAGTGATCACCACTATTCCAGCATTGCTATTTCTTATTTCTCCAGTTGATGTCCAATAAATCTTCTAGAACAGAGCATTCTCTATATTTTTTCAAAGCAAAAAGATCTTTTTGTACCTAATGATTCATTTGTACCTCTGACACTGCCTCTTCTTTTGTCAAAAACTGGATAGTGAAACTGAAAAAAAAAAGTTTCATTTTTTCCATGAATCATTAAGTATGATGACTTTCTTTGCTGGTTTTATCAACACCAAAAATATTTTTGCAAAGTTCATATCCTGAAATGCCAATATTGGTGGGCTTTGTAAGAAGTGACCCTGTCTGTGCTTCAAGACATGCAATGGAAAAGGGGAAATTATACTGCTGTGGTATCTGTGGGGCACTCTTCTTTTCCCATCACAAACTGTTTTCTAGTTGCGTAAGTTAAATACAAACCAATACTTGTAGGACAGCAGAAATGTACTCATAGAGCTTGGATTTAACAGATTATGTATTACTGATTTTTAATTCTAAGATTGTGTAAAACTATTCTATTGACCAATATTATTCATTTCTTTACTGATCACATAGTTAACATTTCCAAATTTAGCTTGATTTAAATGATGTTTTGTAGGAACACTAGCAGGATCTTGACAAGGGCCGTCAGAACCAAAGGTTAGAGCAGGGTTGAACCTGAGGCTGGAAGTAGCTGAGGAGATTCTAGTCAGGTTCCAGGTCAAGGCTGATACTAAGGGTCAAAGTATAAAGTCCAGATTAGGTGAAGTCCAGATTAAGCCAAGGTCAAAGCCAGGAAGTCAAGAGCAGGAATGGTCATGGTAGTTATAGGAGATTTACACTGTTGCCCTGAATGCCCCTTGGGTTTATATAGGGCAGGGAGCCAATCATGAGCCAAGAGGCTGCTTTGTGTCAGACCTCTTGAGGAGGGATTTCCCAGTGCTCAGTGTCCACAGCAGGTCATGTGTAGCAGTGCACAAGATGGTTATAACTGATGCTGGGTAGCAGCTCTGTAGGCCAGGGTTTGAGGCCTGCTGGGACTTACAAACACAATATCAGCAATCTTTTAAAAGTGAACAAAGTTTAAAAAATATAAACACATTAGTTACAATTTTATGTTTCTTCTTTTATGTTGAAATGTACAAAATAAATTGAGGATTCATGGAACTTTATATTTTTTATAGAGGGAAATCACCATGTATACTTAATAAAATGTGTATGTTGGTTAAAATATGGCTCAGTGAGACTGGGGTCATGGACAGATGGGTAGTGGGTGACTTCATAAGAGACAAGGACAAGTACATAGATGGGGCAAAGATGAAAGCAAAATAAAGAGCTGGAACGTGATGGGATAGAGAAGAGAGAACCAGTGAATAGATTAAAAGAAGGGTGATGTGGTGAGACTGCCAGGTAAGTAAGGTGATCCTGGTGAGAGCATTTGGTAAGTACTGGAGGTCAGTGGGGCCAGTAGGAAGTTACAATAATTGTAATAGGAATGAAGGCCTGACTGAAAGCTCGAGTTGTAAGGTTAGAGGGATTCAGATTGATCTTGGAAGAAGAAGAACTGAAAGGATTTGGAAACACCCAGCTATGTTTGTCAAAGAGGAAGGAAGAAAGAAACAAAAATGACACCCTGATCACAGACCTGAATGACTGGGTGGATGGTGGAGTTATCAATAACCAGAAATGCGGGGAGAAGAGAAGGTTTGGGAAGAAGAAAGGAAGTTTGATTTTGGTTGAAATACAGGAATGGAAAATTATTTTTTAATTATGAAGAAAAAATGTTGTTTAAGGTGCAACCTGCTTGGGCCTGTAATGCTTCTTTTTACTTGGGGATAACTTTATTTTACAGTGGATTGAACTGCTTCAGACATAATCCTCCTAGCAACCAAAAACGAGCAGTTTGTGATGTCAAGATTCCTTCATGAATCATTAACTAGTAAAACATTAATATTTTTCACTTTTTATTTTCATAAAAGACTCTTTAAAAGGAAGTAGCAGCTAAATGGAAGAGTTCAGATTGTGAAATGTGTGAATGTTTTTTCACTGCCTACACTGCTGTTGATTTTACATTCTGTTTTCATCTTCCCCCACTCAGTTTCCACTGTAGGAGTTTATGAGCAGAAACTCCAACTTTACCAAATGTCAGGATAAAAAGTAAGGTTTTCCTAGTTTTTTGCACTGGGAATTGAGATATTTATTCTTCTGAACTTGTATGATATTGCAAATTATAATGGATAGGAAACAGAGAGTTCCACCTCTATGCCAATGGTTCAGCTCTACCTCAGCCTGCGTGAAGGAGTTGATGTCTCATTTCAACCATGTACATCAATGGCCACAACTGGCACTAGTTAATCATCTCAAAGGAGAGGCTAAGGACTGAGTAACCATGGCAACTAATTTGCCCTCTCACCTATAGAAGTGTTCTTTTGAAGTCAAGGTTTAGGCATATTGGCAGCTAGTTTTCAATGATTCTACCTCTACTGTATTTTTTCTAAGGATACAGAATCCCATTTTTTAGAGTTGTCACTGGAATCTTTTGTCAACAATAAGTTTACTGTAAGTAAGTAAGTAAGTAAATAAAAGAAGGTATGTGGTAGACGACATGGAATGGTTACATTAAGCTGCTGCACTTCATTTTACTTGTTAAACTAAATTAAGGGTCAAATAAAGTTTATAGGCCAGTTTAATATATTCACAGTAATAGCATCATTTAATGATAAGCAGTTTCCTGTAGGTTTTAAGCACACCCTTTAAGAACTCAGTTGATGTGTTACCTAGTTTGTGTATCATTAAGAAAACAGATGTCACAATAAATGCACTTGAAAAAAAAAATGTTTTCCAACCTTGTGAATTGAGGAGTTGGACTTAGTTGTCTGTTTTTAGAACACCATGGGACAGATAAACAGCTGATGTAAATATTATGCCTTGATTGAATTATGCTGGTTTACATCAGCAGAGTACAATATCTGGTTTATTACCTTTAAATCTTAAAATAATTATTTTAAGTGGTTACCAATCATTAATAACTAGTTTTAAAACAGTAGTCCAAACATTGGTATTGAATTTTTGATATTTACTATCTCTGTTTCTGGCTGCTATCCAAGTAGGTTCCTGTGAAGTAGCATTGGGTAAACTGGAGCAGAGATATACAGCATTACCTGTAGTTTAAAGCCAACATAAACCAGAAGATCTCTCTGAGAGCAGCTGTGGAATTTAGGAGGAGGAGAAGCAAGTGACTTGCTTGGACTCCAGAGGATTTAACGTGAGCCAAATCCAAAATAATGGGAGAAACAGTAGTAAACGCTTCACAGTTTGCTGTTTGGTAAATTAAAAAAAAAATCTAGAATAAATATTCTATCTTCAGAAAATATAGCATGAGAGATACTTTTTGAAGATTTTATGTTAGGGAAACTGAATTGATATTTTACAGTACCAGTAAAAACATCATTTTTATTTAATAAATCCATGATATTTTCTATAACAAAATTTATTAACATTTAAATTTATAAACACTATTAGAATGACATTACTATGAAAATAAAAATAGCACATTTCAGAGTGTTTCTGAAGTGTTACTAAAAGAACAACGAGGCACATGAACTTAGATATTTAGAAAGTAAAAGTTATGGCATTATGTAAAACTTTGAAGAAATTTCTCTTCAGATGGCTGCTGTTGCTCTGCTTTACAGTAAACCGCAGTTACTTCCCAAAGCAGCTCTTAAGAGAGAAGTTGCCACCATCATATCTGAAAACGGACTTAAGACCAAGATTCTGTCTGGACCTACCAGGGGATTGTGGAGTGGCAGAATAGTGAAGAAAATAATGCAATGAGCCTCCCCCGACAGCACACTTGCACCTGAGCCCTGAAAAAATGGCCATCCTTGTGTCCCCCTCCTTTTCTTTATCTACCGGTGCAGCTTGCTAAGCAAACAAGGGAGAAAGATACTGCCTACTGAGAAAGCAGGAATGCAGCAGTCATTCCAGGGAGCCTATGGACTATGCTTTCAAGAGATGCGATAGAGGCCTATATCAGGAAGTACAGTTTGCTGCATCTGGGTGTGGTGCATGCAATGTACTCTAAAATAGCTCCAGTAGAGGGCTGTTGAAATCTCCTTGGTTATGTCTCTGTGTAGTCTGCCTGTGTCCAATACCAAACTAAGGACATTATACTGCCTAAACTCCAGAGAAATGTGGGAAACATGGTTATTTCCCAAGGCACAATATCTTTTGAAACTGTAAGGGGGACATGGCACCCCTAATCAGGAAATCTACCAGAAAAAGTGTCAGGAAAGGAGCAGAAGAGGTATTTCTTTCCTGATAATCAGCTCTTTGAAGGAATTGAATCTGACACTTCCATTTCCAAAATAGCTGCCCATATGAATTGATTTTTCTGGAGATATGCAGCACAGTCTCCTATGTAATATTGCTAGCAGTGAGAAATAAGTTAAAAAAATCCATCTTCTGTTACCAAGGGCTTAATATTTTACTTCTGACGAACGAGAAGCAGAGCTACATTTTATAAATAGAGTAATTTTCATAAATTCACTACTTATACTACTGAACTATGTGTGCTATATTGACAAAGTGGTTAAGCAGAAATTGGTCACAGAGGGTTCCAAACTCTCACCTCTTACCTTGAGGTGGAGATCACACCTACTGCCTTTGGGAAGGAAGGAATTCACCCAGAAATCATCCGAACACCATCATCAGTAACAAACACTCAGCTTTATCATCAACAGTTTCTTTGACCAGCCAACAAGCAGTGCTTCCTAAGCGTCACTCACCAAACATGGGCCTCCTTCCTTAATGACATGCTAAAGCAGGGATCAGCAACCTTTCTCATGCACCCCCCAGGGTAAACCCCCTGATGGGACGGGCCAGTTTGTTTACCTGATGCATCCACAGGTTTGGCCGATCACAGTTCCCACTGGCTGCAGTTCGTCACTCCAGGCCAACGGGGGCTGCGGGAAGTGGTGCTGGCCAAGGGACTATATCATACTGTTCAGGCACTGTGTGTAAAATATCTTATTTGAGCTAAACTCAGTTATACCTGGCGGAACATTAAATGATCTTATGATGAATACATCTGGTATATATAAGCAAACTCTGTAGCCAGTACATATCTGTGCAGTACATTAAGCCAGTGCAGAACTGATGCTTGGCTTTAATGGTCAGGATTGATGTGGAACTGGAGTGCACAAGGTTAATTGATGTGGGGCTGGGGTACAGAGTGAACATGGAGCTACTAGCATGGTTCATAGATAACTGATGTGGTCTGTGAGACAGGAAGATGTTGGGGTGTGAGATGTTTCTGTAAGTCAGGAAGATGTTGGCATTTTGGGAGAAGCTGAGAGGCCTCTGCACTATTAGGGAACACTTTATGTATATGTTGCGTCACAAGAGGTTGGAAGACATGGGTTTTGAGCTGTGATCTAATTTTGGAACTTCCCCCACACAGTGGGAATTCAAAAAGCAGAAGAGAGATAAAAAAAAATGTTCTGATTTTGACCCAATCATATGATTTTTTTAAACTCTTGGCATTCATAATAGTGCTGATGCTATGTTAGATTATGACAGTTGGGTGACAGAACTTTGCAAATGAAAATTCACTTTTTGCTGCAGATATTTGCATTGGTTGGATATAGGATTTAAATTCTATCCTTGATGTGCATCAACCAATAGGGCCAACACCTTATTACCTTTTAAAATTGTCACTTATAGTTAAAGCTTTAGACAGATTAGACATAAAGTCACCTGACAATATTGCTTCATCACTATCTGCTTTGCTTTCAAAGTAAGGGCCTGGTCCTAAGAGATTCTGAGCATCTGCAATTTACATTGGCATCAGTGTGAGTGCTCAGCACTGCTCAGAAACTGGCCTTCAATCAACTTTTGTTCAAGCAAGATGTTCACGGTTGGTTTTCTAAATCCTCAGGTTTGCTAGTTATACACCATGTCTTTTAAGGTCATGCTACCAACCCAGCCCTTACCAGGTAACAACATTTCTTTCTTTTATGTATTTTATTTCACTCCCTCACAGCCTGGGTCACTCTGCATCTGACCATTTCGAATGACCAATGTTTTACTAAGTAGTTGTATAACAATGCCATGGATTTAATACTGTAGTCTAAATCCCAAAATCCCGGGAGTGACCTATTCACTGAGCTATTGGCTATTCTGGGCTGAAAGGTTGGGTGTCTCTGCTTTTTCATGGAATTTTTTAAAGGTTTGGGATTTGTTCCACATTGGAACAGAACAAAATATCAAAACTGTGATTTTTCTGTGTGAAACTGAGCCAAATTCAAGGCCATTAGCTATTATGTTTGAACCACAAAACACTTAAATTTCTGAAAAATTAATACCTGTTATCCATTCCAGAACTTTGACATTTACTTTATTCTTTGTTTAGACATTTTAAATGGTGATTTTTAAGATGCGTGGACTTTAAGGCCAGAGGGGACATCATGATAATCTAATCTGAGCACCTGCACATTGCAGGCCACAGAAGCTCACCCACCTACTCCTATAGACTGTTCATTAATATATCACTTCCTTCTCATCTTTAAGAGCTGTCCTTATTTTACAATCCTCTTGACTTGTTTATAATACAAGGCTTGCTCAAGACTTTCTTGTCTCCATTCCAAGATAAATAGGGTTTTCTACTCTCAGAACTCAACATTATGATTTCAACTAATTTAGAAAGAAACTTTCTATACTTGCAGTTCATTATGAATGCTTTAGTTCTTATTTGCATTGGGTAAGTTTGTCAGCATGTATTTCTACATCTCTATACATCTTATAGGGTGACAATGTGTCAAATCTATATTTTTTTTAACAAGTTTATACTCAACATTTATGGAATACTTTTTAAATGCAAGAATTTGTACATTCTTGATGTTGACTACATGTGTCTTGACTACCGTTGTAATTAGGTTTGGGACTTGAAGCTGCATCTCCCACATCCCAGACTCTAACTACTTTGGTATGGGCCCCTGCCTCCGTGGGTTTGACGAGAAATTCCATCCTGGACCATCAAAACAAGTAGACTTCCACAAAGTTTTGGTTTTGACATGCTGGATTTTTTGGATGAAAAAACATCAAAATATTTCCAACTGGCTCTATTGTAATCTGTTTCAGCTTCTCTCATCTCCTCTGGATAGTCATCTATATATCTCTCCTGTCTGTTATTGCTTTTCAGATGTATACTATTGGTGATATTCCTTTTGAGCCAGATGATTGAATCCTAACCTGGGTAATTCTATTGAAAAGTATGGAACTATCTGACCTCAGAGTCATTGTGCTCAAAGATGGTTTGTTTGAGTGAAATCCTGGCTCAGTAATGTCAATGGCAGAATTACCATTAATATCAGTAGGGCCAGGATTTTATCCTAAGCACATTCTAAGCTTTGTTTTAATTCCCTGTCTTTTTAAATAAGGAAGTCCCTTCAATGGAACTAGGTTCTGCCTTACGGACAGTGATCTCACTTTAAATAATTGTACCCAAGAACCTAGGTAGCCCCCTTCATCCTCTTATTTTTGTATATTTGGATTGTCTCATTTCAACCCCACTTTGGGAATACAGTATGTCCTAAGTTTTAAGTAAATATACCTGTACACTTTCATATTCATGACTCTGACCAGAAGTAGATTTTGATTTTTTTCTTTTGCTTCATATATATGTGCCTTCCTAGACACATCATCTATATGCAGTTGACATCTATTTGATTTCAATTTTTCTGATGCCTTCAAAAAGTTGGATGAATGTTCTGTGGAAAACTTGTGTTGCCACATTATTCCAAATGGCATTGAAGTTGAAATGTATAAACATTTTTGAAATTGTCACTTAATGTCAGCTGCCAAGTTCATGAGCTCACATCTAGGAAACGCTGGAACATTTGCTAATAATTTCCTCAGCCAGTCATGTTGTCTTTGCAAAGCAGAAGATTGACCTGTGGAATTTAAACTGATCTTCACATTTCTTGCATCCCATTAGTGACAAGCCGGTTTGCCCATTTTATGAGATTTTGTGTATCTTGGAGTCCTTTCAAAGATTCTTCCACTTATTTAGAATGATTTCTGTTCTGTTTAGTTCCTTTACAAACTTTGCCTCAGAATGATTAGTAATTTTCCATGGGAAATATACTCTGGCTGGAATTGATTTGTCATTTCTTCTGTCTAGGGACCAAACGCTATGGAAAACCTATTCATTTAGGATTAAATACACCCTTATTCAGAGGGCCAGGACAAAAATCTTCTATCCCGGTCTTGAACTGGACACAACTCTTCCCCTAGACTCTGATCAGTCTTTGGCTCCTCCTTGTTTGCTGGATAACTATGTTCCCTCACAGAGAGAGTTGAGTCTTTCAACACCTAGCATCATGTGGTGCTTCTCCCCAGCTCCAAAGAATGTGCTGTTATGCCCAGTCTTTACAAGGTTTGTTTCCTTGATTGAGGTAAGCATACTAACAGCAAAACAGTCTTAACTCATTCTTTAGCCTCAGGCTTCTGGGTCACCCCTCCCAGAGTCTCTGGCCCTACAGCTCCTAGTCTCAGTCAGCTCTGCTCCCTTCTTGGAGCAATACCCTCAGGGCTGCTTCCCTGAGCCCCTGGCTCCAGAGACCCACCACAGGAACTAGCATTACCCCTCTGTAGTTTTCTCTCCCCAGGCACAGCCTATGTCATCCCCTTCCTCAACTGCCCATTAGCAGCTCTTTAATTGGCTGGACTGGATTCACCTGCCCTGATCCAGGAGAGCTGGGTTCAGTGGATTCACAGGGACCAATTATCCTGTGACATACTCTCCCTTCACATTTCCAGGAGAAAAAAATGTATATATTTTTCCTCCTAAGAGGTGCCTCCCAGGGCTACTCTCACTCCTCTTGGTGCAAAACATAATAACATCATTTTCCACAAGTACCACCCAATTCTCTGAGTCTTAAAGACCATAGTCAGGGTCCCCTCAAGTGCAAACTCTCAGTCCCAGTCATGCATTTTATGCAGTGGGGGCCAAGGTCACATACTCAGGAGTCAAGCACAACAGGTACAGTCCCTGCATAGTCTTATTGCTATCTTCTGGACTTCAAGTTCACTGCACACCTATGCTTTTCTGTCATTGCATGTAGAATCTCTACTGCAGTTTCAAGTTTTTGAACCATGTGGGGTAATTTATCCCTTTCCTGGTTCATGAACTGGAGATCTGTGACCAGTTATTTCTGGAAACTGAGGTTCTGCAATTTGCTTTCTGCTAATTCCAGTTGTTCCATAAAGTCATCGGCTCTGGGGAGTAGGATATAAAATAGGTTTGTGCTATCCCTTTTGCTGCACTGGAGTCCTGTTTCCAGCCTTTACCCCCTATTTGGGCCTCTGCTTACTGGAGGGGTCCTTCCTGAGTCCCCATGGTAATTTAACAGGTAGTTTTACCTGAGTTCTGATGGTACTCTTTTGAATTTGGGATTTTGTTTGGGTCCTCATCATATCCTGTGGGGCTTGAGATTTCATTTCAGCCTCCCCAGTATCCTGACAAGTTGGGGACTCCATCTGTGTCTCTATGGTACCCTGTTGAGTTTTCTCTATCTGGGACTGGACAATTCTTCCTGTAGAGCCAAGTATTGTTGCTTCTCCCCATGGCCCGCCCCTGAACCCAGGCCAACTCTTGTTCTACTGTGACCAGCTGGTTGATGATTTCCCCCTGTGAAATGGTTATGTCATCCAACTCTTGTTCAACCTTCAGTCCTTGGGAAAGATCATAATCTCCCTCTTTGCATCCCTTTGCCGTCCTTCCTCTGGTCTCTAGCCCTCTTACTTTCTCTTCTAGTCGGACCGCTTAGGGTTTTGGGTGGTTATTCTAGACCCTTTTATATAAGGCCTGAGAAACCCACCCAGCTTCTCCCCAGAATTATGGGCCAAGGCAGGACTGTTGACTACCCAGACTGAAGTCGAGCTCTTCGACCCTGAACCTCCAGCTCAGCCTCTGAAATGAGTAGCCATGTGTCTCACCTTGGATACAGGAGATGTACAGGAAGATGTTAGTCCATGCTATTTCCCTCCTCTGATATTCCTGAACTAGAGTGCACCCACAACCTGAGTCTACAAGAGCCTTAACTATGTTCTGCTCACCCTAATTGCTACTACCAACAACAGGACACCCCTGAATTTATTGTTGGTCCCAACTGCCTGATCTCACTGTAGCAACAGATTAGGTAATCAAATTCCATAACTTGACAATTCCTTTTAATACGTCTGGACTGGCCACACCTGAAGCAAACCAAAAGGCCCTTGATTGCCTCCCACCAGTATCTCCACTGAATTGTGGGACTACCTGGGTCCCTTGTAGGTCCTGTGTGTCCCCTGAGTTTTGGCCACTCAAGGTCTTCCCCCTTGAGAGCTTCCCTGGGTTATACCCTAGTGAGCTCTTCTCTGTTAAATATACTGCCCTGGCTGCTTATGTCCTTCAGCCTCAAGGAAGTCTTCAGCCAGTTCCATAGCTTCTCCCACTGAGGTTGTCTAAAAGACGCTTACCTAGCTCTGCACCTCTCTTGGTGAGACCTTCAGACACTACTCCAGGATGGCTTCATCCAGGATTTTCTTGACTGAACTGGTCTCTGGGCAGAACTATTGCAAGGCAAGGACCCAAAATTTCTGGGCCACTACCCATGCTTGGGCCTCTCACAGGAATGGTTCTATCTGAAATCTGTGTCTATATGCCTCAGGAATCAGCCCTAAAAGGCCAGGATGGTGGCCTTTACACTGGATAAAAGATGTCTGTTCATTACTTACTTTCCGGGACGTTGCCTGCACCTTGCCCATCAGTAACAGAGCTAAGTGAACTGCTCAGATTGACTCCTCCAACTCTGGTGCTTTTGTCACCCTCTCAGATGTATGGACGAAGGTCTCGGGATCATCTTCTGGTCAAAGCTTTGCCAGGTCTGGAGCCAACCGGCTTCCAATCTGATCACCAACCACATTACCAGGCATAGCTTGGCTCAGCTGCTTCTGTATCCACTCCTGTTCTTTGGAGTGGACTTCTTCCTATTTATGTTGTGCAACAAACTGGGCCTCCTGTCGTTTCCGTTGATTTTCCATCAGCTGCATCAGCAGGGTCTGTGTCTGCTGCTGGTACTGTTGTTGGTGCTACATAGCAGCCACCTGCTGGTGCTGTCCTGCTACTAACAGGTATATCATCTCCTGTATCCTTCCTACTTCTAGTACCCCATGTCACCAGCATGATGTTCTCCCCAGCTCCAATGTATCACTGCTATAACCAGTCTTATGCTCGGAGGTTTATTTTCTTAACAGAGGTTAGTTAAATGACTGTTCTCTTTTTGTTTGTTTATTAACTTATTCCTTATCCTCAGGTGTCAGGGCCACCCAATCCTAGGGGTCTCCTGCTCATGGCAGTTTCCCAGTCATCTTTTCTCCGTTCCTGGAGCAACATCCCCATGGCTGTTTCCCTGAGCCCCTTGCTCCAGGGACCCACCATGGGAGGTAGCTCCACTCCAGTGTGGGCCTTTCCTCCCCAGGGCACTGCCCGTCTGAGTCCTCCTCTCAACTGCCCATTAGCAGCCATTTATAGGCCCATGTGCAGCCTACCTATCTTTTATTTGTTGGACTGGGATCACCTGAAGTGGTCCAGAGGAGCTGGGCTTAGTCTCTCCCCAGGGACCAGCTACCCTGTGACAACACCTTACACACATGTTGCTCTTATTCCCTGCAGAAGGCCCGATTAAGTCACTTGACCTCTCGACCACTTGACTTTGCTTATTTTCTCCACATGAGGTGTGAACTAAGTGTGGCAAAAGTGCAGTTGAGCTCCAACGTTCTTTAAGGGGCAGGTCCCCATCTGACAGAGCCAAATAGTATGCCTGTAGAAGTCATTAACAGAGTTTGGACACATGTATCTAGCATCTACTATTATGACATGAAGTTTTGCCACATAGAATTTTTTTTGTAATATTGATAATTATCCAGATCTGTAATATCTTAACTTCACTGTGTGAAAAATATGGATGCAGTGTTCTCTATAGAAGGCCATCAGGTCTGGCTCATTTTTGCTGCATCAGGGCCTCTGTTTCCATAGTTGAGGCATCTTCCTTAACAGGATAATCCCAGTGCTTTGGCCTCCTTTCCCTCCTAGTGCAAAACACAAATCCAAACCATAAATGAAACTACATAACCACCTCCCTGTTAAAAAACATCATTAAAGGTGAAAAGTCAATCATTCAAAAACTAAGAAATTCCCACGCAACTGTCTCATATATCAATTCCTTTATTTTGTGATACTGTGAGTTAAGTAAGAGTGATATAAATTCATACATTCTAGGTCTCCAGCTAGGATAATTTTCTTCATAGTTTCTTATTAAAGGTAGACTCTCAGGTTAAAAATAATCTGTTTCTTTATCTACCTTATAAACAACTTCTTAAACACTAAGGACTCTTCTAAAAAAATTTCCATTGTTGCTAACACAGGTTCAGCTATACCAGTTTAAGCAATGTTGATAGCTGTAGTGCATATGGTTTTCTCTGTCTTTGACAGGCTCCTGGAAGCTAAAATTCTCCCATACAAACAGCTTCTAACTCATTTTGTTTCATATAATGCAGCACCATGACTCAGCAAGAGCAAAAGTTATCCAAGGAACTTTAGTGGAAACAAATGATTTCTTTGAACAGTTAGTGAATATCAGACTTACATCACTTAGACAAATACTAGATTTGCATACATTAGGAAAGCTGGAAAACCCCTCAAAAACCCCACTTACTCCCACAATGATGAAAAATAAGAACCAGTGAGAATTTCATCTTAGTTAGCTATAGGACAACAAATTAACTCTGAAAGACTGAACATATTGAGTGAAAAACATCTAATATGGGAATGAAGTTGCAGTTAGAACTGGTCAAATGATATATCTTTTCAAAGAAACCCAGCACAAACACAGCAATAAATTCAGTTTTTTCAATTTTATCTGAATAAATTTCCATATACAACTAAGCATTCTGCATATGATGGATATAAATGTGATATATGTAACTATCCAGAATATCCTTGAGCATGTTAAGGGGTTGCACGGAAACAAGAAGTCAGGTAACTTGCAGGATTAGTACAGAAATCACCATATGATCTTTGCATTCTTAGATTTGGTCTACACTTAATATTTACACCTAACTTGCTATGTCATTCAGGAGTCTGAAAAATTCATGACCCTGAATGACAGTTAAGCTGACCTAACCACTAGTTAATGTAGAAACAGCTAAGTTGATGGAAGCATGCTTCCATGGATCTCACTATCACTGCTCGGAGAGGTGGGTTACCTACAGCAATAGAAAAATCCCTTCTGTTGCTGTAGACAGTATCTACATGATGGTGATACAGAGCTGTAGCTTTGCTGCTAAAGCATTTCTAGTATATTAATTTATTTCCAAATTCACCAAGCCAACGCTCTGCTTTTCAGGGCCAAGTGTGTAGATTAAGAGAAACCTATTCATAGGTCCTATAATTCTGAACATATAAGTTATAATATAGCCACATTCTTAGGTCCATGCTTCTGTCTAATGAGGATTGGAGTGCTCCATAGCATACAATTGTACCGCTGTTTCACAGTCAACCACTAGATGTCATGTAGCTGCAGGTGAAACAAATGACTATTGACCTCACCCATCAATTACTGTTTGGTCAGACTATGAACAGAAAGAAATAAATTAATAAATACTGCCTACCTCGAATGAAGACAGTGAGTGTATATCTAAAATATAGTAACTCTCACCTTCAACAAGAAGTGAAGGTAATTAGCTCTTCTCTACACACTTATTTAATAGATTCACAATCTCAAAGACAAATATGCTGTTGAACTTTTTCTATAAATGAAAAGTCAGGGACTATGTTAAGTGAATTTGGTTCTCTCTAGTTAGCAAGCAATGAACAGGTATATAGATCACAGAAAAGATCACCATACTTTACATAAATGGAAATGCTGGCAGACTTGGCTGAAAAGCTAAAAGCTGACTGGGCATGGAGATGGATACTGACATACAAAGTGGGACTGGGCTCAGGTCAGAGTTGAGGCACATTTGTGAGGAAGCTTGTACTCCTGTTACTCAGGCTGTATGTGTTCTGTGAATAAATGCAAGACTTCATTTTTCAGGGGTACCAATGTGGCACATTGTGTAAGTACTAAATTTCACACACACACAAAAAAGGAAATGTTGTGGTAGCAGGAAGTATGCTATTTTGAAGAGCAACCTATGTTTTCTACACAGATGGGAAGAGCACATATAGAGAAAGAAGAGAGTATTCACCACTACTGTCTTGAAATAGAAGGATAAACTAAAAATAATTACATGACTATAGTTAACCATTGAAAAAACGTAACTTCTATCAAACTGTGTATACAGAGCCAAATTCAGCACTGCTGCTTTGGATCAGCATAGCTAGCACAATTAGGTTGTAGGGCAATATAAGGCCCTCACCGCCCTGGTGAATAGCAAGGATACAGAAGGCCTCTACACTAGACATGCAACCAGCTATGTGCACCTGGTGCAGGGATTATTTTGAGGTGGGAGGGATGGAGAAGAGAAGAGGCATGTCTGGGGCTGTCATACCTGGTGATCCCCTGCTGCCACAAAACCCATCTGGTCCAAGGTGAGGCACAAGACACCTGACCTCAGTCTTTTCCTTAGTGCAATTTGACTGACAGTTTTTAATTACACAATCACATACTATTTCTCAAATAATAGATTTTTTTCTAGTCTTAGATACACAGGCATAGCATCTAATAGTAACTACAGCAGCATCCATTTATATGAAAAGTACACAAACCATTCTGACAACACTCTATCCATTAAGTATAAAATATAAAATAAATGTGAACACAATAAATTCACCTAAACTTTCAGCTAAGTTAGCTTAATGGGTTTTTTAAAAAGTAAATTAACATTTTTGTATTCTAAAACCCAGGGAAAACATTTGAGAAAACAAGCAACAATAATTCATTCCTGTATACATTTCCTGGAAATTTATCCACAAGAAACTTATTACACAAAACAGAACAGAAAGTTAGTTTTACAAGCTTTGTTGTGTTTCCTCCATGAAAAATTTAAAAATGCATTAAATTTAACAAAAATGTAAACAATCTAAAATATAAGTAATGAAACAAAACAAAAAAAACTGACATAAAGAACTAAGCAGAGGAAAAGAAGAGAAATAGAAAAGGAAGAGAATAATTGTGACAGGATAAGTGGAAGAATATGGGAATCAAGAGAAAGCATGACTGACATTGAAATTGTATGCAGTGCTATTGTAGCCCTGTTGGTCCTAGGATAAGGGAGACAAGGTGAGTGAGGTAATATCACTAAGTTCCCAGTACTGCAAAGCAATCTAGGCAGGCCAATCTCTTCTCCCATTGGGAGTTCCATTGAATCCAATGGGACTCCACACACATGTGGATGTAGACATGTGTGAGATTCCAGGTAACATAGAATAAATTCAGGTTATCATTTCTAGCTGATGTAGATGTAGCTTTTTCTATTATAAACATGATAGTGATCCAATATTTCCATTCACTGTGAGAAGAGCAGTAACAAAGGAGGTTTCTTTTTAAAAGAGGTAGCTCTGTTAAAACTGGCTCTGAAAGATAATTTTGAATGGGCGTATGCACATCTCAATCCAGAAACTGAAAATGATGTAGAGAAATGTACTGCAGTAGAGATAAGATTACATAGAACATCTCTATCTACAGAGGAGTGATTTTTATCATAGTGCCAAAGTATAGGAGATAAATACGTGGAGGAATGTTGATATCTGAAACCCAGCAGAAATTGAAGGCCTGCCTGAAAAGTGTCTTGCAGGAATCCAGTAATATCTTTTCAGGATCTTATTTTGATGAAGAGAGGGTAAAGATGGTGTTAACAATAACTTGTGCAATATGCTTAACCAGTTTCAGAGTAAGGTGAGAATGAGATCAGTATTCCATTTGGCTCTAGAGGGATGAGGGAGTGGTATAGAGAAGTGTATTTGTTCAGTCTGACAGGATCTCATCCTATCTAAAAAGGGTATCTTCCCCAAAATCCTACTTGCTAATGGCCAATACAAAGTAGTGGTGTAGCTTCTCTTCAGTTGTGGTTGTCTTCCTTAAACTTTGTATTACCCAATAATCCACCAGCTCTCAAGTAGTCACATAGGTTTCAGTCAGTCCAACTGAAATCAGAGGGACTATTCAGTGACTAAGGGCAGCAGAATCAGCCCTAAGCGATATTTAAGAAACAGGGACAAATGCAGAGTAGGGTGACCAGACAGCAAATGTGAAAAATCGGGATGGGGGTAGGGGATAATAGGAGCCCATATAAGAAAAATACCCCAAAATCAGGACTGTCCCTATAAAATCGGGACATGTGGTCACCCTAATGCAGAGTGATATCTAGCTGAGTCCGTGTGAGGAAGGTGAAGGGATTTACTTTCACAGTGTCATATTCTGCCTTGGTCTGGTAATGGTATGGTGACATCATCCACCAACTGTTACTCTCAACTGCTATAGAACAGTTGGACTCCAATGTTCCATCTGACTTCTAAAAATGGTCCTTACTCTAAAAAAATATTTTCCTTCTGTTTCACACTCCACTGTTCTAGAATAATTAGGTTGTCTTTTAAAGCAAAAAAGATTATGTTCTTTCATTGCTTTGAATTGTTACAAACCTGTATTTTAAATTGTCTGTCTTCTTGCTATGTGCTCCCTTCAGTTGCTAGGGGTACTTGAAACTCCAGGCTGCTTGCTTAAAGGAAAGAAATCCTGGGTGGGGAGTCAGACATATGCCCTGAGACTTAACCAAGGATTTTTCTAGCACCTGCTACCTTGATTTTACTCTTTCCTGTGACTCTAAACTCTTTTGGACTTGTGAAAGGGGATGGAGGATACAACAGGACAAATTTGTATTGCCCTGCAGTGAGCACTTGCTCCTGATATTAAATCATCCTTGGACTCCTTTCAAAGTGTTCTAGTTCAGAGGGCAAGATGAGTAACTCCTGTTCTTTGTAAACAAACTGGTACTGCCACTAAACACTTGATGAACACCCACACTTGATGCCGCCACAAAAGTTTTAATACCTCTTCCTTGTTCTGTGTTAGGAATATATTTATAGGCTTATGAGATGCAAGTATCTAGCAGGTCCCCAACGCAACCAGTGTCTGTGAGTCAACACAGGAAAAATTGTTCTCAGAGACAACATTTTGGAATTTTTTTTGTCAGAAATTAGATTAGATGGGTTTCATCCCATCTAACTTTCTGGGCATGAGGAAGGACAGCACAGGGAATAACTACCCTCTAGCCTGTTCCATCAATAGCATGTGATGTTTTGAAAGCTCCAATTCCAAGGAGAGATTTTCAGGAGGCGATTCTTTTAGGTACTTGATTTTTAAAATACAAGGGGGGTTCTATCTCCCCACCTAAAGTCTCATTTCATAGCTCTTTGCAACAATGCCAGCCACTCACATCCCGCCCCCTGGAGATGATGAGGGGTTGTGGAGCCTACATCAGTCATCCTAGCTGGGAGCCCACGCTAATTTTTTTCCTGAGTTCATGCAGCCTGTCATTACGTAAACCATCATGACTGTGGTTTACAAAGGAGAACTGGGTATTGAGGCATACCCATGAAATTGCAACAAAGCTGCCAGGGGCGGTGCGGTGTCCTTTCGCAGGTTCCTTGCGTGACGATGCCTTGGTAGGGGGAAAGGTCCCCGCGCAGCAGAGGGGAGGGGGCGGAAGGCAGACCGAGAAAAGGCAGCTTTAAAAAGTTTTCCTGGCAAGGCGAGGGGGCCGCTGGCGAACGGGCCGCCCCGGGGCAGAGGTGCAGGAGGCCCGTCCCCGTAGCCGCCGCAGCCTCCCCTCAGCCAGGGCTGTGCGAGGCGGGGCGGCAGGTGCGGGGGCCGCCTCTGTTCTTCGAAACCGCCCGAGCCGGCTCCCCCGTCACAGGCGAGGCGAGGCGAGGCGAGGCGGGGCGGAGCGGGGTGGGGGCGGCCCCACGGGAGGCAGCAGCAGCCGCCACCTGCCCCGAGTATTAGAGGGGCCGGTGCCGGGCGAGGCTGTCTCGGGGCAGGGGCCGAGCGCGGCTGTCAGCGCCATGAAGCGGGAAGGCATCGCGAACCCGGCTTTCGAGCCCCCCAGCCCCGATCTCCGGCTCCAGTCCAGGGCGAGCGCCACCCGCCTCGCCCCCGGCCGCCCTCCGCCGGTGTATGAGGAGGGCCCCTGCGGGTGGGGCAGCTTCACTCCTCGGGCTCTGCAGCTGTGCAACAACCCCGAGGGCTACCTGAGCGCCTACAGCCTGCTGGCCATCTTCCAAGGTAACCCTCGCCTGGAGGAGGGGAGGATCCCCGGGGGGAAGGGCAGCCCTGAGGGACCCCTTGTGGGGCTGGTGGAGGAGAAGGGTGGGATGGGAGGCTGTGGAAGGACTTTGACTTTTGGGATGAGAGAGAAGCCCGGGGGGGGGGCGAGGAGTGGCGGGGGGGTGAGCTCCAGCAGGGTTGGTGTCAGCTTAAAATGTGGCAATCTTGTGACTTCGTCAAGCTCTATGTTATGCATATTCACGCTCCTAAGCAAAGTGACCTAGATAATGCCAGACTCTTATGTGCTTTCCCACCACCCCTCCCACCCTTTTCTTTACTTACTCTTAAACTTGTCTGAGTCCCTGAGTGTCAATAGAGTACCTCTCTGGCACCCTTTCTTGTGCCACTTCATTGCTACTTATAATTAGGGGAAATGCTCCTGCCCCCCATTTTTAACATGGCAAATAAAAGGGGTACAACCTTTAGTTTATAAGACTTTACAAACAAAGAAATCAAATGTTAACAAAACAATAAACATGAGTTGGTTAGGCCATAGGTAATGCTACTATTGGTGTTCCAAGCAAGTCAGCCACTGCTTTTTCATTAGATAAATTAACCTATCTACAAACTTAAAGTATATTTTCAGCCACTTGTATTTGTTGTTCTAACAATGGCTTAGTACTGAAAACCTCCAGCAGTCAAACCTGAGAGCCTGGTGCATCAGTGGGTGCACAATCATGACTACATACAGGTCCCGATCCTGGAAACTTTTAAGTGCGTACCTATGTTTATGCATCCAAGTTAAGCATATGTGTAAATTTCTGCAGGGTTGGGACCATAGTCAGGATAACTTAACAGGTTTTTTTCTTAAGTGTTTTCTAGGTGTCATTGAGTCTAGTGAAATATTTGTTCCTGGTGCTTGAGTCAAGTATAATATTAATCCCTGAGTTCTAGGACTAAATCATAAAAAAAAAAAAAAAAAAAAGGCTGAAAAACTTGCAACATGCAAGCTTTTTTTGCTTGTGATATTTACAGTGCAGTTCTAGAGATCAAGGATCACCTTTAGAAGTGGCACCAGCCTCTTCCCAATTGGGGAAGTGGGGACTGAGAAGAGATAGCCAGGAAATTGTGGTGTGTGTGTGCGTGCTATACATCTTGTGGGCACTGACTATCCTTACTTCTGCAATACTGTGCCACCAGCAGCAGTGCATAAATAGGGTGGCAATACCATACCATGCCACCCTTACGTCTGTGTAACATTTGAGCTTTGGGCTGGGACAGATACTTTGTTAGTATTACATTTTTTTAAAACACATTTGTGGCATTAATGATACTTTAGCCTTGATCCTGCAAAGGTGGCTGCCTGAAGAAAGCCCCACTGACTTCATTGGCATGCTTACCAGATTGCACACTCCCCCATCCAACAAAAAGAAAGCAGGAGGGGACACCAGCTGCTTGCCCAATATTTCAGTGGTTAGAGCAGTGTTTCTCAACTGGTGCACAGAGGTCTTCCAGGGGATACAGAAACTCATCTAGGTATTTGCCTATTTTTATAACAGGCTATGTGAAAAGCACTAGCAAAGTGAGTACCAACTAAAATTTCATACAGTGATATGTTTATACTGCTCTATATACTAAAGCAGTGTTTCTCAGCTGTGGGGCTCATGACCTGTTTTAGACTTGTATGGTAAACATGAGAAAGTAAGAAGTGACAAAGAGTCCTGTGGCACCTTAAAGACTAACTAAAGTATTAGAGCATAAGCTTTCATGGGCTAATACCCACTTTGTCGGATGCATGCATGTGTGCCCGTGAAAGCTTATGCTCTAATACTTTAGTTAGTCTTTAAGGACTCTTTGTCACTTCGGCAATTCCAGACTGAGACGGCTACCTCTCTGATTCATGAGGAAAGTAAGAAATTTTTCAGTAATAATGTGCTGTGACACTTTGTCTTTTTATGTCTGATTTTTGTAAGCAAGTAGTTTTTAGGTGAGGTGAAACCTGGGGTTATGTAAAATAAATCAGTCTCCTGAAAGGGATACAGTAGTCTAGAAAGGTTGAGAACTCCTGGATTAGAGCACTCCTAGGGCAGTAGTTTTTCCACCTGTGGTCTTGCAGACACCTTGGAGACCTCAGACAATGTTTAAGATTTCCAAAGGGGTCTGCACTTCCACTCAGAATTTTTTAGGGGTCTGAGAAATGGGAAAAGAGTTGAAAACCACTATCATGGGGTATATGAAAGGCCTGGGTTAAAATCTCTGCTTTATAATGTGGAATAAGGACTTGAACTTTGATATCCCAGCTGAGTGCCCTAAACATTGGGCTACATAGTCTTTCTGGTCTAATGAACTGTTGGTTGTTTTATACGAAGTGGAAAATCTTCAATAGGAGCAGTCAAGAGAAACCCACTCCAAAATACTCCCACATCTTAAGTGAGTGCTTTAGCTACTGGGCACTTAACTTCTTCTTCTCAACATTTCCTATTGGCTAGCTTCAGCAACACCCTCCACCCACCCGCCAGTGTGCTGGCTTCACTGAATTCCCTTTTTAGGTGTTGAACTCTTCCTCTGCATTGTATAAGGAGCCTAGGCGCTGAACTTGGCAATTGCGAATGTCACTTGGCAGCATGGCACCTGAAAGTTAGGCTCTACAATGCTTAGTCTTAATGCTCCCTATGAATCCAGCCCCCGCTGCTCAAAATAAACTTTGTATTTGAAAAAATAGTCAAGGTACACAAATATTGTAATAGTAAAGAGGTTTTAGTACAAACACTTTACAAACACTAGATTTTAAAAAGTATTACTAAATGTATCACTCTGGTATTTGTTTGAATTTCTCTCATCTTGGACTATGAATTCAGTGGCATGTGTTCATAGTGAGTTTCACAGTGTTATTATGGTTTATTTATTTTTAAACACTGCAAAGGTATGCATAAAGTATCTTCCATTTGAACTGTAAAGAGTAGAAAAATTTTCTGATCACAATTTTCTGTTCCTAAATCAAGCCAAACTTAAATTGATAGTGGGTCTTTCAAATGAAAATTGGCGATGGATACATTTTGCTGAACATCAGAAAATAAAAATGTAAATACAGAATATCAGGGAGGAACACTTCAACAATTTCTAATTACATATTAAACTTGTATCTGTGAACCGAGGTCATGATCCATCAAATCATTTAAGTGCATACTTAAAATTAATCATATATTTAAATGTGGTGCAAGTTGGGGCCTGAAGTAATCCTGTAATAAAAGAACTGGACTAGGACTCAGAAGTTTTCTGGCTTTGTAACAGACCATGTAGGTAGTTCATTAAGAGCTGGATCCTGGAATCAGAGGTCCAGGTGAGTGGAAGTGTGCAGACCTGTTTTGAAGCTTGCCTACACCAATCTGACTGCATGATTGGGCCTTTGTTTTACAGGCTATGGTTACATTAGAAGAACCTCCAAAATTGCCAATATTGCCGGTTGGGAATACTGATGTCGATAAGGTTTCTGTGTTTTCAGTAGTTCATTGATCTTGTGTCCATTTGGTTTGACTGCACAAGTAAATGACTATGTGAACTTCTGTAATATGAAACCTTGTTTACATGAGAAATCCCAATGTAGGTAACACAAATGGAAACTCTGTCTACACAAGGGAAGTTTCTAAAAAATTGGCTTGGGTCCCCATATGTAGAAATAACATTACTCTATCTTTACAGAGTATTGTGAGGATACAGCCATTAATATCTGTGAAATACTTGAGGTACTATGTGCCTGCCATAGTAAATAAAATACTGTATCTGATTATGGATATTTATCTCAATGAGACTTACAGCTAGCATTTTGGATGGTTCCCCCTTTTTTTTTTATAGTAGTAGGATGCTAAATATCTTAATTAGAATAGGTCTCCGATCTTCAGCTGTTAATGACATGTCAAAGGCAGAAAGCTCATCATGTCCTCTTTGAAATTGGATGAGTGTGGAAAGGGAGGGAGGAGAAAACTAATTAATCTAGATAAAGGGTTTATCTTGAAATTTAGGTTGTGAAGTTATTGTTTGGGGGTGTGTGTGTTTGGGGCAGGAATGGCCCACTCTGCTAAGAATACTATAGTTGTAAAAAGTATCAGAGCCAGAAAATTTAAATATAATCTTGCATTTTATAACTGATACTCCCCCACACATTAGGAATACAGTATATAGATGCTGAGTTAATGCAGTCCAAACTACTCTAATTCGCCCCATTCTACTATGGGAACAATTACTTTAATGTAGTTTAAGTATTTTCGTTTTCAAATTTCAGAAACATCGGAGAAGGTAATGCATTGCAGAAATGTCACCCCCCAATACTAAAGTACCTGCCTAATTATCCAACATAGTCACAAGTTCCATAGAAGATATAAAACTAATTGGTCATGAGTATTGCTGTTCTAAACATTCTTCTAGATAAAGTAATCCTCAACTTTCATCTCATCTTAGCATATAACATTTTTACATGAAGAATAAAACCAAAAATAAATAACAAATTGTAAAGGACTGGTGTGCATATGTATCACTGCTTTAACTGAAGGCAACATTGGGCACACTTAGGACTCCAACTATGAAGATTTTGTAGTCAAATAGCTGGCCTTAAAAAGATGATATTGAAACAGTTAGCAATTGATAGATTCTCCTACATTTCAAGTGGAGCTATTTGAAAAAAATGACTTTTACCTGTTCTCTTTCAAGTTCAGATGAGGCTTATATTTTTATAGTATATAGTTTTATATATTATACATAATTATTCACTTGATATCTGATTTATGTTGCCTTTGATCAATATAAAAGTGCATAATTGTGTCCTAGGATACATGTCTAAGTCACCATAAATTATGACAACAAGAGATGCTGCAGTTCACAACTGTAGAAGGGACTAGTACTAGCTTGTCAAGTTGCCAGAATGCGAAAACAATGTCTTCATTATTGTTTCCAAATAGACTGCTGCTACTACTTTCCCTGGACAAATGGAGGGAGGGCTGTTTTCACACTTTGAGTAGGACTATTATTGGTACCAGGAGTAAGCTGAGAAGAATAAAATAGATCCAGCCAATGCGCATGTGGCTTTGATGAGCTTTGTGACCAGACATAACTTAATAAAAAATATACTGCATTGTTTGTAAATTGTTTTGAGATACTTGAAAGAGTGACTAAATTTCAGGATAATATTTTTATTAAACTATGGCTGATCATAATTGTCAGAGTCACATACCAATTGTAAAGTTTCAAGCAGACAGTGACATGACACCAATGCACATCTGAAATCCTTAGCAGTGGGAAAGAAAAAAGAACAACTTTGGACCCTATGCTATATGAATGGCAAAAAATAGGGCAGTTATGTGGATTTTTTTAAAAAAATTGCAAAATTAATTTGTTTAAACATTTTTTGGATGTTTTCTACAATTCAAATATTTTGATTTCAATTACAATGCAGAATACAAAGTGTACAGTTCTCACTTTATATTTTTGATTACAAATATTTGAACTGTAAAAACCAAAATAAATATTTTTCAGTCCACTGAATATAAGTACTGTAGAGCAATCTCTTTATAACTGAAAGTTGAATTTACAAATGTAGAATTTATGTATAAAACCCCCTGTATTCAGAAATAAGAGTATAAAACTTTAGAGCCTACAAGTCCACTCAGTCTTTAAACCATGATTTGAGGACTTTAGTAGCTCAGATGTAGGTTAGGGGTTTATTACAGGAGTAGGTGGGTGAGATTCTGTGGCCTGCATTGTGCAGGCAGTCAGACTAGATGATCATAATGGTCCCTTCTGACCTTAAAAGTTTGAGTCAGTCCTACTTCTTGTACAGCCAATCGCTATGAGAAACAAGTTTGCTTATATTTATAGGAGATAATGCTGCCTGCTTCTTATTTACAATATCACCAGAAAGTGAGAATAGGGACTTTTGTAGCTGGCATTGCCAGGTATTTATGTTCCAGATATGCTAAACATTCATATGCCCCTTCATGCTTTGGCCACTGTTCCAGAGGACATGTTTCATGCTGAAGATGATTGTTAAAATATGTGTTAATTAAATTTGTGACTGAACTCTTTGGAGGAGAATTCTATGTCTCGTGCTCTGTTTTACACACACTCTGCCTGATATTTCACGTTCTAGTAGTCTCAGATGATGATCTAGCACATGAAAATGTACACTAATATAAACTTTCTAAAGATAGCTAAAGAACTGGAACCAAGATATAAGAATGTGAAATGCCTTGCAAAATCTGACAAGGATGAGGTATGGAGCATGCTTTCAGAAGTCTTGAAAGAGCAGCACTGATGCTGAAACTACAGACACCCCCCCCACACCCACTTTCTGCTTGTGAGCATCTGACGCAGATGATGAAAATGAACATGTGTCAGTCTGCAGTGCTTTGGATAGTTATTGATCAGAACCCATCACCACAGACATGTTCTCTGGAATGGTGGTTGAAGCATCAAAGGATATATCTTGCAACGCCAGCTACAACAGTGCCATGCAAATGTCTGTTCTCACTTTCAGGTCACGTTGTAAACAAGAAGCAGGTAGCATTATCTTCTGCTAATGTAGACAAACTTGTTTTTGAGCGATTGGCTGAACAAGAAGTAGGATTGAGTGGATTTATAAGCTCAAGTTTTTTGCATTTATGTAACAAAACTACAGTTGTAAGTTTCACTTTCATGACCAATTGCACTACAGTACTTGTAGGAAGTGAACTGAAATACTATTTTATCATTTTTACAGTGCAAATATTTGTATGCACTGTATACTTTGTATTCTGTATTGTAACTTAAATTGATATATTTACAAATGTAGAAAATCTCCAAAAATATGTAATACATTTCGTTTGGTATGCTAGTGTTTAACAGTGCAATTAATTGATTTTTTAAATCATGATTAATTTTTTGAGTTAATCGCATGAGTTATCTGACACCTATAGTAAAAAGTTAAAATAGTAGTGACTAGCTGACAGAATAGTATCTGTATCAATAGGCTTCCATCACTGCTAAAACAACTCTGTTTCTCCTTTTGTAATAAGGAGCCTCTGACAATTATCTTGCCAGAAATTGCATTTAATACTAAATTATTATCTAAACTCTTATAAAGGAAGTTCAACTGCAAATTGAATTGTAATGGATTTGCTTGTTACTTTAGTCTGTGAATTGAATATGTGTAAGTAAACCAATGACCTAGTACAATAAGAATGTTTAACAGTTTTGTATGTTTGTTTGGTTTTTTGTAATCCATTACTGACCTACTTGGCTTTTGTGGTGTACAGATATTTAACTCTCGTGAGTCAGTTTCCCATCTTTAAAATATAAAGACACTTGCCTACTTCCAGGGGCGACTCTAAGGTTTTTGCCGCCCCAAGCATGGATGTTCCGTGGCATGCCTGCGGATGGTCTGGTGTAATGTGGATTCAGCGGCGTTTCTGCAGGAGGTCCCCAGGTCCTGCGGCCTCATTGTCCCCACCACCAAAATGCCACCAAATCCATAGCAGCCGCGGATCTCCCACAGGCATGCTGCTGAACACAGCCAGACTGCTACTATGATGGTGAACTCCAGGCCACCCCCTGCGGCTTGTCGCCCCAGGCATGCGCTTGGAGTGCTGGTGCCTGGAGCCGGCCCTGCCCACTTCATATGGGTGCTCAAGGACCTAAGTAGACGTTTGGAGTGCTATACATATGCCAAAAGACAAGGAGAAAACTAGCTTGATATTTGCTCATTCCTTTAGATCATCAAGGCCTCTAGTCACCTGTGTATGGTGTTCTCCCTAAGATTTTTTTTAAAAAATACCCATCATGCCAACAGTCTGTCATAGTGGCCTTGAATACTGGAATTCCTCTCCTTCCCCCCCACCCCCACCCCGCTTGTACTCCAACATATGAATGAAGTGTAGTAGCTTTGATATTACAGTTCATAAGGCGAACCCTTCTCCAGTCCTTTTATGCTAGGTGTAGGAATTAAGGTGCTCTCCCTGGCCCTATACTCGGCTTTAAGGATCCCCCCTCACTGCAGGAATTATGGAGGCAAGCTGTAAGACTGACTGAGGACTCAAAGCCTTGCAGTAACAGATATGCAAGTGTGGGGCTAGCAGCAGGAAGGGCATGCTGCAGATAGTCCGAGTAGTGTTCCTGCCTATGAGCATCCTTGAGAGGCTTCCATAACGTAAGTTGTCTCCCCACCTACACTGCTATTTTTAGCAGTGTAGTATCCTGCTACAGGAGTTTTTCCCTGCCATAGGGAAAGACGTATGTAGCTCCCTGCTATGGGGAAAAGCTCTAGCAGCTCACTGCTGCCTCTCCTCCGCCAGAGCCTTTCACTGACTTGTGTAGCTACACACAAGTGTGGATTCAACCTGCTTTTCAAACAATATATGCTGTTGCAAGAGGTGTGCATTGTAGATGTAGCCTTAGGACATATACCTTATATGGTGCTCTACATGCCTGAGCAGTACCTCCTCTGTCTATGCTGCTATTTTTAGCACTTACTGTCCTGATGGAGCCCTTCCCTGCCATGTGTAGCTACACAGCACAGTGGGGATGCAGCCTGCCGTTCACCGAGACATGTAGCTACATATAACTATATGCTGCTTCAAGCAGTCCTGAGAGTCTCTGCAGCTCCAGATCAAGAGGGCACAAAGGTGGCTTGAACCTGAATCTGGATCTCCCACATCCTGGATGGGTGCCCGAACAACTAGGCTAAAAGGCCCTAGATGGAGGGTGGAAAATCGCCTCTTCACTAATAGCTTCAGGTCAATCAAAACCTTTGTGTAAACTGTTTATCTGAAAAAAAAATGCCTAGTGCTAATGTCTGGATTAAGTTCGTTGCTGTCATGATCACTAAACTCCCTCAGAAGAGCTGAGAGAGTTAATGGCAAGATTGAGTTTGAATTTGCACATGATCCAGTGGTAAGAGTATCCTGTAATTTTTCAAGAAAATGCTTATTTGGTTTGTCTAACTGTCTTTCTTTTTTTCTTATAGGTATTGTTGTGAATGGCCTAATAAATGTTAGTATTTCCACTATTGAAAAACGTTTTGATCTGAGCAGTTCCCTCACTGGTCTAATCTCTGCAAGCTATGACATTGCTTTTTGTGTATTGTCGCTGTTTGTATCTTTCTTTGGAGAAAGAGGGCACAAACCAAGATGGCTTGCCTTTTCATCATTTATGATAGGACTGGGATCACTTGTGTTTGCCTTGCCACACTTCGCTGGTGGAATATACCAATATGGATCTAAACTTGAAGGTAAGTTCATGTTTTAGTATTTTTGGTATTTTTCTAACAAAATGAATAGAGTAACTGAATATGTACAGAGTTCTATTAAATAGATTGTTTATGTATTTGGATATAAAGGTGTATTATCTAGATAGTTCAGGGTATCAAGGGCAGAGGAAGACGTGGGATATGTTCTCTTTTTTGTTTTGTATCCAGATAGTATTGCTTACCGAGGTTTTGGGTGCGCTTCCAGTTGTACCCATCTCATAGGTTTTCTTTGTGTGTGTGGCTTATTAAGGGGTCTGGGCAGACTCTTGGGCTCCCTACTGATGTAGATCAGTGCCTTCTTTATGTGCTGCAAAGTACCAGGCACTATTAAATTGCTGGTGGTATCTTCTCCATTAAAGTCCCATCTTGATTTTAAACTTCACTAACTGCTTTCTTATCTCAATTTTCTGTTTTTAGTAGGGCTGTTGATTTAATTGCAGTTAACTCATAATTAATCACTATTAAATAATCACAATTAATTGTTAAACAATAGAATACCAATTGAAATATTTTTGGATGTTCTTCTGCATTTTCAAATGTATTGATTTCAGTTACAAATATAATACAAAGTGTACACTATTCACTTTATATTTTTGATGATAAATATTTGCAGTGTAAAAAAAGAGAATTTTTCAGTTCACCTCAGACAAGTACCATAGTGCAATCTCTTTATCATGCAAATACAACTTACCATGTAGATTGTTTGTCTGGTTTTTTTGGTTACATAACTGCACTCAATAACAAAACAATGCAGAACTTGAGCCTACAAGTCAACTCAGTCCTACTTCTTGTTCAGCCAATTGCGAAGCAAAACAAGCTTGTTTAAATTTATGGGAGATAATGCTGCCCACTTCTTATTTACATTGCCAGAAAGGAAAAAGGTGTTCGCATGGCATTTCAAGGTATTTGTGCCAGATATGCAACACAAATTCAGCTTGTTTGGGAGTACTTAAATTGCGATCTCTCTGGGGCAGGACTGTGTCTGTTCTGTGTCTTTACAACACCTAGCATAAGAGGGTCCTGGACTATGGCCAGGTGCTATGTTAATAGAACCAAAATCTAGAAAATTTGTACTTCTAATGAAGTATTGGAAATTGACTTCTGGCATGTGTTGCCCTTACAGTGTTGAAGAGGGAAAAAGGCAAACTATTTGTGTATGTGTGCATGCTTGTGTGGATTTGTAATTGGCTCTGTCTCTGACACTACTGCGCTGGAGATGGTTTTGACCTTTTCTGTGTGACTTTATCCCTTCAGAAACTCTGCTCTTTCCGTCTAGCAGGTAATGCTGAGAAACTTCTTTCAAAGTGTCCATCAGTGCTGAAGTTCCTATTTTGTGTAATGTGATACACTTCTGTCACCTCATTAAATCAAGATTCTACACTTGATGCTTTCTCAGTGCTTGCTGGAGATGCACATGATACTTTCAGTGACAGCATACCTAGCACTGAAGAAAACCTTCATGTCATGTTTCTAGGCTGACATGCATTGTGGCTCTGCTTTTTTCACTTATTTATTTATTAAAAATAAGGTGAACATACCAAAGTGATTAAATCTTTCCAGCCATGTATTCTCCATCAGAAAACGGATTTGACTGAATTCCTGCATTCTTCATTTTTTTTTTCTTTTTAGTGGGGTCTAGTGGGCTTGCTGGACTATACTGTTGCTTACTTTAAAATATGCTGTAGACCTAGTTTTTTCACTTAGTCACTTAAAGTCTACTCTGTTCTAAGTAGTTGCCATCTACAGCCCTGTGCTGTTGTCTAGTATGTCATATCTTGCAAGGTGAAATGTGCACGGACTATGAAGAATTTCTTAATTCAGGCTAAGCAAACGTTTTGCAAATTCTGTATACCTATTTCATAGTGCATATGTCCTTAAACTCCTACCCCACACTCCTCCCAGTTAGTAACAAAGGGCTGAAGTCACCGGTCATTTGCCCAGTAATCTGGAAAGATGGTTTAAACACATCTAGGCCAATACTTATCAGGCAAAAATGTTCTGTATAGTAACAAGTGATGCTTCTTGCCTTCAGGGCTGAGCATGCTTCCTCCACAGTGCCCTCATCACCTATTGGTTTTGAGAATTAGATGTTTGAAGAGACATGTGCTGGCATGTCTTTACTCTACTCTAAATTATTTGACTCAGGAAAGCTAAGTACTAAGGTAAATATAACGGTGAGATTAACATCAAAATGTGGGTATGCAAAGTTGTTGAAAAACTTTCACTGATGGTGACATTCATCATGATTCATGGGTAAGACTAGAGGCTATTGCACATTAGGAAGAAATCTAAGACTGCAATCATATTAGCATGAAATTATAGACCTATTTTTAAACAACTTTTATATTTTTGGCAACAAGATCTTCTAAACACAAGCACAGTTCCTCTCCTTTCTGACTTGACTTTTTTTTTTCCATGAACTACATTTCTAGTAACCTGCCTCTCTCTTTGGTGTGCCTTTCTCAAAGCTAGAGAACCTCGTATGTGAGGACCCTGAAGCCACAAGTCAACTACATCTGTGGGTAGATCAGCCTCAGAAATAGTTGTTCATCATGAGTCTGTGCACGATTACTGCTGACTTGTACAGTCTCCTGTTTGTTTTTGAAGGGAGAAAGATAGCAAGAATGTGGTATTTATTTTTTTTCCTTGAAAAATCTTCTGTTTTCCATCTTTCTAAAAGTTTTTCCTATGCCTTTCTTGACTTGTATGCATCAGAACTGTTGACGTTTTGATGGCCTTTTTGTTTCAAGGAAATTCAATGTTTCTGTTTCTAATAACTCAGTTATATATTTGTTTTGTTAACCATTTGAATTTTTACTATAGAGTACTGAAGTCAATTTGTATATCCATACTACTTCTAAATAGTCATTGTATGTAGACAGCAGATATGTTATAGGGTCACCAGGTATTGAAGTGCACTTTTTTTTTTTAAGGGAGGAAAAAAATACTACTTATTTGGATTATATAGATTTCTTTGAACCAATGCAATCATCCACTCCTTGATTAAGGAATTGGGCTGATATTGAAAGGTGATTCTAATTTCACATGCAAGCCACTGCTCATAGCTTGTTTGCTCAGGAAAATATCTTTTCTCAATGCACCTTGAGCATCTGAGGTTGGAATAGAATCTGGGTTTAAGCAACATATACAAGACCTGGTTTGAGCTGACTCACTGCCATGGTGTTTGCATCTTGTTGAGGATTCTACATAGGCCTCTTCTTGTTCGCTAAAAACATGAACGGAAAAACAAACACTGATCCAAACAAAATCCAAATTGAGAAATTGGAGGGATTCCAAAGAAGTGTGGATAAAAACAAAAGATTGTATGGACATTTACTCAGGAAACCTGACACTTAAAGCCAAAAGAGACCAAATGTGCTAGCTGTTTGTAAATAATTTAGTAATATATATGTGTTAGATGCTATCTAAAACTAAAACAGAAAAGGGAAGTAGGGTAGATGTTAAAGCATTGAGTGAAATCAGACACTAACTTTCCAGAAAATGCTGTGATCATAACTCCACAAGAAATCACCAAAAATAGGTAAGAAGAAATATTGGGTTAATGGAAGAGCAATCCTGCCCTAATCAAAGGGGATGAACATATGACTCAAGTTCCTTCCTAGCCTTTGACATCTATACTAAGAGATAGCACAATGAACATTAGCATACCTAACTTCTGTTTTTTGGAAACTGTGGTATCTGAAAGTCAGGCTAGGCTTTTTCTCCTTCATAGTTCTATGGGCCAAATCATACTCCTAGTGATGGGTGTGTAATTCCATTGCCTTCATTGAGGTTGCAAAACTATAACTAGTTAGAATTTATTACAGTAGAGCCTGAAGGACCCAGCTGAGATGGGGGCATGCAAGATATTATAATACAATACAATTGCATACCAAGAGAGTTTCATCTAATTAGAAAATACAGAAGATAAGGAAGAAATGACTTGCTAAACATAAGAGCAGGGAATGGAGTCCAGTTCTCTTATTAAACCACTCTTTGATACTGCCTCTCCACTTGGCAAACATCTTTGAAACACAAGAAATAGAATCTAGCACCTTCCCTCACTGTTTTGTTAACAATGCAGAGATCACAGGAGTAAAAGCAGTAAATCTCTATTCTGTTAAAGCTGGTAGGATATGAGTGCATATGATCTCTTGTAATAGCTATGTTCCACTGGAAGAAATTGAATGGTTATTAAAAGTGCTTTCTGGCCCATAGCTGTAGAACTTTCTTGTGAAAGAGATGTGAGGGTCTCGATTCTTAGTTGACATTTTGCTCAAAAATGACCATCTTTATGTCTAGGTTTTGCTCAAGAATACTACCAAAATCACTCTTTGAAAAAAGGAACTTCCTACAGAATAGTGGAAAGAAAGTGAATTACTTTCATGTGCATCAATACAACATAACTGGAAATGTGGTCACTGATTCAATAAGAACATCGTATTTGAGAAAAGGAAAAAAAACTTAGTTGCTTTTCAAAGTAGAACCATACTTTAAGGAAGTCACTGCATAGTACTATTGGGGTTTTTTTTGTTTGTTTTTTAATTAAACCATTACTGGGTTTGAGTGAACATTCTTAATGAATTACTTAACACCCTTTAGAAGTTTCATGAAGTTCCTCTAAAATGCTGATTAGAAATGTGGTTTGTACAAAGAGGAAATGGGACTTCTTCTTTCTTGGAGTACCCAGGACTGAGAACTCTCAAAGTGAATATTCAGCTCTGTGGCAGCATTTAACTTAGTGTTCTTCAGTATGAAGCACAAGGCTAACCACTGGGGAGTGGGGGGCAAGTAGGGGCATGCTTCCCAATAATCACTGGGGGGAGGGCATAGAACTTCTCTGGCCCTGGGGTCATGGACGCAGGGAAGGGCAACCTCCTTCTGGGGAGGTTGGGTGGGGTGGGGCAGGGAGCAAGCTCCTTCCTGGACTCAGTAGGAGCATCTCACCATGGAATGACTTGTGTTACAATATTGATCACTCTACATTTTTCAAAGGTAGAGACACTGACTAATCCTTAAATATCTTTTCTAAGAATCTGAGACAAATTAAGAAGATTGCCAAGAGCAAGGCAGTAGCAAGTTTGAACTAGAATATTAATTGCCCCCTGAGCTCACTAGATCCATGCTGCTTTTAAAAATATAGGGGTGTGAACAAGGAGCTCAGAGTGGGAAGATAAAGCATCTGAAAAGCTGAGGTTTTTAGAAGTGCTTCAGAAATCAGTCTGATTTGACTTGCTGAAAAGCATAAGTACAAATTGGTTTGCTGCTATAGATATACAGCAGCAATTTTTTTCAGCACTTTGTCAGATTTACTCAAGTGTCCAACTTGAAATAGAACAAATGGGTACTGGGGCTGGGAGGAACAGAGGACACACTGGAGTAGTCTCCACCTCTTCCATAATACTTGGTTGTAACAGTGACATTCATGTATACATCTATAATGACCTTACAATGCGGGCACCTGATAACACACAGTAGTTAAGGTTGCATTGTAAAATGGACTAAAATGGGGGCAGATACTTGCTTTCCTCCCCATCTCTCTCAGTGTCAGATGACCTATGAGTGTAAAATTTCCTACCTGGTTTCAAGTTTTACAGGCAAATTAAATCTTCTACTTTGTACACTGCCAAACCAGCTTAACACAGATGGTCCAATGCAGAAGACTAACAAAAAATACTCATTCAAATGTGATATTATTTTTGTAGTTACTGTGACAAATTTTCAGGTTTTTGTTAGAAAAATATTTACCTGAAAAAACTTTCTCGTGAAGTTGGGAGTCAGACGGGATGCACAGAAGAATAAACCTAGTAAGCGTGGCCGCAGGGTGTTCTAAAGTGTGTATTCCCCTCTTCTGTGTTAATGGTAGTGCATACGAGACTTTGAAGATGCTCCAGGCTGTTGGTTTGTTTCAAGAAGAAATACTACTTGAAAGGACATCACTCCAAGGAAGCAAACTTTATGTAATACATGGATAACTTGCACAAGGGGAGCTTTTTGGGTATTATGTGTGTGCATAGTGGAGGCACACTAAGACCCTCTTGCTCTTCAAAGGTTTTGACATTGCTCCAAGGACAGAGGAAAGACCAGGGATTCTGTTTCAGGTAGTTCAGTAATTTGTAACTGTAAGCTTAGTGCTTGTGACAACATTACAGTTACAGTGGACATAGTATACGTGTCTTACTATTTCTGTAAAATTGCAAATAAAACTTCCATTGGTTATTTGGTGCTTTGGTTTTAAGGACTCTTTATTATAGACCAGGCTGGTAACATTGTTTAACTAAGGATGCCTGATGTGGTCTATATTAAAAGTATTTTTTAAAATATAAAGTGGCTTTTACCTTTGCCAGACTTTAATTGTTGGTGCTGAAACTTTCCATCTGGCATGGCTGCTTCAGGTTGTGAGGTTGTTGTGTGTGTTTTAATTTTTTAACTTTAACCAAAAAGGCTCATCTGTTTTAAGAACAAAGCTAGGAAAAGGGCACTGTTTTGCCTATGTTGGAAGAATGCTGAAGACCTTTTCCTCTGATCAGTTCTAGATCCCCTAAGTTTTAGAGCATGGAGTTGAAACTGGGCAAAGGGGGGGATGGTTTTTTTCTGTCCTGATGACAGCTT
Organism: Dermatemys mawii; assembly: GCA_007922305.1. Lineage (NCBI taxonomy): Eukaryota > Metazoa > Chordata > Testudines > Dermatemydidae > Dermatemys > Dermatemys mawii. The sequence goes on along the minus strand of ML677336.1, from coordinate 2,901,436 downwards.
GACCACCTACCATTCCTTAGAATGAACTTTACCATTTCATGATCACTTTGAATTCTCCATTGGTTCTTCCTATTTGTCAAAATCAAATCTAGAACAGCTTCCCCCCAAGTAGCTTTCCCCACCTCCTGAAATAAATTGTCTCCAATACGTTCCAAGAACTTGTTGGATAATCTGTGCCCTGCTGTGTTATTTTCCCAACAGCTGTCTGGGTATTTGAAGTCCCCCATCGCCACCAAGTTCTGTGCTTTGGATGATTTTCTTAGTCTTTTCTTAAGAAAAGCCTCCTTCACCTCTTCTTCCTCATTAGGTGGTCTGTAGTAGACCCCTACCATGACATCACTATTGTGTTTTACACCTTTTATCCTTACACATCCTTTCAACAAGTCTCTCTTATTTCTATCTCAACCTCAGGCCCCTTTTTCCCTGCCTGTCCTTCCTGAACAAGCTCTGTCCTTCTACAAAAATATTCCAGTTATGCATATTATCTGCTCAAGTCTCTGTGATGCCAGCTAGGGTCATAATTTATTTACTAGCCTTTTGAGTTCTTGCTTATTCCCCATATTTCTTACATTCCTATATGGACATCTCAAATAATGATCTGATTTTATTCTACGCCCTGCCCCCCCTTCTTCTATAACAGCCCAAGCTCCACACTGGAACCAACCCATCTCCCAGTATCTTTGACTTACCTGTGGGCTTTGGTCACCTGCTCCTGTCAAACCTAGTTTTAAACCCTCCTTGCTAAGTTAGCTAGTCCGTAGCCAAATACGCTCTTCCCCTTCCATGGTAGCTGGACCCTATCTCTGTTTAGTAGTCCTTCCTGGAACAGCATCCCATGGTGAAAGAGGTGGAAGCCCTCCCTGGTGATACCATCCTCACAGCCATACATTCACCTTCAGGAAACTGGTTTGGGAAGGTGAGGGGAATTGTACTATAAGGAGGAGCTGGGGGATGGGGAGGAAGAGACAGCACAATGACTGCTGTGATGAGATGTGTCAGAAGGGGAAAAGGGCCCCTTTTAGAAATGAGGAATGATTACTGTTGCCCCTAGAACATGCCGTCAGCCATAGCCTAGAATGGATCCCAAGATTCCTGAGTCATTATTCCTTGGTCAGAAAATAGCTGTAAAATCATGTGGCAAAGTGTATCATCCCTCTTCTGGTCTACCTCAGAATTAAGTGCTTAAGTTACAGTTTTGGCTCTGCTGCTATTCGCCAACTGGCTGTTAGCTAAGGCTGAAGAGCAGAGCACTTATGTGTGCCCTCTCTCAATAGATGGGACAGAGCCAGGAGGTGTGAGGTTACATAAGCACCTAGATTCACTGAACATCTACACTTTCAGGATAAAAGTAGCTGCTGTGCCTAAGTTTTTGCCTCTGGGTATGTACACTACTGTCTCTAGCTATCGTTTCCAGGGAAAGATAGGTGTTAGGCAGACTAAGTCATGGGTAGGGCCAATTATATAGGCATGCTCAGAGGTTGCCTACTGGAGCAGATCCCATTCAAAATCAGTCTGGAGGAGGAGGAAGTGTTCACTGGGCTATGGGATAGTCCAATATGATGCTCCCTCAGTCTCTCCTATTTAAGCTGTTCCTCTGTGGATAACTAGCAGAAGAGTGGATTGGAGCAGAGGGGACTGGATCCTAAGTCTCTAAAGCACTGGGTTATAGAGTCAGTCTTTTTCTCTAACTATGAATATTTAATAGTCATTGATGATTGCAGGAGCTCTGCATCATACTATATCATAGCTCAGTGGTTAGAGCATGCTCCTGAGAAATGGGAGGTCATTGTTCAAATCCTTCCCCTTGCAGCTAGGAGAATTGAACCCAATGTCTTCCACATCCCAAGTATGCACGCTAATCACCAGGCTAAGTGTTGTAAGGTGGCAGCTATACCAGCTAGTTTTCCTCTTATCTTTTTTGTGTGGAGCAAGGCGGCAGCAGCCTAATTTCAGGCCTGGTCTGCACTTCAGCATAGCTACATCTTCCAAGGATGTGAAAATCGATACCCCTATGAGATGTAGCCATACTGACCTAATCCCTGATGCAGACAGTGCTAGGTCAATGAAAGAATTCTTCTGTCTCTTGGGAGGTGGATTATCTACACTGATGGGAAAATCCCACCTATCGACATATTTAGTGTTTACACTGAAGAGCTACAGCAGTGCAGCTGTGCTGCTATTGTGTTTTAAGAATAGACAAGCCCTTATTCCTGTAAGAAACACCTTAGGTATTTAAGCCACTTGACTCTAGGAGATAAATTAGAATCATAGAATATCAGGGTTGGAAGGACCTTAGGATGTCATCTAGTCCAACCCCTTGCTCAAAGCAAAACCAATCCCCAATTAAATAATCCAATAAATTTCTGCCCCATATAGTTCTTATTGCTAAGCAGAGATAGGTGTCTTCTTGCAGTCTGATGTAGACACCTATCTCTGTGAGAGGGGTAGGCTGAAGACACAACCCTGTCATTAGCATTTCCATTGGTTAGCCCTCACCTAGCATGTTGGCTTTTGTGAATCATTTCCCCAGTCACCTATTTCTCCTCATTCATTCTATAGGGAACTCAGGTTTTGTGGATTACAATGGCATTCCTGTGATTTTGTAGGTGCTTGGCATTGCAAAGCCTAAGTCCCTCTGTAGATCTGGGCCAAAAAAAGAAGAAAACTTGTCCCAGGCTACACAAGAAGTCTGTGCCAGAGCCCAGATAATCTATGCCCATTCTAATGCCTTACCTCAACTATTTTTCCTCTGTCTCTGGCAAAGCAATTTTCAGGCCTCAATCATCTACAAACCTTACATAAAGTCATGGTATCGCACTTCTGAAAATTTGTCTCACTCTGAGTATTGCATCATCAAAATATATTGTGTTGGCTGTGAGAGGCCTATTGAGGTTAAGATCTTGCTTTCATTATTATAGCCCTGTGTGGGACACATGGAAAGTGTTCCTATTTAACAGATATTCCTTATCCAATTACTCTCCTTTCACAACCGCTGTAGTTTTGAACACTGTTGAATTCCCTCTTGAGGTGACATAGCATATGAGTTTGGGGAAATTGGGAGTCAAGGGATGAAAGTTGTACAATGAAATATGCAGCTTATTGTTGGAGAGTCCGGTCCAATGGTTCTGCAGGGGGGCCTACATTGCAAATGGCTTTATCATGCTTGTATACTTACTCAATTTAGACAACATGCTGCTTCTTGATTTAGTTTTCTGGGTAAATCACTAAGTATGTATGCTTGTGAGAATAGTGTTTGAACAAAACCAACAGCTTCATATACCTACAAACCATATTTCTCCTTATGGGACTGCAGTTAATATATCTCTTCAGAGATGGTTCGGAAGTTAGGAGACAAAGTGCTCCTTACATAGTGGGTTGGTAGTATCACTATAGTTTGGGTTGAAATAAGTTTGTTTTAGCATCCAGTTTTTCTCAGTGCTCTTAAATCAGTTCAAATATATGTATGATCTTGAAAATTGCTTTGTCAAATGGGAGGTTGGGATAAGTTTAGTGCTACAAATTTAGTCATTTGTCAAAGCGGCTCCTGAGATACAACACACCTATAGAAAGACCTGAGTAAAATTTTCTGATTTAACTTTCTCCCAAAACATGAGGGTCAAACTATTGCACTAATTTGCCCAAACTGATAACACTTGATTGAGTTTGAACGCTGTCTAGCACTGGAGCTATAACTAAAATGTTAGAGTCTAGAGCCTGACTGATGTGCTACAGACAGTGATCTGCTAATGCTCTGTGGGAAGGAAGCGTGTCTGAGTAGCTCAGGGAAATGTGCTGTGTCCATACAGATTGTGAATTCATATCACACCCTTGGTAGAGTTTTGAGGGTCTGTTGTGCACATTACTCTCTGCCTTTAGCCTCTGCCCCAAAGCAGAATGCAAAGGGGCTCCATCTGGAAGTTTTGCCCCAAGAGCAGTTCTTTTTGTTCAAGGAACAGTATTTCAGAGGGCTCAACAATACATCTGAATACTCAAATTGTTTCAAATTTCTATGCTATATCAGGGCCATTAGTAGAGTTACTGGGTCTGTAGCTGAGGAACTTATTGATCACAGGATCTCAGATGTGTACCACTAAGGAACTGCTTTTAACTTTAAAAGTGATCTAAAATCCATCTATATTTGGAGTTTGTCCTGAAATCTGGAGTGCCACAACAGGAGTTGGGTGAGAACACTCATTGATGAATGGGGCAATGCAGAGCCCTTTCCTAAAATGGAGTAGGGAGTCTAGGGTTCCCCTTTCTTACCCCTTGGTGCCTCAAGCTGACTGTGAGGAGTACTTCTGTTATTACTTTACCTCTTCCCCATGGCTGTAGCGGCCCTATTGGGTTATTAAGGGGTCACGAGGAGGGCAAAGGCCATAATAGAGTGGCAGTGGGGTTTTCACAGGAATATTCCCTCATTTATGCTCCAGTATCACTAATACCATATCCTAAAAAAAAAATAAAAAAAAATGGGAAATTCACTATACCAAACTCCATTAATAGAGTTAAAGTTTGCTGACAGTACTTTATACCCTTCCAAAATGTTAAAGGCATTTACCCTTAAATGGTGCACCTCCCCGCCTGCAATTAACAGTAGGCACTGGGTTAAAATCAAACTTGATTTATCAGTAACAAAATCTACCATCTTCTGGGTATGACAAACAAAATGCTACACCATGTTTCTGCTTCATACATGCCTATTGACCCTGGGTGTATCAGGAGAAGCTACAATGATCATGGGGTTAGCTACAACAAGATGCTAGTGCTTGCAATGTCAGCTGATCAGAGATGCAGCTTTAAACAGAAGAATTAGAGATCTCTCTGGGCTATGGCACGCAGGAGCTCCAAGTAGATGATCACAGTGGCCTTCTTGGCTCTAAAATCTGAAAGTATGAAAGGCTTTTCAAAATGCCCGTGGAGTTTTAGGCCTGCTAGAAAGCCTCTGGAAAGAGCACCAGACATTCCACTAGGTAAGTCAGGAAGATGGGAAAACCCAAGTTTCATCCTCTCCTAACACTTCCATAATCTCAGTGCCCTTCAGGACTCTTCTGCACCAGCATCCACACAATGCTGCGTACCCTCTTTCTGCTGGGCTGAACCAGTGCTCTGGTGCATTCTATGAGTGTTGTCCCATGCGTCACAGTGCAACACAAGGCTAAGTTGGGGCTAACAGGTGACACCCCAGGGGAAATTCTTAGAACATGGATGTGAATAGGTGTTAGTATCTAGTAACTCTTTGACCTGTCTGCTGTAGATAAAGTGGTTGTGTGTAAGTTGTGCGTAGCTAAATCCTGTTTGCTATGGCTGACGTCAATTCTACCTTTATCCTAGTAAAGACAAGGCCAGAGTAGTGGATGTGTGTAGGGACTCTTGTACAATTTTCACACTGCCCTCCAATTCCTTGAGGGTATAGATGTCTCTCATGTGCTCAGGGCTTCATTCAGAGGAGGCAGAGTTAAGGTTTTCTGGGGATGTAGAGTGACATTACCTTAGCTCAGTTATTTTGGTTTTCAGAAAATTGAATAGAGGTACATTGGAGATTCTGAAAGGATGCAAAGCGGCGACTGTCAACTTTAACTCTATGTTAGTGAAGTTTTTGGTAGTGAATTGTATTTTTACTACCTCTGAATTTGGAGGATGAGGTTAAGACCTCAGATTTTTACTGAATCAGTTCCCACACCCATTTGTGGTGAATTATTTTAACCCAAGGGAGCTCTTATTACACTACAGTAAAATGTGTTCTTCATAATACATGAGTTTGTACTTGCAGTTAAAAGTACCTATGTTCTCTGAGGGATGGCATCTAGCCTCCATGAGGAAGCTTAGGATTAGTAAACTTTGTGTTCCACTAGATCTGCATGAAAGCTTTTGTGAACACTGGTCTCTGTGGGAAAGTATTTGAATGCTTTTCACTACATGCCAACTTTTACTACTCTTTGTGATAGTGGGGGTGAGGTAATTTGGTCTGTTCTGGTCAATTATTTGAAGTCAGTGAAACCTGCTTTGAACAGAAACTCCACTTTATTGTAAAACAACCAAGTAGTAAGAGAAAAATATTCTAATAAGCCAGTAATATGGATTTTTAAAAAATTAGCCTAATATGGGTTCAAGAGAGGAAGCTTCTACATTTAGATTCTGAGAGGAGAACAATTGACCTTTCTTACTTCTATTACCACTCTCTTCCTTCTTTAGGTCAACTTCCTTGTTATGCTTCAATAGCTATCAAATAACTCTTTTCCCCATCCCAGAAAGTCCTGCCCAAATTCTTTATCTGTTGTGGGGAGATAAGAGAAGAGGTGCTCATTCTCCGGGACCTTTAACCATTCCAGCCCCTACAGCTCGTGCAGGTATTGTGTAAATCTGTTTTTGATTTATGGAATTGGCCAGAACTCTGACATAGAGGCAGGGATTTTGTGTGGTCCAGCTGTGAAGGATGCAGTCATGTGAAGCCTCATACAAAAGAGGTGTGTGAACATGCCAAATCGAACTGTTAATGAATAACTTTTCTGGTACTTTCCCAGTTCTGTTGGGCTTTCAGGGAGTGAAGAAATATAATTAGTTTTGAAGTGATGTATATGCATTTGGAGGTTACTCCATCTCCATGAAAACCTTTCACCTACTCAGTGTTTCATTTCACATAAGAAAATGGGAGAATATACTAACTGTGAGACGGATCCCTTTAAAAATGACCATTTTTTAAGAAAATGGAGACCCTTTAAAAAACTCTTAAGTGACCTGAGTGAAATCCCTACGTGTTTCTTCCAGAGCTACTGATTTCTGTGACTGTAAATGAGAAACAGAAAAAGAAAAAAAACAGAAAAGAAAGGAAAAGTGAAGACTAAACAATGAAGAGATGTCAGTGCAGAAACTAAGGGAGCATTAAATACGATCAGAAAAAAACTAAGCATATAACCTACTATCTGATATATATTTTCTTAACATTTGTTCGCTTTGAAACCAAGCAGGAAGAATGTATCTTTGTGTCTAAACACCCACATCCATAAGATGTTATGTCTGACACATCTCTTACCCTTAAACAGGCAATATCCATTCTGACTCTCATTCTTAGTCCAATCCAGACCACAACATACACTAAGAACTAGGAACTAAAATTTCCTACCCTTTTGCTTTCAAAATACTAGTTATGCTGATGTATTTACACTGAACTAAACTTGTGTTCAATTAAGTGTAGAATGTATTTATTTTTTTCAGTTGCTTGCATGTAAGTGTCAGAATGCTATATTGTATGCATTTGCAAAATTTTGTGTGTTTGATGTACCTACCAATGCTGCCTCATGAAGCAAACCCATATTATATTCCCTATCCCAAAATAAAGAACAGAGAAGTTTGAAGGATTCTAGAGAAATTGTAAGGGGAGTTTTGAGAGGGAGTTCTCCAGATGAAAGAGGAGTCGCTACTTGACCCTTCAGCTATCCCCATATTGAGTGGTATAAGTCATCTCTGTATCCTGTCCTGAGTAAAATTTCTAGACACCATTAATGACTGATTCTTGGAGCAGCTAGTGCTAGAACCCACTAGGGGAGAGGCAATTCTTAGACTGTCTACTCTACTCGGTCAGTCAACCTATGCTACGCAACTCTAGCTACATGAATAACATAGCTGGAGTCAATGTACCTTAGGTTGAGTTACTATGGAGTCTACACCACAGGGGATCAATGGGAGAAAATCTCCCGTCAATGTACCTTCCTTTTCTTGGCAGGGGTAGAGTAGAGAGATCGACTGAAGAGTGCTCTGCAGTTGATTTGGTGGGTCTTTACTAGACCCCCTAAATTGAAGGCTGGTGGATCAATCTCAGAGTGTCGATCCCTACCATAGTATAGACCTGCCCTTAGTTTAGTCCTAAGCGTGCACAAGATCTGGTCCAAGAGAGAAATATAGCAGAACCACTTGGTAATAAGCCACCATAATGTAATTAGATTTAACGTCTTTGTGGTGACAGTGTGTGTATGTGGGGAAATATCAAAAGAGCCCAATACTGTAGCATTTAACTTCTAAAAGGGGGACTACACACAAATGCAGAAGTTAGGTAAACGGAAATTAAAAGGAAGAGTCACAAGAGTAAAAAGCTTGCAAACTACATGGAAACTTTTTTAAAAAAATCTTAATAGAGGTATACATTCAATGTATGCCCCAAATAAGAAAAGTAGGATGGGTTCAACATACATGTGGAGAAGGGTGATTCATTTGATATAGCGTACTTGGATTTTCAGTAAGCTTTTTACATGGTCACTCACCAAGGGGTCTTATGCAAAGTAAGCATAAGGTTCTCTCATGGATCAGTAACTGGTTAAAAGATAGGAAGCAAAGGGTAGGAATAAATAGTCAGTTTTCGCAGTGGAGAAAGGTAAATAGCAAGGATCCTTGAGGATCTGTTCTGGGTTCAGTGATGTTCAACATATTCATAAACAATTTGTGAAAAGGTATAAACAAGAGGCAAAGTTTTGGATAATACAAAATTTCTTCCAAAGTCCCTTTAAGTCATATGATTCTACAATTCTACTCAAGATAGTTAAGTCCAAAGCAGACTGTGAAATGTTACAAAAGGATCTCACAAAACTGGGTGGCTGGGTAACAAAACGGCAAATGAAATTCAGTGTTGATCAATGCAAAGTAATGCACATTGGAAAACAGAATTCCAACTGTACATACAAAGTGATGGGATCTGAAATAGCTCCAGTTACTCAAGAAATAGATTCTTTGTGGAGTCATTGTGGATAGTTCTCTGAAAACATCTGCTCAATGTTCAGCATTAGTCAAAAAAGCTAACAGAATTTAGGACCCATTAGGAAAGGAATAATAATAAGACAGTAACTATCATAATGCCCTTGTATAAATCCATTATGTGCCCACTCCTTGAATACTGCTTGCAGTTCTGGTCACCTTATCTCAAAAATATATATTGGAATTGGAAAAGGTACAGAGAAGGGCAAAAAAAGTGATAAGGGTATTGAACAGCTTCCATGTGAGGGGAGATTAAAAAGACTGGGACTGTGCAGCTTGGAAATGAGATGACTAAATGGGGATATGATAGATGTCTATAAAATTATGAATGATGTGGAGAAATTGAAGTTATTTACTGCTTCACATAACACAAAACCTAAGGGTCACCCAATGAAATTTAAAGGCAGCAGGTTTAAAACAAACAAAAAGTAGTATTTCTTCACACAACATACTCAACCTGTGCAACTTATTGCCATGGGATATTGTGAAGGCCAAAACGATAATTGGATTAAAAAATGAATTAGATAAGTTCATGGAAAATAGGTCTGTCAGTGGCTATTAGCCAAGATGCGAGCCCATGCTCAATGTTCCTCAGCCCTCTGACTGCTGGAAACTGGGACTGGACAACAGGGGATGGATCACTAAGTAATTGCCCTATTTTGTCCACTTCCTCTGAAGCATCTGTCAGTGGCCATTGTCAGAAGACAAGACACTGAGCTAGATGAACTGTAGGTCTGACCAGGTATTCTTATGTTCTTAGGAGAAAATAGTATTCTTATATAAAATCTTGTAAAGCCGAGGTTACTAAAATGTATGTATGGTGCATATCTAATAGCTGACAAAAGCTATTTGTGTAAATGAGACTCTCAACTCTATTTTCAAATGCATTGAAATTTTACATGTAGAGTATGAGATCCAAGTAGGGTCTTAACTCTCATCCCTTTCTCGAACTGTCAGTTCTTATTAAAAGTGAATCTTCTTATTCTTAGCGGTTCTGCAAAAAGCAAATGCAATCCCATTTTTTTTTTATCACAAGGAGCTGGGGAGGGAAGAAAGAATAGTACATGTTTACAGTGGTCTCACAGGCTGTTCAAATATGCACCTTACAAATTGTATTTTTAATGATTGCAATCCTGTAATACAGGGATCGGCAACATTTGGCACGCGGGCCATCAGGGAAATCTGCTAGCGGGCCGGGATGGTTTGTTTAACTGCAGTGTCCACAGATTCAATCGATCGCAGCTCCCATTGGGTGCGGTTCACCGTTCCTGGCAAATGGAGGCTACAGGAAGCGGCAGCCAGCACATCCCTTGGCCCACAGTGCTTCCCGCAGCTCCCATTGGCCTGGAATGGTGAACCATGGCCAGGGGAGCTGCAGTTACCTGTGGATGCTGCAGGTAAACAAACTGTCCTGGCCCGCCAGCAGATTTCCCTAATGGAACGCGTGCCAAAGGTTGCTGATCCCTGCTGTAACACCTTGGGGAGATGTTATTTTAGAATTAGTAAGGGAAAACATTGTCCTATAATATTTAAAACACAAGAGCTGGAAGATTTGGACTCTTTTTCCAGCTTGGTCCCAGTCATTCACTGACCTTGTGTGCATCATTTGGGTCTCTATTTTCCCCTACCTCCCAAAAATGATGAGTACTCACAACTCCAAATGGAGAGAATGGAGCATTTGATGGTCAGAATACTTTGGAAGAGAAAGCCCTTAGTTTCTCCATCTGTGGTTCTTTTTACTTGCAAAACAGAGCTATTAACCACAGTATCTCATGGGTGTACTGTAAAGGTTAATTCATGTTGGTAAAGTGGAAGGTGCAGTAGAAATACAAATTGTTGTGTGGTAAAAACAGTGTGAGCATTCCAGAAGCATTTAGACCTAATTTTATTAGTATTAAAATCAATGGGAAAATGCCTATTGACTTTAGTGGAAGCAAAGTTAGGCCAACATGGAATATTCTGGGAAATCTTCCCCCCCACACACTTCCTTCCCACCAGTGTATTATTCATCCTCTAAACAACTCCCCATGGCTGATTCCTGAAGATTTCAAAAATGTAACACTCCCCCTGTGATGGGTTGGATCACAGAATTCCCCTTGGAGCTGCCAACTGATGTACCAAGACTACTTCAGCCCCCTGCTTTCCTGCCCTGGCAGACCCACTAGCCTGCTGCAAACCCAGACCCAGATCTGAACCACGTCCTCTAACAGCTGTAGGCTTAACTGAAAGCAGCTTAAGAAGTTCTCCTGTCTTTAACACTCAGATGCCCAACTCCCAGTGGGGTCCAAGCCCCAAATAAATCCATTTTACCCTGTATAAAGCTTATATAAGGTAAACTCTTAAATTGTTCACCCTCTATAACACTGATAGAGATGCACAGCTGTTTGCCTCCCCTCCCAGCTATTAATACATACTCTGCCCCCCCAGGTATTAATATACACTTAAGTAAAAAGTGATTTTATTAAATACAGAAAGTAGTATTTAAGTGATTCCAAGTAGTAACAGACAGAACAAAGTGAATTACCCAGCAAAATAAAATAGAACACTCAAGTTATGCCAAATACAGAAAGAAACCTAAATACAGACAAAACCTCACCCTCAGTGATGTTCCAGTAAGCTTCCTTTTACAGACTAGTCTCTTTTTAGTCTGTGTTCAGCAATCGCTCACACCACTGGCAGTTACTGTCCTTTGTTCCAGTTTCTCTCTGGTATCCTTGGGGGTGGAGAGGCTATGTCTTGAGCCAGCAGAAGACAAAATTGAGGGGCCTCCCAGGGGTTTAAATAGACTGTCTCTTGTGGGTGGACACCTCCCTCCCCCTGTGTAGAATCCCAGCTACAAGATGGAGTTTTGGAGTCACATGGGCAAGTCATATGACCATGCATAGCTCAGTTTTTACAGGCTGCAGCCATTGTTCACATGCTACCTTGAATGTCCTTAAGTAGACTTATTATGTGGATTGGAGCCTTCCAAGATTCATTGTTCTTTAAGTGTTTCTTGACTGGGCACTTAATTTGCACATTTCTTTCTCAAGAAGCTGACCAAATGCTTAACTAAGGCTACTCAAAAATCAAGCAGGTACACAGCCAATATTCATAACTTTGAATGATACATGCATATAACTAGGATGAATAGATTCTATAGATCAGAGTCTTTACAGAGATGTGTTACATGGCATATGTAACATAAAATATATTCCAGCTGTGTCATGTATATACATTCATAAGCATATTCCCATAAAGCCTTATGGAGTGCACAGTCACACACCCAACACACACACTTTCTCTGCAAAAGGTGTGTCAACTTAAAAATTATTGGATTATGAAACCTGAACCACAAATTCTTCTGACCATTTGATTGTCTAGACAAATAGTGTAGTCAACCTGCTGCACCACAGGAGGAGACAGATGTTTGAAACAAAAAAAATCAAACAATTTTTCTGGTCTTTCCAAGTCATGCTAAATAACTGTGGGGATTTCATATTTTGGATGCATATTTTTTTCCTCCAAGGCTTTTCTGCCCCAATCTGAAATCTACCACCATGGGCATCTCACACCAGTCTCTTGGTGCTTCCCAACTTCTGAATTTGATATGTAATACACCATTTTATGTAAATAATCAAATGCTGACAAACTCTTAGTATAAAGTACCCTTAAAGACAATGAGGCCTCTTTCCTCCATACCTCTAACACTAAGAAAATTATGTCACTGGGAGTTCTTCTGGAATTTTAGGGGGCAGATAAATGGGGTTCATTTAAACTCTTTACTCCCCAGTCTGATAGAGGATCACATCGCCAGACTTCCATTACAAGTATTCCTTTCTCTTGCTATAAGCCTATGATTTATTGTTATCTCCAGCCAAAATTAAGAACAAACTCCCTTTCAGGAATTGGAAATGGTTTTTACCTACTCTAAATTAGCCAGAAGAGATACTATGGTAGCAACAAAACATTCTCTCCGCTGGGCTGATAACATCACTTCTGGGATTCTTCCAACTCCTTTAGGCCAGCAGAGTTAAAAGATTGATGATCAGTTCAAATTCTGATCTTGATGATAGTGCAATGTATAAGCTGACTTGAAGAAACTCCTTCTTTAGAAGTTTTTAAGGTCAGGCTTGACAAAGCCCTGGCTGGGATGACTTAGTTGGGGATTGGTCCTGCTTTGAGTAGGGGGTTGGAGTAGATGATCTCCTGAGGTCCCTTCCAACCCTGATATTCTGTGAAGTGTGTGCGTGTTAATTATAAGTAGTTAGTAATAATTTCCATGGCCACAAACAATTTGCTTTAAAGACAGTCTTTGGACTTATAACACAATTGGTTCTTGAAAATTGTGTCAAGTCAAAATGTTGTAACTTGGAACCGCAGTCTACTTCATTGTGGAACCAAGCATTGTAAAGTCAAAACCAATTGTTGTAAGTCGATTCAGGGTGTCAATTCATAAACGTTGTAAGTGCTGTTTGTTGTAAGTCGAACGTTGTAAAGTCGAGGACTGCCTGTATTTTCAAGTAAAAATTATATATATTCTATGTAACGAGACTTTGCACAAATGTAAAAGCATGGGGACCACTAAAATCAAAGATGCTACAAAATGAGAAACATCATTGTTAATACTTCTTGGATCCTTGAGAATCTTTCACTTCATCTCATATCCCACAGTTTGCAATAAAGGAAGTGTGCTTGTGCAGCTTTCCTGAAATTGGGCTCTTCAGCCCTTGCTGAGTATGTGAACATCTATTGTTTGGGACAAAGTGGTCCATAAAGTGTTTGGATTTTCCCTGTATGAGAATATTTTGTGGTGAATTTCATTTTATCTGATTCAAAAATTAGACAGCTCTATAGTTTCAGAAAGCTAGAAACCCACTGTTCTAATAAAACACTTACTTATTGTCCTCCTGGCTGGGGGTGGAACATTTTGTTTGCCTTCATCAGTTTCCTTTGCTGAAGACCTGATGCAAAGTTCATTGGGACTGAGCATATTTCCATCAATTACAGTGAATTTTGGATCTGAGAGATGTACAAACCCCATGAGGCACTACCCCCAGACAGAGTAAGGTTTTATTTTGTTTTATTTTATTTATTAAAAAAGATTTCTAATACAGCAGATTTTTGATTTATTTATTTAAATATCTGTGTATCATATTTTCATTTGTATGCTGAATGAATCTTTACAATGAAATTAAATCTGGGTGTGTTTTAACCAACTGCAGATCACATTACAGAACTTTTTAAGGTAATGTGTTGTTACTGTAGTAAAACACAGTCTCCTCTAATTGGCTTATAAGTAATTCTTATGGGTTGTTTTGCTCAGCAATAATGTTTATACTATTTATATAAAGCTAAAGAGAAATAAAATTACATAATATACTTTGCATGAGTAAACACTTGCTTCAGTTAGTGGAATTCTAGCTTCCTTTCTAACCTCTAGCTTTCCTTTTATTTGTAACTTTCTCAGACAAATTCTTTATAGCTGAAGAATTCTAGCTTCCTTTCTAACCCCCAGCTTTCCTTTTATTTGTAACTTTCTCAGACAAATTCTTTATAGCTGAAAAATGTATCATGCTTTGACTCAATTCAAAGTTATTTTGTGTGTGTATGTGTGCATGTGAGAGAGTGAAAGATGAAGCAGAATCAATTGAACTGTCTTGTTATTTATGTGTATGTGAAAAATATAGTTTTGCCATATGACCTGATAAGAAACGCTGTACTATTCTAATGCTGCATTAGATACTGCTGGTATAGATGGATGCTATTTTAAAACTTGGGTAATTCCAGTTACTATTACTTCTCAGTGTATTATCCAATTAGATGCATGATAGCAAAGGTATGTATGCATATGATCTGTAAACTAGGTTGGATAAGAAACGACAACTAAGATTAATATATTTTTAACTTTATTCTGCCCCAGAACATATCTTGAGAGTTCAAACCTAATTCTGCATTTCTTAGATTTTGAAATGCTTTGGGACTCTAAAACTTTAAGACTCTGTTCCTTTTGCTTAGAGTTCTTTCATGTGGGAACATAACTTGAATGTAAAAAATAGTCCCGTATAATTGCCCAGATAAACTTGAACTTTTGTTGCCCACCTCTAAAGTATTTGGAATGAGAATTTTCTTTGGATGCATTTCTTAACAATCTCATAAATTCCCATACAGGCTTGCTAATAAGGACCAACTCCTAAAATCTCATTCCAACAGTTTTCAGTCAGGCACTTATGTTATGGCATCATCTGCTAACTTGTGAATGAGTACATATGTAAAAATACAGTAAAGTATGTGAAACTTTTCAAGTGGAAGCATATCACAGTAATATACATAGTATATGCTTATGGCTATGGGATATAGTGGTGATTTTCCTAATCAAATCAGGAAACGTATTTTCTATTTAGAAAAGTAGCTAAAACCAGGATCCAACACCCAGTCTAAAACTCCCATTGCTCACTTTGCAGATTGTCTAATATTAAATCTGAGGTAATCAGAGGTTTGAGTGCTCCTTGCCTGTATGTTTAACAGGGGGAATGTGTATATGTGTGTGTGAGTGAGAGAGAGAGAGAGAATATAAAATTGATATGATCCATTGGATATTCTATCCTTCATACTTACATAATGCATACAGAAATGGATTAAAACAATTTCTTAACTCAAAGTGACATTAAAATGATACATTTCAGCTTTTTGCAAAAGGCACAAGAAAGGAATTTCTAGATAAAATCAAGAATCTGTGACCTTGTCTAGAAGTTTTCAAACAAATAAGCTTTACAATGATCTAAGATAATCACTTATTTATTGGAATAGCTGGTTTAAGTTACCTGCGTTTGAAGCATTCAGGGAGAAAGAGAGAGAGGAAAAAAGGAGAGGAGGAGTGATGGAGGCTGAGGGTGGAGGGTGGGATGGGGTGGTAGAGCTGAAGTACCTGGAACAATGTTACAGTTATTGATAGACTAAGTTAGGAGCTCCCTCTAGTGGCCTGTCTTCTTACATTAAGTTGTTTCGTTTTACAGTTAAATAGATTCCCGTGGTTTTGCATCGTCATTCCCTGATTAATGTAAACATTGCAATATAAACTATACACATATTTAAATATAGGATTAAATATCCTTCTAAAGCTCCATGTCAGCTGTCTCCCTTGTCATCTGAGAAATTTAAAATATTGGAATTTTAAATATAATGTATTTAATGGTCTGTTCTGGCCAGTTAGTTTAAAAATAATCACTGATGCCAATCTTCCCAATCTCTAGCCTCTAGTAATTTCTTTAATATAAAACAGTGATTAGAAAGAAGAATTGGAATCATTCCTCATCTTTTATTTGAATCATTCCTCATCTTTTATTTTATTTGGTAAATATTTTAGGTTTTTCTGTTTTTCCATATCTGTGAATTTGGTGCTTTTGAGAGGTATTTATAATATAGAGCACAGAAATTTGAAGTCCCACAGCCATAGAAAAGATCCAAACTATCCCAGCTGCAAACTGCAGCCAACATAGTATCTGGGGTAAGAAAAGGTGAGGGGCAAGAGAATAGTTCATTCTCTATTCCCCTTCATTTCTTGGTGTCCTTGTTGAGTCTTCTAAAAAGGTAATCAATTGATGCCAGTTTTGGAAGTAGTTTTTGGAATGAAGACATTTGTCCACTAGGAAGAGATTTGAGAAGTTTGAATTAAGCCACATACAATAATAATATTACATACTGTTTTAAATAATTGGCCATGCTGAATATGGGTAATTTAGTTCATTTTAAATTATACTCTTTTGATTCAACAGGCACATATTTATTAATGAAGAAAAGGTATCCTAGAATTTCTGGTTTCAGTGATAGGCATTCTAAAGTACTTGGAACATATTGTGGCAGGTGTTCTGTAGTTGTTTATTTTTTTTAAATTTTTGGTTTGGTTTGTAATGAAATGCTCTGATAGCTCTGTCATTTTGCTTCTGTAAGTAATTTAGAACTCTGGATGACCTTCTAAGGGGATATCATGGGTTTAAACATAAAGAAAGCATATATTGGACTATTCCATGGGGCAGCACTATAATCTCAAGAGTCTGTCTGCCTCTTCAAGATATAGGTTTAGTGCAGTGATGATGGTGCTGCATTTGAATTATGAGGGAGGAAAAGAGATTTTATGGAGAAAAGGCAGTGAAAACTGTCAAGTAAAACTAGCTGTAGGATTTTCACAAAGGTTGGCTGATTACTTAGTGATTTATCTTGGTTTAGTCTCAATTTTAAATTCTCTCTCTTCAGAATACAATCTATAATCTGTACTCATTATCAACTATTCAAGGTGTGTGTGTTAACTCAGTGATTTACTGATAAGGAGTGCCATGTGACATTCCTGACTGAATAAATATACAAGCACTTCCAGCATATGTACCCTCTTGCATATTTTTTAGTACAGACCTTGCCAGCGATCTGAGTGAAACTTCGATGGTTGAGTCACAAATTCCTAAAAAATGACTCCTGTTAGAAATGCTGATAACCTTAACTATGAAGGTGTAAATAATATCGTTATAACGTAGTCTACTCCTGTGGTTCTGAAGATACAAAACTGGAGCACTGAGACTAACAGTCAAGATAAAGCGTCCGGTGGGCATGCAAGTTCAGAAGAGCCACTGACTGTGAAGGAGACATATTCCTAGTGAGTTCACAATCAATGACACAGACCATATGTCATTAGATTGCAGTATTTTTACTTATCAAGGATGGAGATGGAAAAAGAATTATATTATAATTATATTAAAAGAATTATATGCAGAATTCAATCACATGAAGAGCTCAGAATCCCAATTTTAAATATAATGTTTGATTACTGTACAATATTATATGCACTCTGTAGCTGTACAGGTGGTTCAGTGAGCTTTGTTAAAGGATGAAGGCTACTAAAAAATTTGCTAGTAATAGTTTGTCATATAGTAGCAAAATACTTTTTGATTTTGTTTACATTAAGTACCTTCCAGCCACCCATACTGTTTGAATGTCTCCTGATCTCCACTCATCCTCTCAGATGATGGACTTTGTGTCCTACTGTGCTTCATCAGCTTCCTACTAAGGAATCATTGAAGCTGAAGACCATAAATTTAAAGATGTGAGCTTTACTCCTAGGCACTAGAAAAAAAGTATATAATGAAAGGGATGCAAATCCTAGAATTGTACTTGGTTCAACATCTATCCATAGCCTTAAATATTGTATAGCTCTTTCATATTATAAGGGAACAGAATTACTTGGGACAAAATATACAGAGCATCCACTAGAGCGTTTACTCTAGTCAAAACATCAAGTTGCCCATTTATGCCAGGTCCCAAGCTGCAGAGGAAGGTAACTCTTGTGCATTACCAAGTAGTGAAATGTATATATTGCTTGATGGAAATTGTTCTTACTATAATGAAGATCACAGCTCATGATGGTGTTCTTTAAAGAATTGACCACAAAACAGAATCCATAATGCATAAATAGAACAATGTACTGATGACAGAAAATCACATATTGATATCCCTGTTTGGCTGTGTTTTGGCTAAACTGACTACATAGACTGCCTATATAGACAGTTCTCCCAAAAATAAAGAAAGAAAGGGTGTACTACCTTTGCCCTGTTCACGAAGAAGTATTCTGATGCTGGGAATTTTAGGCATGTGAATCTTCGAAAGGGGATAACTAGTTTCCTAGTGCTAGTTCATGGTATAATAAAAGCTCTGTTTAACTATTTTTTTTGGCCAAAATTTATATGCACGTAAAGAGAAACTGCATATGATCTGGTGTCTTTCATTGATCGTCTTGTGCACAGCTATGTGTATTGTGTACTCTAATGTATCTTCTAAAAATCTAAATTTAATGATTTTAGTATCCTCTCTTTTATGTTTAATTTGCTTTTTTTATGTTGTTATAACTATATACAACAATGATGCCAGTTTCCAACATATCTTTATGTCATTTGCCCACTCCTGCCTTTCTGGTTTTCTCCTATCTTGCCTCTATGTGTGGAATGATCTAGTCTGTGTCTGGCCTCATTTTTTTCATTGGTCTTCCATAAAAACATACTTCTCCATGACATTCACACATAGCTGGTGGAGGTGAGGAAAGAAGAAATGAAAAATAGGCCAATGCTTGTTTTTTACCACAAGTATCTTAGGTAGTTTGTTCTTTAGGCTCTCCAAGGACATCTTGTGTCTCTTAGGTCTGTCTTCTAGATTATTAGCTGCCTCTGAGTCAAGGATTGTCTAGATTATTGGTCTTGAATAATGCCAGACACTATCTTCTGTTATATATAATATAATTCAGTTGGCATACCGCTGAGGTTATCTTTCAATTCGCTAGAACTCGGATAAACTTTATTTATTTGATGTGTTCATCTAACACTAATGTACAATTACAAATGTATTCTGGGTCATCACATATGAGGAGATTTTGTAGTACTTATGAGCTGTTAATGCATACTGTAAAAATAAAATCTTTACAATATATCTTGCCATAAAAACAACACTTAATGTACTGTAAAATTTTAGATACATTGTATGTGTTCATTTGTCTAAAGTTAGCTTGAAGTCAATTGGACTTTAGACAGAAAAACTACATACACTTCCATAAAAGAGGCTTTGAAAACTATTGAATTGTATTCATGTGCTGTTTCTGAAATATTTTTAAATGCCGAAAGATCTTTTTTCATGGTAAAGAACACAAGATTTATTGCTTAAAACCCAGGTAATTTTGGGTTAATTAAAAGGGCTGAAAATGTTTCTATTGCTCTAGTCCTGTTCAAAAATACTACTGGAGGAGAACAATAACCTAAAATATGGAGGCTCACCGAGGTATGGTCTGCACTATGGGGGGAGATCAATCTAAGTTACACAACTTTGGCTTAGTGAAGAATGTAGCTGAAGTTGATGTATTTAGATCTATTTCCTGTGGGGTCTATACTACACTATGTCGATAGGAGATGCTCTCCTGTTGACTCCCCTTGTGCTTTTTGTTCAGGTGGAGTACAGGAGTCGATGGGAGAGCGATCTGCAGTCGATTTAGTGTGTCTTCAATAGACCCACTAAATCAATTGCCAATGCATCGATCACCAGGCATCAATCTCCCAGTAAGAGGAGACAAGCCCTTAGAGGAATTGGTGCTGAATTCTTCCCTCCAAGTGCAAGGATTTGTCACTTCAAAGAGGAAAGAGCCAGTTATTCCCAGCTGCTCCTATGATAGTTTCCTTAAGACCCTTCCTGCCATTGATTACTCTACATGCCCCGTCAGAGCTCCCACCCGTCTCCTATAGTGTAAACTGAAAGGAGCACAAAGTGTGTTTATAGGTTTTTTAGTAAAAAAATTCTCTAAAAACTGAAAAGTTGCCTCACCTGACTTAATGAAAAATGAAGTAGGAAAATAGTGATCATTGACAGGACTACTCTATGAAGTTTCAATCTGAATTTATATGGCATCTTAAACTCTTTTTTTAAAAAAGAAAAGAGTTTATAATGGAAAGGATGACCAGACTTCGTAGTAGTAGCTTTTCCTGCCTAGCTTTTCAAGAATTCATGTTAAGTTCTCAATGATCACTAGATAATTTCTATTCTCTTCAGATTTTGAATATATGGATTGCTTGTTAATGAAATACTTTGCCAGCTACATTGCCCGTTTGCTAGCATTGGTAGGGTCAAAAAGTACCCTTTGGCTTAATTCATAAAACACCACAGTAGAAACTGTTATTTAGTCATGCTCCTGGAGGGATGATTCTGACTGTTTATCTGTATTCTGTGGATAAATATAACCTACTTATATCATTTTCTCTTTACTGCAAGTGTTCTAAAATGTTTTTTACAATAGCTGAGAATTACCCAGTACCTCCATTCTGTCAAATGAGTGGAATTTTTCCTCTCCAGGATTGCACATGTGTATATGCAGACATTTGCAAAGAACACTGTATATACTCTTGTTCTATTCTGTCAAAAAAAATTAAGGCTGTTTAATGTCTGTGGAAAAGCAGTAATACTCCAGAGGGAAGGAAAAGGGGAGAGAATGCATTTAAGCTAGGAAAAGCAAACTAATACATATAACTAACTTTTAGGTATCTGAAAAAAGTTGTAAATTAACATAATTCCTTCTTGTGCCCTGTGTGTATGTAAGAGAAATCCTAGTAATGTGGTTTCTTCATTGTAGGAGTTAAGTCAATGACATTTGTTGTCATGGGGAGATTGCTAGGGCGCAACCTATTAAATAGGAACACTTTCTTACAAACCTAATTCTTTTTTTTTTTTTCTTTTCAGGGGAGGAAGAGTGGTGTGGTTGAATCTTTTAAAACAGATTTTTCTTCTATCCCTTACCCTCAGTCTTCTAAGACTTTTAGTTAAGCAGTGGAGGGCTGGAGGGTGTCAGAGGGCATATCAGTATTGCTCCATTGCAGCTGGAGCACTGATTGACAATAACCTCTGTTTTAAACTATACATCTCTCTCTATTTTGTTCTTGGAGCAATGTAAGTTACAATGTATCAAAGAATTCTGTTTCATATCTTGTTGCATGCAGAACTCATCCGATAAACAAGAGTTTTAATTCAGGGTATTTGGGCAATCAAACATGAAAAAATCACCCATTTTTTTATAAGCAGTTTTCCCAATCTCTCTTGTCTGGTAGGGAAATATCCTAATTTTTCATATGGGAATATTGTGGAACAGAGATGCTCAGTGACATGTCTGATGTCTCACAGGAAATCTGGAAGAGAGCTGGGATTAGAAGACGTTGAGTAATCTTGTGCTATTAACTACAGAATACTTCATATTCATGGTGCATCCTTACCTTTATAAGCACAAACTATATGATGAGTCAGTCAACTGTACTTTATTAATATCTCTATAAATGTGTTTTTTAGATACCTGTCAAGTATCAGGAACTAACATTGCTAACTTCACTTGCAATACCAGCAAAGAGTCTTCACTCTCCAACTACCTCTATGTCTTCATCCTGGCACAGCTGCTACTGGGAGTCGGAGGAACTCCCCTATACACTTTGGGCACAGCCTTCATTGATGATAGTGTTCCAAAACACAAATCTTCTCTCTACATAGGTAATATTTTGTTTAAATTTAAATTGATAGCAATGATTGCTGAATGAACACTTTATAAATATTGTCAAGAATCAGAGGGGTAGCCATGTTAGTCTGGAATTGCAGAAGTGACAAAGAGTCCTGTGGCACCTTAATGTCTTAAAGTATTAGAGCATAAGCTTTCGTGGGCTAATACCCACTTCGTCGGATGCAACATGGACGAAGTGCATGCATCTGACGAAGTGGGTATTAGCCACGAAAGCTTATGCTCTAATACTTTAGTTAGTCTTTAAGGTGCCACAGGACTCTTTGTCACTTTATAAATATTGTAATTAAAAAAGATTGCTAGTAGAAAGTGATCATAAACATTGTAAACGTAAGGAGCTGAAGTAACAGATTTGCTTGCTGATGACTTTTTTATGTAGCAGTCGTTTCTGCAGTGGTTGCTGTAATAGCATGTAGATGTTTTGGAAACAGACAAGGCTAAGCTTCTTGTTTCAGCAGGTTTGAAATTTGCTGAATGGCTGTTTTATGTGTCTAATAAGGTGGATCAGGATGAACCCCACAGTATCTTGAACACTTCACCCCACCTCTTATTTTAATATGTAACCAACATGACCAGACAAAAAACTGAGATTTTAACATTGTATTAAACTGCTTACATTTAAACTATCTGTAGCTAAAGTTGACATCTGCTCTCAAATAAAAGTGTCAGGAGCAAAAACAGTCAATTCAGCAACCACTTCCTACTGTATCGTTTAATGGCTGTATCATGTTTCCTTGTGAGTATTTGGTCAGTGTGGGAAGGAATGCTTCACATGAACATAACATATTCTACAACTGTATATTCAGGTGAAAGTTCTATATGGGATTACAGCAGAGCAGGCCTTTACTTCAGGCCTAAAACAAAGATATTGTTTATGCAAACTTTCAGTATTCCCCACTCTCCCTTAGAAGTATCTCATGTCTAGTGTTCTATATAGCATTTCTTATACAGCTACTGGTTTTACTGTTTTTAGTCTTTCTCCAGATCAAGGACAGCTTTAGCATGGGTTCGTGGTTTCAGTTGCATCCACAGAAATCATGAAACCAAGGGAGCAAGCATGCACTTTTCTCATCCCAGTGTGTAGTTGAAGCCCGGGGTAGGCAAGGAGACTGGAGAGTGAGATTGCCCCACCCTGCTCCTGCCCCACAGGGCTGGGCTCAGCTCCCTGCTCCGCGATTTGCGACCTAGTGCACTGAGTTGTAGCACCATGCAGGGTTAGCTTGACTTTCCCCCTGTTATGATTGAGGAATGGCCAGGCCAAACCTGAGTGCCATGGTGCCATGACCTGTACACAAGGCCATAATGCCACTTGCTCAAATTTGGCCCAGCTGTCAGTCCATTATGCTGGAGGGGTCATTGGATCAAATCTGAGTGGTGCTATGACCACATATGCAGAATTGCAATGCCTAGAGCAGGGAGCTGCAGGGTGAATGCAGGGCAGGGTCATGCTCCAGGCCCAGCATTTTCCCTCTGCATCATGTTGGGATTAGGTTGTGGTGCCAGGTTGAGGGGTACTTCTATGGGTGTTGGTGCCCCCTCAGCAGCTTAGTGTAATGCACCCTTTGACTTGAGACACCTCTGCTCCAGACTTGTACTCTATGACAAGGCAACTCACATATGTTTTCCCTTTTTACTTTACGCTCTCTCAACCCTTCCTCCATACTTGTCCAAAGAAGTCCTTCATTCACCATATTTTACCTGTGCATTCAGCAGTCACTTTTTTCCTCAGGTTGAAAAAGGAGTTTATTAATTGTGTTGAAAAATTGCCAAAGGTTCTCTTGATAATTTGCTACAGGACAATTCATGTAACTAACTCTCTATAATTAGATTTAATTAAGGTTTCAGTTCTGCCTCCAAACTTCCATCCAGAATACTTAAATCTGTAACCCTTATTCCACTGGCTCTAGGCAAGCCTTTGAAAATTACTCGATTTCTTCAAAACTAATCCATCAGTCAGTTAAACTTGTACTGTACGTTGAACTTTAAAATGAAAGTTGTTCAGAATTGTTGATGATTACATAATTATTTTAAAGAGCGTTTCGGAGTACTCTAATCCTGTCTCTTTATTTTTTGTCAGACCAGTTAAAGTCTATTGGGCTGCTCATGTGATTAAGGGGGGGAAATGTGACCCACAGTAGAATATTTAACAAATCTTCATAGGGCAGGAAAGTGTTGCAAAAATATTCCAGAATAGTTTATTTTAAAATCAAAAGAAAATGTACCTGCTTGTTAAATCTGATTGATATCGCTAAAATCAAATCTAAAGTGCCAACAGTGTGTGTGAAAAGTTGGTGACATGGGTCTAGACTTCAGATTAACATCTGAACTTGTAGAAGAAAAAAGTAGCATCATCTTAAAAAGCAGCCTATTTTAACAACAAAACTAGAAGGGAAATATAACAAATGGCTAAGTAACTAGATTAATCCTTTTATGTTTGAGCTGATAATGTATTACTGTACACAGGGATGCATTGATTTATAACAGGATGCCTGCAAGATATTTTTGCTTTTCCTAACAGATTTAATGTATGTTTTAGATTGTGTTTGCTTTTGAATTAAGGCACCTGTTTTTAGGTAAACTTTCATTAGGCACAAAAAGGTCTCTGGAATGGGGCATTCAAGCATGATTTTTTAGATAGTTACCAAATTTATTTTAAGAGTTAAGTTGCATTCTTTCCTTTCCATTTTCACATTTTAAGTTCATAACGAAACAGCAAAACCAAAGTTCAATCTGGTATGAAAAGGGAAGTAACCTGATTTCTGCTGATATTTCGGAATGTAGTCCAGCAGTTATTAGGCAGGTAAAACTCCCCTCCCCACATGCTCAGAGTTTAGAATGAGATCCCATTCATGATCATTGGTTCTTAAAATTTTATCCTAAATCTCCAGGTTCTAAAGATCCTACCAAACTGGGAAGAAATCCTGGCCCAACTGAAGTCAATGGAAGTTTTGCAGCTAACTTCAGAAGGGCCAATATTTCAACGTTGGTATCTAAGGACATACTCCGATAGTGCTGAATAGCTAAGAAACCCAGTCCTATCCCTAACGAATTCAATCCAGAAATTTCACCCTACAAGGAAGTTGCACAGCTGGGCCAGATCACCAATATAGCAAAATTGAAAAAAAATATACAGAATTTAGCAAAAGTCATTTCTACATAATCAGTTGTGAATATTTGGCTGAAAGTTAGTGTCTGTCTCTGTACTCACCTGTGCCTCTGACGATTTGGCTATTAGGTCTAAAAAGATTAAAGGTATGGTTATACTGAGTAGAGGAAAAAGTGTGTTAATTCAGGTGAGCTAACTTGGGTAAAATAGCAGCGAAGACATAGTAACTGGGAGATATAATAACAGCTCATGCTAAAGTATATAGGGATGAATTCGAGCTGCTGACACAAGTGAAAGTGAGTTGTCGTGTCTCCCTGCTATTTTAATCAAGTTGTCTAACATGGGTTAGCTAACCTGAGTTAAGAAAGCATCTCTTTACAGTGTAGATATGCCCTAAGCCTAAGACAAAATCAGGAAAGCATGCTGCTTGTTCTTCTCTCTAGCTTTGCAGGGAAAGAACTGTCTGCGTTGCTTCTCTTGGTGAACAAAAGAGCTCTCTTCATAGTAGATTTAAAAAAACAAGTACATTTTCGTTTTACTTCTATAATACTTTTATTTAGAATTTCCAGGCAACATGTGTGTTCTCTTAATAACTTAAACACTCAAACAGACTTGTATTTTTTATTTTAAAACATTTATGTTTAAGGCGAAAAATAATAGACATAATACCAAACATAGCAAGATTCAAGTGCTTTGAAACACACAGAGAGAAGTGGCCATATAATTCGAACACTTAGCTATTTGCTGTGCAATTCTTTCACACAGTAGGGATGCAAGCTTTCTATTCCATACAAGACAAATCTTTTTGGAGGCAAAATGCATGCGGTAATATAAATCTGGTATTGTGTAAAGGCAAAACTGCTTTTACAGATCTGAAACTCTTTTGAGGAAGAAGAAGAGCCTTAAATAATAGGTGCGGTCATTGTGGTGTAGCCGTATCGGTCCCAGGATTTTAAGAGAGGCAAGGTGGATGAAGAAATATCTTTTACTGGATCAACTTCTGTTGGTGAGAGAGACAAGCTTTCGAGCCACACAGCTCTTCTTCAGGACTGGAAAAGGTACTCTGAGCATCACAGCAAAACACAAGCTGGAACAGATTGTTTAGCATAAATAGCTAGCACATAATGTAAGGGACAATTCATTAACACCTCTGCAGTCATAGAACGAAAAGGGAAAGTTAGTAAGTTACAGTGGGGCCTCATTGTAGTCTTCAACCATGATGACTACATTAATGAGGCCAAAAGACTACTCTTTGATACCACCCACTCTAAACAACTCAAAGTTGACTCCAACATCACAGTTTACCTGGAATTTAAGGATGTCATCAACTCCTTCCCCAAACAACTCCATGTACAAAGTCATACCCCAGAGACCTTCTCTGTGCTTCTCAATCGATACAAACAAAGGAACCCAGGCAGACCCATCATATCTGGCCATGGCATTCTTACTGAAGGAATACTGGGACTCATAAAAAACATCCTCAAACTATTAATCACACAAGGTCCTGGTTCCCAATAGGACTCATCACACAGGGCCAGTTTCCTCCAGGACACAACTGTCTTCCTCCACAAACTGCAATATTAACAGCCTCCCTCAAAACACCATACTCACCAGCATGGATGCCACTTCCCTTTACACCATGTCTCACAATGATGGCATAGTTGCGTGGCTCAAATATTTACAAGACAAGGGACAACCCTCAGCTATTTACCCCAAACACATCACCAGACTCATTCATTTCATTCTCTAAAAATTTTACATTCACTAACAAATACTTTATCCAAACCATGGGAATAGCCATGGGTACAGGATGGCTCCCCAATATGCCAACTTCTTCCTGGACCACTTTCAAGAAGAATTTCTGGATAAATGCATCATGAAACCAATGATCTACCTGAGATATATCAATGATATTTTTTATCCTCTGGACAGACAGTTTAAAGTCCCCCATAGATTTCTACCACAACTTCAACTACAAGCATCTATTCATCACACTTTCTCTAGAACACTCCCATACTAGCATCAACTTCCTGGACACCAAAATCAGCTTCAACAGCGGAACCCTACTGACTATCTTATACAATAATGGCACAGGTCACCACACCTACCTTCATTGATTCAGTAACCACCCCGAACACACACAAATATCTGTTATCTACAGCCAAGCACAGAATATGCTCTGAGGAGAAAGTCTGGGATATACACCTTAACACACTTAAAATCACCTTCACCAAACAAGAACACTCCACCAGAGAAGTATATTGCATCATTGAATGGGTCTCCCAAATACCCAGAAGTTGATCCAATAAAAGCTATTACTTCACCCACCTTCTCTCATAAATAATAGCTGTAAGAGATCATGCTAAAGATATTTATAATATAATTGACAAGTGTATATTTTGATTTCTTAAAATCTTTCATAAATCATTACACTGAAGGCATAAATGTGATTTTTTTCTTCCCCTGCAAATGCCATGGAATTTTTATTTTTTGTATGTTATTGCGTGTCTACAACCGTTACTGTTATCTGAAACAGGCTTAATTTTCTTTATCCTTACATTTTAGAACTGTGTGTCCTGCTGAGACATGAAATGAAAAACATTTCTTCTTTTTCTTTCCTTTTAGGAATTGGCTATGCCATGTCATTGCTGGGTCCTGCCCTTGGCTATGTACTGGGGGGGCAGCTGCTTAATATCTATATTGATGTCCCTCTTCAAACAAGGCAAGGCAGTGTTCTGGTTTTCTTCTGTTCAGCCAACAGAGTGCTATTTTTATTGATCCCTTGTTCCTAATGGTAATCTACTAAAATATTTGGGTACTTCCTATGGCTTTGTTGAGGATTATAGATTTTGCCATGAGGGGGGAAATAGCTCACTCCACTCAGCTCTTTCCTTCAGATAACATAAGGTTATTGTTCTTGTGGGCTTTTTCAAAAAACCCTCTAACCTGTTAGACAACAATCTAGTCTTCCCTGATGACTTCCAAGAAAAAAGACTTAAACTCTAATCTTTTCTGTAGGGAAAAGTTACTCCTTCATAATCAGGACCATGACTATATTTCCAGCTTTTGGAGAGGTGGTTACTACTTCTTTTGTTTATCAATCTTAAAATAAACCTGCCTTCTCAGCACACGAGCATTTTCTGTCCAGAGCCTTCCTTTAGTGGTGATATGAGGAGTGGGATCTCACTTCTTTCATTTCGGGGTTTCCACAGTAACATTAGAAAAAATAAAAAAAAATCTGTATGGGATATCATTCCTCAATGATTTAGGACATAACCACTAACTTCTTGGGATAACCCTCTTCAATGGGCATGTCATTACATAATTTTCCATTACAGGGGGGATTTCGCTGAAGAATCTATTACTGAAATGCAGTAGGATACAGGACTAGATGATCATTGAACTGATCCAATATAGCAATTCCTACTGTCCTGATTTGCCTGAGTCATAGTTGCTGTTTGCTTTTGCATATTACTGACTTTGTAGTTATTTCAGTTATGCAACTTCAACATGATGGGACTGGTATCTAATTCACATTTGCCTTGTGTAAAAATCCACTGATGGTAAAGATATTCAGAATTGTTCTGAATAGTATTAAACATATATTTAGTGATGAGTGATGTGGTGGTGACATTGCACCTTACCAAGTTTTTTCTGTTTTTTACCTGTTTTTTCATTGCTGCCTTATTAGTCAATCCAGTACATTCTGGTTCCAGGGTCTCCATGTTGACTTGATTATATTTATAATGTGCTGAGTGCTTTATTATACAAAAAAATAAAACAATATAATTTAATAGTTCCAGAAAACAATGAAAAAAAAAAGTTGGTACTGGAAGGCTTTCTCCTAGTGCAGGGGTGGGCAAACTTTCTGGCCCGAGGGCCACATCAGGGTTGCAAAATTGTATGGAGGGCTGGGTAGGGAAGGCTGTGCCACCTAAAACAGCCTGGCCCCTCCCCCTATCCGGCTCCCTCCCACTTCCTGTCCCTTGACTGCCCCCCTCAGAATCCAAAACCCATCCAACCGGGGCAGCTCCAAGCACCAGTGCAGCAAGTGCATGCCTGGGTCGGCAAGCCGGTCACTGTCAGGGTGGCAGTCAGGTGCCCTTTGGCAGCATGCCTGTGGGAGATCCTCTGGTCCTGCGGCTTCGGTGGCATTCTGGCGGCGAGTACCCCGAAGCAAAGGAACCTGTGAACCTCCCACAGAAACACAGCCAAATTTATGGGACTGCTGGACCCCCAGCAGGCATGCCGCTGAAAGCTGTGTTTGGGGCGGCAGAAAACATAGCGGCGCCCCTGCATCTAACACCCCTGCTCCTTGTCCCCTGACCTCCTCCCCCAGAGACCTCCTACCCTAACTGCCCCCCAAGACTCCCCCACCTAACCCCCCTTTCTTCCTGTCCACTGATTACCCTGACCCCTAGCCATCCCCCTGCTCCCTGACAGACTCCTGGGACTCCCACGCCACACCCAATCCTTACTGCTCCCTGACTGCCTCCTCCAGAGACTCCCCATCCCTAACCACCACCCCAGGACTTCACCCCTTATCCAACTCACCCTTCTCCCTGTCCCCTGACTGTCCCCCGGGAGCCCCTGCCCCTTATCTAATCCCCACGACTGCCTTAGCATGCTGCTCACAGCAGCGTGTCTGGCTCTGCGCAAAACCAGATATGCTGCCCCATGTCAGTGTGCATCCCCGCCCCCTAGAATGCTGTCTGCATGGCGGCATGGCTCCGGGGTAGAGGGGAGCATGTCTGGCTCTGCGCAGAGCCAAACATTGTCCCGTGGGAGCACACATCCCCACCCCCAAGAGCGCTGCCCGCATGGTGGCGTGCCTCTGGGGAAGGGAGGGAAGGTAGGGGAGGGCTGGATGAGATGGTTCCGCAGTCTGGATGTGGTCTGTGGGCCATAGTTTGCCCACCCCTGTACTAGTGCCATGGGAGAAACTGAATGCATAGCTTTAAAAGCCACAATAATTTTGGGCAATAGTCTGTGTGACTAGTAAGATGTTTGTCATTATTAAATCTGCATTTTCCAAATTAATATCTTTTCCAGCACAGAGATTGATCCAGATGACCCACGGTGGCTTGGGGCTTGGTGGATAGCATTTCTCTTGTGCTGTTTTGCAACATGGCTTCTGATAGTACCTTTTTCGTGTTTTCCAAAGCACTTACCAGGTAAACATTCATTATTAATCAACCAACTATTAGGAGGGAGATTAGGCTTGTGGCTAGAGCAATGGACTGGGAATGGGCACTCTGAGGTTCTGTTCCACTCACTTGGCTTACTGTATGACTGTGGCGGACCTGGCACAGCTCTGTGCTGCCCCTTTGTGGCAAGGGTGGGATGGGGTGTCAGAACTTTACCTCTCCCAAATTCACATGCTCGCCTCTCTGTGGGTAGCCTGATGTGGCCTAATGGCCTCCCTCAGCGCAATCACCCCTTGGTCAGGATAGTGTTCCCTAATGACCTGAGACCTTATAACTCACTCCCAGCGTCGGAGAAGTGTGGCTCAATGGCCAAAGTACATATAACTCCCACCTCAGAGGTGGGGTAGTGTGGCCTAGCGGCCAGAGCCCATGTAACCCAAGTGTCAGGGCAGTGTGGCCCAATGGCCAACATCTATATAATCACCCCTCTCAGACAGGGTAGCGTCACCTAGCAGCCAGAGTCCATATGATTCCCATGGAGTTGGTGGGGGTAGAGTACTAGAGGAACCCGGGCCCTCCCTCTCCACTGGGTCCTGACCCGCGGCCCTGGTAATGGCAAGTTCCCCTTGCCACTGGCTCAGTGGGGATCCGCCTGAAACATGCTGAGCCTCTGTGTGGCTCTAACACCATTTTCCACTAAAGTTCCCCATGGTCACTTCCTACCACAGCGTCCAGGTTCTTTGATTTGGGGAGGTCCTCTGGTCAGTTCTCCATCTGGGCACCCTGGCTTGGCTGGCCTCCGGATCCTGGAGCACAGTTTGTCCCTCTCAGGAGCTGGCAGCATGCCTCCTTCTCCTCTGGCAGTCAGTGTTGACTGAGTAGCTCTGCAGGCTTTTATACCTGTTCTCCAGTTGGAGCATGCCTCAGGGACATGGCTTCCTCTGCTAGGAAGGAAGGGTTAACCGCTGCAGGTCAGAGTGGCTCACAGAGACGTTGAGCAAATAATTTAATTGTTCCGTGCTTTCAGTATAAAACAGGCATAATGCCTTGTAGTTAGGTGTTGATTAAGCCTTGTATAACAGGTAAGCAGTGAAATCCTAGAAGGCTCATTGGGCAGGAGGAAGACAATTGACTGTGGGAGAAGTTTTGAAAGTTTTAATGGGAAATAGGACTGGGGGAGGATTGAGGTTCTAGTTGAAATAGGCTGAGGTTAAGGACAAGGCCAAGGACAAGGGAAGTAGGGGCTCTGTTAGTACAGCTAGTATTACAAAGAGGACAGGCTCTTCTCAAAATGTTTTTAAAAAAACATTCAGTGTCAGTGGGGAATGACAGGAAAAAGGAGAGAAGGAAGAGGTGTTATAAGTATGGGGGCAGAAAGGTGATATATATAGGATAAAATGGCCAGGACAGGGTCAAAAAGTCTGAAATTTCTTTCATGATAACATGATAGCATGACAACACCACCTCCTCTCATGCTTGCTGTTGGCTTTTTTGCTGTAATGCTCTCAGAAGAGCTCTACTTTCCTTAGGAATGCATTATTGATCTGCTTTTCACTCTGCATTGTTGCAGTGTCTAGCAAAATCTGCATGATGTCTTCTCTTTTAGGAAATGGAGCTCCTTCTTCGAGTGGTGTCCCTGAGGGTGTTGATGCATCCCTGCACCAGAGATCAGAGATTTCTTGTAGCAGTACTTGGTTGGAGAAAGGGTGCACATAGGCGTCATCTTGTGCAGCCATTGGCACCTCCTGTAGTGCATGCTCCACGACTGTTGCCTCAGTTCCTTCTCAAACTCAGCTGCAAGCAGAGCTCCGCACCAGAGCTCTCTTTCATACTTTCTAAAAAAAAAGTTACACTTTATATAGGAACTTCTTATTAGTCTATAGTTGCATTGTTTAGTTATTCTTGGTCTATACATAGTTTCATTAGTTTCTCTTAGTGGTTTTTCTTCAAAAGAAAAAAAGAAACAAAGAAAGAAGAGAGAAGGAAGACTTTTTCTCTGCTTAACTCCCTATTTGGGAACAGTTTCTACAGTTTACCATAAAAATAAACTCCCACCTTTATCTCTGGAGTGGGAGAGAGGCTTAACTGTAATCATGCCCGGATAAACAGGATTTGAAAAGTGTGACTCCTACTGTGAACCGCTGCCGGTCTCTGATAGCCCCATATCTTGCATTCACTTTCTGAGAGAAACTAATATCTTCCAGAAATGCACCAATTTAACTACAAGGGCAGGACATGACAGGGATCTCTGCTTGAAAATGCTTCTGCTGGAGAAATGCCTCCAACCTCTGCAAGAGACGTTCTCCGCGGTGTCTCATAAACTGAGATCCCTGAGCTCTGATAAGGCTCCAATTTCCAAAACTGTCAGGAAGTGAGCCTCGACCTCTCCAGCAAGGGTGTCTCAGAAAAAAAGAGCTTCCCCGGTGAGGTCTTTATCCTCAGTGCTTCACACATCCAGAGTGAGCACTTAGGAGACACAGTGCTCCTCCGGCACTGCCCCTCAGTGGACCCCTGCAGCACTGGAGTTGAGATGTCGAGTCTCCTCCATGGCACCGACTATCCCAGTGCAGAGCGCGGCACAGGCGGCGGCTCTGTGATCAATGCTGCCACTAGTGGCACTGATCCAAGACTTGCTTCCACCTAACAAGCCAAATCTGGCACTGATCTGTGCTTCAATGGTCTACTGCAACCTCAAGGCAAACCAGCGGAACTCCTGCCTCGTGCTGACATAGCAGTTTCTTCGGTACCGCAGTCACTACTGCTTGGCACCGAACGCTCCCTGAGCTACATAGCACAGTACCATCCTTCGTCTCCTGAAAAGCACAATAGACCTGTTTCACCAGTTAGGTATACAGATAAACGAAAAGAAATCCACCCTGGAACCAATCCAGCGATTGGAGTTTATTGGAGCAGACCTAGACTCCATACAAGCTAAGGCAATATTGCCAAAACGCAAATTCACTACATTGACCAATCTTATTTCCACAGTGACCATCAGCCCAGAAACTTCAGTCAGGACATGCCTTCAGATTATGGGACATATGGCAGCTACAACTTTCATAATAAAGTATGACAGACTCCATATGCGCTGCCTGCAGCACTAGTTGAGCACAGTCTATGCACCCAGCAAACACTCTCTCAGCTAATGTGTGACACTACCACCAAGAGTTATCTTCTCCCTACAATGGTGGACACAGCCAGGGAATGTATGCTCTGGGATTCCCTTTCAATAGTCCCTATCAGTGACTATTGCAACAGATGCCTCCCTGATAGGTTGGGGCACCCACTTGGGTCCCCAAAATGTACAAGGCAAGTGGTCTGCAACGGAAACCCGACTACATATCAATGTCCTGGAACTCCGCATGGTACACAATGCATGCCCACACTTCCTCTCACTCATACGACAAACCTCAATCTCTGTTCTCACTGACAATGTGGCGTGCATGTTTTACATCAATCACCAAGGAGGAGCCAGGTCTCACTCATTATGCATAGAAGCCATGAATTTATGAAGCTTCTGCAACCACAACAATATAAACATCACAGCATCATACCTGCCAGGGTGCCAAAATAGTACAGCCAACAACCTCAGCAGTTGCTTCTCACAGGAACACGAGCGGGAAATCCATGACAGTGTTCTCAACACAATATTCCAAAAATGAGGTCACTCAGTATTCAACCTTTTCGCCTCAGCGACAAATCACAAATGTCCACTATTTTGCTCTTGGGTAGGCCTGGCAGCAGGATCGTTAGGGGATGCCTTCCTCATCCGGTGGAATGCGTCTCTTATGTATGCCTTCCCGCCAATACCACTGATCCCACGGGTTATCTGCAAGATATGACTCAACAGAGCATACATCATTCTCATTGTTCCCACATGGCCCAGACAGACTTGGTTTCTGTACCTCTCATGTCTAGCAGTCAGTGTCCCTCAACCACTGCCTTTTCAGATGGACCTCCTGCCCCAAAATAAGGGCCTGACATTCCATCCAGACCCAGTGAAACTCCATCTCAAAGTATGGCTCCTCTCTGGTTCCAACATGGGGAATTGAACTGTTCAGATAAAGTAAAACAGGTATTACTAAATAGCTGTTGCCTCACTACCAGAAATACTTACTAACACAAGTGGAGAAGATTCTCCCTTTGATGTCAGCAAAAACCACTGGACGCAACCAAAGCCCTTCTATTTATGATCCTAGACTACCTACTAGAACTGAAGGAAATGGGGTTAACCCTAAGCTCTATTAAAGTACACCTGGTTGCCATCATGGCCCTCCATGAAGAGACAGAAGGGGCTTCAATATTCGCTCACCTGATTACGCAACATTTTCTAGCAGGTATACAGAACATGTATCCTGAAGTACTCCAACCTGCATCACTATGGAAACTCAGTCTTGTGCTCAAATGTCTCATGAGACCACCCTTCAAACCTTAAGCAACCTGTTCACTCCTACATATGTCAATGAAGGTTGCATTCCTAGTGGCAATCACATCTTCAAGATGTATCAGTGAAATAGGAGCATTGATGGCTGAACCACAGTACACTATTTACCAAAGACAATTTATCACATTATGCCCTCACCCAAAATTCTTGCCCAAAGTGGCTACAAATTTTCATATTAACCAAACCATACACTTACTTGCCTTCTCTCCCAAACCACATACGACTCTAGAGCAGTGGTCTTCAAACTAGGGTGCACAGGACCACGCAAGGGGGTGCGCGGCTCCAGCCAGGAGGAGCCAGGCCCCGCAGCGGCAGGAGAAGGCGGGTGACCCCGGCCGCTCCTCCATAAGCACTGCGGTGGCCCTGGCCAGAGGAGCCGGGCCACCGCGGCGCTTGCAGAGGAGCCGCCAGGGCCAGCCGGCTCCTCCTGCCTTATTGGAAACTTCCCGCATTTTCCAGTAAGGCAGGAGGAGCCGGCAGCCCCAGTGGCTCCTCTGCAAGCGCCGTAGCGGCCCTGGACAGAGGAGTGGGGCGCCACAGTGGCCGGAGGAGCTGGGTGGCCCTGGCAGCCCCTCCACCGCATGGTAGCCAGGAGCCGCACGGCGGCTGAGACCCGGCCCCGGGAGCCAGGTACTGCGCCGGACCTGAGACCTGGCTCCAGGAAGCGGGCGCCTGCGGCTCAGACCGGCTCCAGGGGGGCAGTTGGGGACAATGAGGGTGCAGTCAGGGGATGTGGGTCATAGGGGGTAGGGTCTTGGGGGCAGGGGTCCCAGGAGGGAGCAGTCAGGGGACAAGGAGGGGGGATTCTGAGGGGGTCAGTCTGGGCGGGAAGTGGGAAGGAGTAGATGGGGGAGGGGCTAGGGTGGGGCTTCCCCCATGGGGGTGCATGCACAAAAAAATTTTTCTCCTAGGGGTGCACGATCAAAAAAGTTTGGAGACCCCTGCTCTAGAGAAGCAACGTTGTACATGGTATATGTCAGAAGAGCTGTAGCTTTCTACTTGGATAGAACTAAACCATTTCGCAAGTCACCAAGACTGTTTGTCTCTACAGCAGAGCACTCCAAAGGTTCTACAATATCGACCCAGAGACTCTCCAAATGGGTCTCTACCTTTATTCAAATTTGCTACCACCTGCATGACAAAGAACCTCCCTCCCCTGTGGGCATCAGATCCCATTCAACACAAGGCATGGTGACATAGATTGTATTCTTGAATAACAGATATTTGTAGAGCTGCAACCTGGACGTTGGAGCACACTTTTGCAAAGCATTATGCTATCACCCAAGCCCTTGTCTTAGACTCTATCATTGGCCTCATGGTGCACTCATCACACACTTATACATAACTCCGAACCCCTACCATCCCTAGTAGGGTACTGCTCTACAAGAACCTAGAGTGGAGCACCCACAATGACATCACTTGAAGATGTAATTGTGCAGTAATGATGGTCTTTGAGATGTGTGTCCCTGTGGGTGCTCCACTAACCACCCTTCTCCCCTCTACTTCAGAGTTCACACAGCCGAGCTCTGAGGTAGAGAAGGAACGGAGGGGACAGTTGGGCGAGCACGCACTACAGTAGGTACCAGTGGCTGCATGAGATGATTCCTGTGTATGCCCTTCCCCTGCTGTGAGAAATCTCCGATCTTCAGTGCAGGGACGCACCGACACCTAGAGCGGAGTGCCCACAGGGACACACATTTCGAAGAACCATTGTTACTGCACAAGGTGAGCAACTTTTTCATTTGTTGTAATACTGCACTTTAATTAAAGATAAATTTGTTACAAGAACTAAGTTACTCATTATTTTCACTGTGTAAAATAACCTTATTCTTCTGTAGGTACAGCAAAAGTGCAATCTGAAAAAATTTCTGAAACTCATGATGATGGAAGTGAGGCATTTGTTGAAGACAGGAATATTGGGAAAAATTTTAAAGATTTTCCAGTGGCTCTTTTGGTAAGGTAAACAATAAAGTTAATGCAAGATGTTTATCTGTTCTTTGCATATTAGTTTACATAATTTTGAGATACTTTGACCTACTCACAAATAAGCTAACAGCTTCAAAGAAATGTAGAAAACTCATTTCCTTTTACACAGAGGCTTGCATGGGAAATAATTTCAGTACCATTTTGGGACAAGACTATAGGAATAGGTACTAGATAGTGTCAAAAGTATACATGTTACATAGAGATCTTCTATTTGTACAGAGAGTATAATTTTAACCACTGTCAAGTGGTGTTCAGGGCACTTCTACCCCTACAAAACATGGAATCTTGAATGAGCTTCCAAGTCTGTCACTGAGCAATCAAAGTATGTGATTTACTCTGGGAAAAGATTGGAATCTTTGAGTCATATTTAGAAAACCTGACCTTGTAAACTTTCTTCCAGTCAAAATAATTTGCCGAGAAGGAGGACAGTTTAAAAGAAAATCAAACTTCAGATGTTAGCTACAACAGAGTTTCTATGAACTATGACATACCTCCTTCTCATGGGAGAATTGGATGTCTGGCGATAAACCATGGAAAGTCTTTCACAACACATACAAATAGCAAACTGCCTCTGTAGGCTCTTTTATCTAAAGTGGGTTAAAAGAGCTGAAATAGGTTTTTTTTTCCATCAGTAGTCAGGTTTATATGAACCATTCCTGTATACCTCTGGTTAATACAGGAGTCTAATTTTAATGTGACAGGACTTCTAAGGTTAGACTGACTATACTTTTTCAAAGCATTACTCTTCCATCATACTTAGGTCATGAATCCAGGTTTGACCTTTCTGTTACAGATGTACAGCAACCTATATACCTTAAATTATGGGATCTCTCTCTAAATACAACATATGTATTTTGGCTGTACTATGTTTTGGAGTTGTCAAAAGAGTGTTGTTACTGTTCACTCCTGTTACTACCGCACCATCAGGAATCTTTCCATTTAATTGTTGACCACATTAGAGACTCATACCTTTTGTTCTCAAGAGTGAAGACTGCAACTAATCTGTTTTTGGAAACAGACTACTATTAATAACTTGCATGGTGTCTACTATCAGAGGGGTAGCCGTGTTAGTCTGGATCTGCAAAAGTGACAAAGAGTCTTGTAGCACCTTATAGACTAACAGATTTTAGGGATCATGAGCTTTCGTGGGCTAAGACCCACTTCATCAGATGAATGTTGTGGAAATCTCCAGAGGCAGGTATAAATAGCAGGCAAGAAAGCAAGGTAAATTCAATCGGGGAGGATGAAGCCCACTTCCAGCAGGTAATCTGGAGGTGTGAACATCCAGAGAGGAGAAACTGCTTTTGTAATTGGCGAGTAATTCACAGTCAATATTGAGTCCAGACCTGATGGTGTCGAATTTGCAAATGAACTGGAGCTCAGCAATTTCTCTTTGAAGTCTGGTCTTGAAGGCTTTTTTTGCTGAAGTATGGCTGTTTTGAGGTCTGCTATTGTATGTCCAGGCAGGTTGAAGTGTTCTACAGGCTTTTGTGTATTGCCATAATATAAGCCATTATGTGCCAGCAATGCCCCTCTGCTATGTACATCGGCCAAACTAGACAATCCTTACGTAAAAGGATAAATGGACACAAATCAGATATTAGGAATGGCAATAGGTTTTAAGCCATGTCCCTCCTCTGGGAGATTTTTCTGACTAACGGCCATAACAAATATCTTTGCTGCCTGAGTGTGGAATATATCACTGCTAAATGTGAGATTTGAAAATCCTTCAAGAAGCACAAACCAAAGGAGAAGCAGCCTGGACCGACATTTTTTTTTATAGAAAGGTCCAAGAGGGCTATATTGGACTCAGGTCACAGACCTGATAACAGAGGCTTCTTTTTCATAACTCATTCTTCCAGCGCTCCTATGGCCAGAGGTGTGACATCTGATTCAGGAGCAGTTAAGAAGACAAAAGGAACTCAGAAAAATCCACCAAAACAGTCAGGGATTCTTGGTGCCTTAGGACTGAGTGGCTCTGACTTTATGCAGAGTTGTAGCTATGTTGGTCCCAGGATATTAGAGAGACAGGGTGGGTGAGGTAATATCTTTTTTTGGGCCAACTTCTGTTAGTGGGTGACACCTGAAAGCTTGTGGCTCTGACTCTGTCCTTTTCCTGATACTGAGCACTGTCTCTGGGACCAGGACTCAGGAGTGCGGAGGAGCTCTTCTGAGGAGCCCTTGCAGCCAGTGACAGAAAAATGCAGGACCTGGGCAGGTGGTGCTGCACATTTAACAAAAGGCCAGTGCAGACACCTTCCCTATGTCTTCGGCAAGGAAATCTTTAGGAAAGAAGATCATCTACCTTACTTATTTTCAGAACCAGCTTTAGCAAAGCTGTTCCTCTCAGTACCTGAGTGCTCAGGATGGTCTTCACCAGTGATTCCTTTTTTGGCACCAATGGCTTTTATCAAAGCCTGCTCTGCACTGACAGTTTCAGCCACAGGACAAGCTTCAAAGCAGATAGAGGTAACTACAGCATCTTCAGTGATGGGAATTTTTACAATTAAATTTGAGCTCCAAAAGCTTGCAAAGTGCTTCCATCTAGCATTAAGAATTCTTCAATCCATATACTCATGAATAATTCCATGGCTATTTATTATCTAAAAACTAAAGAAAGAGAGATGTGAGATCAGACTTTCTTTGCCGAGAAACTGTAAAATTTAGGGAATGGTGCATTCAGAATCACATCAGTCTGACAGCTTTTCATCTACCAGGAGAGGAAAAGGTCTAGTTAACTCATTGAGCAGGAAAATGTCCTTGTCCCATGAGTGGGTATTAAAAAATTCAGTAGTAAACCAAATTTTTCAGCAATGGGGACTTCTCCAAATAGACTTATTTGTGTCAGTTCAAAACAGGAAAAGACTGATATTTTTTTCTCAAACAGGAAAGAGTTTGGGATCCCTGGCAAATGTCTTCATGATTTATTGGTCACATCATTTGATGTATCGTTTCCTTCCATTTTCCCTGATCCCAGAGGTGTTACAGAAAATAAGGCAATTGAAGGCTCAAGTTATAATAGTGTCTCCCCCTTTGCCTTACCAATTTTGGTTCTCAGATGTAATGTTACTGTCAAATCATCAATTGATCACACTCCCAGTTCAGAAACATTGTTCTCACAGTGTCGCAGTCTGATCCTCCACCCAAAACCAGCCTCTTTACATCACATGGCTTGGATAATGTCTGGATGTTTTCAGTAGACAGAGAGTGTTATTCAGAAATACAGAACATTCTTCTTCAGAGCAGAAAATTAGGACTCTGTACACTGCCAAATGGAAATGTTTTTCTAAACATTTTTCTTTTTATGCAAAGTCTAAAAGTTATGCTCCATTTCAATGTTCTATTACAATTATATATTCCCTGTTATCTTTAAAGCATTCAGGACTATCTTTTTCTTTAAAGTCCATTTAGCAGTGATACCTGCATTTCACCCTCTACCAGAGGGAGGTACAGTTTTTTTCTTATCAGTCAGTGAAAAGTTTTCCCAGTAGATATATTTATGACAAAGTCTATCAGAAACTGTCAGCAATTCTGCTATTTATGGAGGTGTCAAGGGATTTGTCTCTCTCCGGGGCAGTGGGGCACCACACTGCCTCGCTACACAGAGTCATAGCCTGGGTTCTGTGACAATTGTCTTTTTAACGGCTGTGGTCAGGCAGACTCATCTACAATTTGTCACCAATCCTGCTCATTCACAGATTATTACTAAAGATGAGAAAGGACTAGGCTGGAATCATACTTACAGCTCCAGCATAGTTCTGTCAACACAATTCTCTACTTTATTGTCAAGACTATGAGTTCCCCATTTGAACTGTTGGCTACCTGATCTCTACTGCATCTATCAATGAAGGCTACATTTTTGGTGGCCATTACCTTGGCAAAAGAGTAGGGGATCTGCATGCCTTAAAGCTGGGGCCTCTATATACAATCTTTTTTAAGGAAAAGTTTTACCTGTGTTTTCATCTAAAGTTCGTCTTAAAGGTGGTTTCATCTTATCATATAAATCACTCAGTTTATTTGCTCATGTGCCATCCGAAGCATCATAGAAGCAGGGAGGAAGAACATTTGCATACCTTGCAAGTCAGAAGAACTCTAATGTTCTACCTCGACAGACCCAGGCACTTCTGTAAATACTTCCAGCTGATTATAGTGGTTGGGGACAAAATAGGAGGACAATCAGTTTCCATTCAGAGAATTTCTTCCAGGATGGTATCCTCTATATGCCAGAGTTCTCGTGTCGGCAAAATAAAACCACCCGCAATTAGGAGTGGTACCTTTGTCCACACCGATGCCTTTTATCATTAAAACTTTTGTCAGTTAGGAGTGTTTGTTTTTTCACATCCTGACCAACAGAAGTACAGTGTAGACATAGCCTATCTCCTTGCTTCTCCCTAATCACTTGTAAACTTTTGGCCCCAAACTCCCTCCTTTCCCCCACAAGAAAATTTAGTTAGAAATAAGGGGATGCAAAATAAAGGTGAAACTTTGCTTTTTCTTGTTATTTAGCTTTCCTGACAATATGATCTCTTTCTTTGGGAGGCTTTTGCACAGTCTAATAGATGGAAATTGTATCACTCGAACATCTAAAACTAGAATGGACAAATCTTGTGCACTGGAGAAAAATAATGCTAAGACTAATTTCTGATAAATCTATTTCAGTTGTGAAAGAATAGAAAATCATATTCAGAATATCAGGGCTTGTAATATTTTGGTTTAAAAGTCTTGAGTATCAGCACACATTTAAAATGTTATTTTTAAACACATTGTAGTTTCTATTTGTATTAAGTAAATTCCGTAATAGTAATACTATAGTGAAGTAATGTACAGAGTACTAAATAAGCTTTTCCCTCCCAGATACTGCTGAAGAATCCTGTGTTGATGTGTTTAATAATAGCTGCTTCTACAGAAGCTTTAGTTGCTACTGGTTTTGCCACTTTTCTGCCCAAATTTATAGAAAATCAGTTTGGACAGACATCCAGTTATTCAGCTACACTAGGAGGTAAAGTGATTTTTCAATTTTTTAAACTCTTTAAATAAAAATATCTTGTGCCATATATATATTGTACTGCCTATGTTAATTAGCTGGTAGAGGAGAGAGATTAATTTGGGATTGGTATGTACTTGCAGTTGTAGAGTTTCTGTAGCCTTTAATACATACATATTTTTTAGCAAAAATTGGTCTTATTACAAAATGCCAACTTCAGAACAGCTGTGGACTCTCTTTTTTAACACCGTTCCACTCAGTGGCCTTGCCTACACTAGGAAAACTATTATCTGTAATTCACTAGTGGTGCAACACTACCAGAAGAAGCTGTAGCATCAACAGAATTCCAGGCATTTTTATCACTCAATGTAGGGATAGACAATGTTGTGATAATCTGGCCTACAAATTTACTCTAATTGTGAGCTCAGCTGTAAAAAAAAAAGAGTGTAAATTCCTAAATGCCATGATAACCTGTAACAACAACTGTTGATGGGAAATGGTGCAAAACAGAGACATACTGAATTAGTCAAAGCAAAAAGGGTGGCTGATCCTCAAGTACTGTGTTAAGATCATGCTTGATGAACAAGAAAAGTGTGGAACCAGAAAGAAGTGAATCAGAATTGGTATGTTGGAAATTAAGCCTAATTGGTGGCCAGAATAATGGGGGTGGAGGAGGTTGTCTATTCCAACCACCACTCCATTTCTGACTGCTTCAAGGAAGTCTTTGGGAAGAAAAATTGTCCACTGGCATGAGCTTCACCAGCATAGTTGCCACCCCTACCATCTCCAGTGACCCTAGACCATCTTCAGCCTAATGCTAACTGATGTCCTGAGCAGATCAAGCTGGAGGGAGGGAGTCAGATGGCATTGCTACTTCCACCAGCTCAGGCTGAATTCTAAACACCACCTGTGATGCGAGACTTTGTCTCTCCCACCTCCCCCCAAAATTTATTCTTTTTCCTTCTCTACCTTATTTCTTCTCTTTCCAATCTCTCTCCTTTTTAATTTAATTTAATTTAATTTTCTGTCTAATTAGAATCTGGCTTAGCTGGCCAAGACTGCATATTTGGCAACACTGCTGCAAGCCTGTGACCAGAAAGAGGCCACTAAAAGCAATAATTTACCAGCATCAAGCTGTTAGAAGTTTGACAGGCCTTAGGCCAGGTCTACAGTGAGGGAAGGGATATTAATCAAAGATACGCAACTTCAGCTACGTGAATAGTGTAGCTGAAGTCAACGTATCTTGGGTCGACTTATCTTGGCGTCTTCACGATGGCAAATCGACCGCTGCCACTCCCTTGTCGACTCCGCTTCCGCCTTTCGCAGCGGTGGAGTTCTGGAATCGACAGGGAGAGTGCTCAGGGATCGATTTATCACCTCTACACTAGACACAATAAATCGATCCTGTTAGTTCAATCACTACTCGCCAGTCCGATGGGTAGCATAAATGTGGCCTTAGAGTAGCTGATAAGACTGTGTGCCTTGCCTGTGTTTTTCCAGCTATGAGGTTGCAAGTAAAAGTCTAACAGATTTTCTATCTTTACTGTTCTGTTCTCTCCCTTTTTCTGTGTGTTTGTCTTATTTTGTCATCTAGGAACTGGGCTAGACTTCAACAACATGAGCAAGAACAACAGTTCCTAGCCATTATTGCCATCTTTAATACCATCTAAGTCACTGTCAGACAAGGTTTTTTTCTTTCTAAAGGCTTCAGTTGGCACAGGACTAGGATTTATCATCAAATTTGGTCCACTGTTTAGATCATTAGCTTCCCTGGTCCATGAAGGGTACTGACGGGGAGTGCGATGTGAACACTGATCCATGCCCCTTCAGACTAAGTAGGCTGCAGTCTCCATATACCAAACCCTGAACCTTGTTTAAAACTTACATTGAACGGTGATTTGGTTATATGAACACCTTTGATTCTTTGGCCCCATATATTCCATCCAAATTAACTCAACAGACAATATATTAATAAAAATGTCTTGAGTCCTGTTGATATGACAGTTTCCACCTTTGCTACCTCTGGTGAATACCATTTATGGTTTTCTTAGGATAGACTCAGCTGATGTGTTAATCCATAGGAAATTAGATAATAATCTGAATGTTACTTGAAGTCTATTTAACTTCAAAGTTATTTTAGGGTAGAGCGGAAGAAAGAGCAATTGGGAATTTTGTTTGTAATGACTATCACTTTGTCCCCCCTCTAACTGCCCTTTACCCTACATCCCCTGACCTGGCTGCTCCCTGACTCCTGTTATTGGCTCTCTCCTTCCATCTCTCCAGATGTTGATGGGGACCTCTTATAAAACATGAGGGACATAATGAGAGAAACATAAAGGTGCTTGTTTGAAAATTTAATAAGTGTGTGATGGTGGCTGGCATCATGGGCTGAGCAAAGGGGAACTGGACCCTTTTGGTTATCACTTAGCTACCCCACACCACAATTACTGCCCTTGGAACCTTTCAATCTGTTGCTTCTTTGAACACAGTGAAGGAGTTCCCTGTAGGAGTTGTTAGTTCATTTGTTGCTGTGATTCCACTTGTCCATTTAGCTATGACTTCTGCAGGTACTTCTACTGCTTCCTTGCATTCCTGGCAGGTCTCATCCTTTTATTTCTTCTGGGTTTATATTTAACTCCAGAAATTCCTCAGAAAATGGGGTAGGGAGATTGTCTGACAAGGGGTTTGGAGGACCAAAAAGCCCAATATCTGCACATTGTTGGAACTCATTATGGAAAATCTTGTGCTTAAAGTAGCAGTAGACTGAGTGGAGGAAGGTTCCAGTTAACTGAAGGGTGAACTAAAAAGGTTGAGACTTTGAGTGTGTGAGGGAGTGCTATATTAATCTGATGTATTTACCACACAATCTAAGATTGGGCCATGCCTTTGGCAATAAGTCTGAAACAACAGCTAAGTGAGAGTCCACAGATGCATGCATCTAAATATAAAGAGAAGCATTTTATGTTATTTTTGTGAGAACTGTTATAAAAGTTCATTCATGCCTTTAGAAATTCCAGTAATATAGTGTGAAAATGACAAAAAATCAGGATACACCCTGATAAGTTTTGATTTTTCAAATATGAAATTATCCTAAATTGCTTAATTATGTCTTGCATTTTTGTGTAATTGCTGGTGTCTCATTTTCCTCTAGGGCTTATATTAATTCCAGGAGCAGCAATAGGCCAAATCATAAGTGGCATCTTGGTTTCCAAGTACAAACTGGATTGCAAAAACATAATCAAGTTCATTTTAGGCACTTGCTCAGTGGCTCTAGTATTAAACACAGTGTTTATGTTTTCTAAATGTGGGAATGAACCATTCGCAGGTGTCTCTGAAACATATAATGGGTAAATATATTTTAATATATTCTTGGGCTTGGTAACAAT
This sequence comes from Dermatemys mawii, assembly GCA_007922305.1. NCBI lineage: Eukaryota > Metazoa > Chordata > Testudines > Dermatemydidae > Dermatemys > Dermatemys mawii. Next base: position 2,856,584 of record ML677336.1, on the reverse strand, counting down.
GTTCAAAATGACTAAACTGTTCTACAGTGCATAAATGCAAATTGTCTTGTTTAATTTTCTTTAATGTATGAAAAGCATTCTTTGAGAAAGTTGAGAATCCTCTTCATAGTTGAGTCCTGCTAGCAGTGGATGAAAACAGAAAAAAATTAAAGTTCTTGTAATGTTATATGTCTTGTAAAAGGGTCTGGCAGGCTGACTCTGCTCAGTTATTATTTCTCTGTCTCTTGCAGATGTGAACAGCTATTGTGGTTGCTTAGGGTTAGATGTCTGTGTTTTTTTGGAGAATGTTTTCCCTTAACCTTCTTCAATTTCTCTTAGAGGTTGGTTAATTTATGCAGGTTTCTTTTTTGATAGAGATTTCCATCCCTTGCTCCTTCACTGATGCATATTGAAGGATGGCACGGAGGTTGAAGTCCTAGCTCTCCTGCTTTGGCAATGGTCTGCAACCAGTGGGCCTCCAGTTCTATTGTGTATCATTCTTTCTTAATGACTGAGAGGCTTCAGCTCTCAAAGTAGATAGAGATTTAGCCCTGTAGTTTTACCTTTCCATGCAAACCTGCATCTTAGCTGAAAGGCATTTTGAGCCCAGCAATTTAACTGGTAAATTGATCTTACTTTAGGTGGTGTGAGGTAGTCAATCATTTATGCCAGTCATGCAAAGGGCCAGGGCTCTGGCTTTGCTGGATAAAGAACATGAGCTGCATTGGTCTTGCCTTTTTGGCCAGCCAGCAGGAGAACCCTAAATGCTGAAATCTAGGCAAGGGTGGTTTTGCTCACTTGCGGTATATCTATACAGCCACAGGAGCAAGCGTTCCAACCTGGGTTGACAAACTAGGGGTAACATGGTTCATGTCAGTGCTCTAAACATGTGTGTAGATGGCACTTTGAACTTGTGGCTTGGGCTCCAAAGTCCATCCCCCCTTCCTTAGCTACAGAGCCTGAGTGTCAGCCTGAACTACAATTTAAAAATAGCTGTGGAGACAGTATATTTAGAGTGCTAGCATAAGCCCTGCTAGCCCAACTCTGTTAACTGTGGCAGGGAGTCTTGCTCTCAGGGGCTATGTAGATTGTGTCACTCCTTCTGTCTGGACTGCTTTCTGAAGACAGAACTTGATTCAGCCTGTCTGGCCCTGATTTAGGAATTCTTTCATTTTTTGAAAGTGTCCATACCTCTTGTGCAGCTTAACATTTTGCTTCTAATTTTATCAACTGTTTTTCTTTAGTTTGGGATGAGTGAATCAGTGAAACATGGTCTCTGGGTCAGATACTCCCCTTGACTTATTCTTCCCCTCTTTTATTCTTGCATATCCTCTAATGGATACTGTCCTGTAATATGGTCAATAAAAAATCCAGGGACTACTGTGCTAAATTATATTCAAATCAAATGAGAGCCACCTTTTTCCTATCCAAATTAGGCAAAAATCTCACCTACATGGGCTAGAATTCTAGTCTTAATGTGGCTTCTTCTAAAAAAAATATGGAGGAAGAAGGGTCAGTCAGAACAGTGTTAAACACTAAAAGATACATAAAGTTATATTTTAACCTTACTTTCAGAACAACAGGTTTCAGAGAGTGTACTTAGGAATTGTTTTAAATTCCAGTAGGTAAGTAAATCTACACAGGTAATGATAGGAGTATTTTAGTACACTTTTTAATTGTGCTTGGGGAATTTGTTTACAAATAGGTAGAGAATTTTTGTTCCTTATTATTACAATAGTGCTTAGATACTGCAGCTAGGATGGGGACCCATTATGCTACAAACACAGTAGGAAGTGATAGGTCCTGACCCAAAGAACTTTCATAATGAGTAGACCAGACTGACTGTACGGGGTGGGGGAAAAGAAGTGGAGTGACTTGTCTAAGTAGAGTTTCACTCAAGTGTCCCGTCTACTGGACTACATTAGCTGTTTTTAGAACTTCCAATTAGTCTGATTCTATGCTTGTATCTATAAGGATTCTGGTCTCTTTCTGTTAATGGATTTTGACTTGAGCAACTTCAGCATTTCTATTTGACACCCATTCTCCATGGTGCCCATCTATAAGGATAATCAGCTTGCCCTTAATGTATAAGAACTTTTGTTTCATTCCAGAACACCAGTGTGTGTGTATATGTATGTACACATTAGTATGTATGAATCAAAGAGAAAGCAAGTGGTGTGTCCTATGTGCCTGACTACTGTGGTGCGAAGGAAAACACCTCAAAATGATCATAGTTGATGATAGCTACTTGATCCATGTTGTCATTGATTCATTTGAATGTGAAAAAGTTTAATAAATTCTAACATAAGGAAAACAAGTTACAGTTTACATTCTTGTACTTGAAAATTACTCGGTGTTTAAATAGCCTTCTAACTTTATATTCTAACTCTGTCGGTCTTTATAAAATTATAACATATGATGCTTCAAAAGGATATTTTTAGTATTGGTGTTATTTTAATTTTCTATTCAGAAGACCCTTTTAAAAATGTAGTTTTTTAAAAAGCTATCCATTTAATGAGAGCTTTTCAAAGGCACAGACAGAAGGTGAAAACATGAGAAGGGCCACACTGGGTCGGACCAATGGTTCATCTAACCCAGTATCCTGTCTTCTGATAGTGGCTGGTACCAAATGCTTCAGACAGAATGAACAGAACAGGGCAATAATTGAGTGATCCATCTCCTGTTGTCCTGTCCCATCTTCCGACATTGCGATTTATAGGCATTCAGAGCACCGGTTATGTGCTGGAGCATCCTGGCTAATAGCCGTTGATGGATCTGTCCTCCATGAGCTTATCCATTTTATTTTGTGAACCCAGGTATAATATTGGCATTAACAACATCCCCTAGCAATGCATTCCACATGTTAAGTGTATACTGTGCAGATACATACTTTGTTTTAAAATTGTTGCCTATTAATTTCATTGGGTGACCCCTGGCTCTGATGTGAAGGAGTAAATAACATTTCCTCATTCCCTTTCACCACGCCATTCATGAATTTATAGACCTCTATCATATCACCCTCCTCTCCCTCCCTTAGTCATCTCTTTTCTAAGCTGAATAGTGCCAGTCTTCTAAATCTCTTCTCAGATAGAAGCTGTTCCATACCCCTCATCATTTTTGTTGGCCATCTCTTGTACTTTTTTCAATTCTAATATATCTTTTTGGGGATAGGATGATCAGAACTTCACACAGTATTCCAGATGTGGGTGTATCATGGATTTATATAGTAGCATTATGATATTTACTATCTTATTATCTATCCCTTTCCTAATGATTCTTAACATTCCATTAGCTTTTTTGAGTGCCACTGCACATTGAGCTGATGATGTCAGAAAACTATCTTTGATGACTCCACGATCTCTTTCTTGAGTAACAGCTAATTTATATCTCATTATTTTGTATGTATAGTTGGGATTATGTTTTCCAGTGTGCTTTATTTTGCACTTGTCAACATTTAGATATTCAATGTTTCACGCTACAGTTTAATTACTATAAACATTTTTTCCGTTTGAAATGCTGCTTTGAAAAAATACTCTTTACAATTTTTTTGTTAGTTCTTAAAATATTTGAAATTGATACATGTTTTAAGAGAGTAGTTGAGGACCCACAGTAGGAAGAGACAGCTTGTACAAATGTTTGTGACAATCTGCGTATTGTACTGATGATTAGCCAAAAAAATCCTATTTGATTAAAGACAGCACCAGCAAAGGGACTATTTAAATATGAAGGCTTTCACAGAAAGCTCACGTGGTAGTAAAAACACTCATTTCTGCCACACACAGTCTCTGAAGAGATTTAAATTACTCCTGTTTCATAAACAGATAAAAGGACACACATTGTTGTGAATAAAAAAAGAAAACATCAGCTATCCTGAAACTTAGACAACTCATCAGCAGCCACTTATTCTGTCATGGAGTGACAGAGCTGGAGGCAACTCCAATTGTTTGAGGGCCTGCCAAAGAGCCAGATGGTGTTGTGGAAAATAAATTCCATGCTCTGGTACCTAGGGATTCTAGCTTCCATTTAAAGATAAGCATAAACATGAGTGATATGCAGTGCAACTGTGTAAATGACTTCTCAGTATTCCACTTCCATACCTCATTCTTTAATTTTAGTAAAGGGCTTGATATGTTGTCAGAACAATATGGTGACAAAAATAAGACCTTTATTTTGATTAATAATTAAGAACGTGCTGTTCTAACTTCTCTGTCTTATGCTCTTGCTGCCATAAATTGGACTCTTTGGTGGCCCAAGTGGCTCTAAACCAAGTCCATGCAAGTGAACCCATGCACTCCCTACAATGTGCATGAAAAAGGTGTTTGTGTCCTAAATGGTCTGGGAGAGCAGGGATCTTAAATATCGGATTTAGCCACTACTTATGTGCTCAGGAATACCTAGTAACAATGTCATGCAAGTGCAAAAAGTGGACAGTGAAGAACATCAGAAATTGTAGCATAGGTTGGAAACAGAAACATTGAGATACATTAACCTATGACAAATATGCCTCATTCACTTTATGTGAATTATGAGATGGAGTTCACTTTATATGAATTATTTTGGGGGCAGTTCTTTGGCCTGTGGTAAACATGATCACATTGGTCCCTTCTGGCCTTGGAATCTTCGTGGGTGTTTTGTTTGGAAATTCTGAAGGGAGCCATTATGTCTTAGTAGAATATGAAGATACTTTTATGCTCTTTTATGCTCTTTTATGCTCTTTCCCTTTGTATGAGTGTTGTACCAATCTTTCTACACCTATTAATGTTGAAAATCATTTATTTAAAACTTCTGAATTCAGACTCACAGAAACTATCCTTGACATGGTGCTGATATCATTTTGTGCTCTGATTCTCACTAAGAAAACTTAATTAGCAGTACTGATGATTTTGTACAGTTGAAATGTCAGAATGGTTCACCTGAGAATGTGGATGGAACTAATACATTGTGCATTCTTGAATCTATTATGATAATATCTAAGAAGCAAAAGCTGTCCCACCAACATCCACTTCACCTCCGTGAGCTGTTGAAGAGCATGAATGCAGTGAAATCACTGCTGTTCTGCTGGCACACTGAATGCCAGTCTCTGTTTTGCAAAAACTACATATTTCCTGTGTGAACTGTTAGGGTCAATCATCTGGTTCCACCAGTCAAGCTTCCCTGGAAAAGTGGTGGAGCAGCTGTGAAAGGTTCTCCCACTTGCTTCAGTTGCATTAGAGTCCATGTGCACCAAATAAACACAATAGTCTTTTCCCTATGTGCCTGGATTTGCTCTTTGATAGAAGCATTGCAAACTCAATTTTCAGTATATTTTTGAAAAATGTAAGATATCTGCAGAAGATGCTTTCTGTGTAACTATAACGGACAAAGGCAAGTTACCAGTCAGTAAAATGACTGAATGCTTCTAGATATACAACTTTGATGTAGCATTCCACATGCATTTTGAATGTTGTGCATAATAACTTCATTTTGTAGCTAACTGAACTGTCACTGCCAGGAGAAGTGAATTGCTCCTTTTAAAGATATTAATTTATATCTTTAAAGGAGCACATAATAAAAATATAAGTTTATAAATGGATACAAATTTCCCCCAGTTGAAACTGGAGAGTGTTTAAATGATAGTTTGGACACTAACATAGTACCATTCACTTTACAATATAGCTTGATTTTTAAACTACTGATATTGCAGCATTCCCTAGTTTCAGTAGAACTAGCTTTGAAATAATTTATAATGCAAAAGTTGATTAGTGCGCTGTTACTATTAGGAAATTCAGAATCATTATCATCCTGTCCCATCCCTGTGCATTGTGGGAAAGTCTAATTTACTTCTCATATAATGTTAACAGTTGAATGTTATAAGGCAGTGCATGGTTCATTCAGCTATAGATCTATAGTAACTTTGTTGCTCTGGAAGTGAGAAGACTAAACCTAGAATATGCAGCTGTAGTACATAGAATTAAATAACTCCTATATCTATGTTCCCAATTTCCAGAGCTGCAAAGCTGCTCTGGGACAGAGCTTACATGTTGTCTTGTCACTATGCAGTTAGCACAGGTAGCCTTCTTGGTATTTGAACAAGCCATATGTCATCTGGCTATGGGACTAATAAAACAGCAGAAGTCTGAGAGATGGATCTTGAGTCAGACTGAGTTAAAGGACCAAAATCAACATGATACTTGATCAATAAAAGTAGTTAAAATGGCTCATATTTTACAGTATAATTTTCCACAAAAACAGCTAGGAAAACTGAATATACAGAGTATATAATAAAAATCCCTACACAAAGTGCTGTCAGATGCACTGAGTATACAAACTAGAATTTTCCCCTTAGTATTTCAATATAGTAATTTTGGGTATTATAATAATTATAAAATTTTCAAAGAAGTGTGATCTTTATGTTTGTTATTAGTTTGAACTTTATTATGGTAGTAATGTGTGTTTGTGTAGAACTGTAGATTAGGGAACATATGAGCATTCCATTACTGTCTCATGTCTCTCTATTTTCCATTGTAAATTATTCTTAAACTGAATATAATAGATAAAAAAAAATATTGTTTACTCATTGCCTATTTAATCTTTACCTTACAGAACAGGCAAGTTAAGGAACTTGACTGCACCATGTAATGCTAACTGCAACTGCTTACGTACCTTTTATTACCCAGTTTGTGGCAGAGATGAAGTCCAGTATTTTTCTCCCTGTTTTGCAGGATGTACATCTTTTACTGTTCAAAAAAGGAAAAAGGTAACTTTTTTATGTTATGTTTTTAACAGGAAATAAATGCACAGCTTATCTTGTGTCTTTCTTAGCAAAATTTGTATGCCATTTTCAATTGTTATTAAATGTAAGAGAACTGTTTCCATTGGAACAAAACAGTGAATCAACATTAGCTTTGTACTACATAATTGTGAACTAAAAAAAGACCTCCCCCTCAAAAAATACCCCTCTTTGAACCTATAAGTGAATATTAACATCAGTGGAATGAGGGGTCTAGTGTATTGTAGTTGTTACATGTCTGCGGTGTTTTGTTGCAAATGTAGTTTTCTGTCACAATTCCAGCATTGTATTCATTCTGTAAAATGATAAGTGAACTAAACAGAAGATGCTACTATTGGTAATTTTTAGTGTCCAAAACAGCCAGTAGCTTTAAATGCACACCTGGATTTTGGGATTTACTTGTATATCTAGAAATTATTTGGAATTTTCTTTGCTGACATTTGTCAGATAATTTTTTTTTTGTTTCTGAATCAGGTTCTAAATTCCATTATTGAGAGATGAATTCCAGCACAAAATTACATGATATTGACCATACTTCATCCTTGTAATATATTCCAATAAAATAAATTTGTGAACTTTGAACAGGATGGATTAATTTATCGAAAATTATCTAAGCTCCTTTATTTGGGGCTCAGATGACGATAGGATTCTGATGCTGGGCTAAAAAAGCAGGTGCCTTCAGTCAGTGTAAAACTGATAAATGGATCCTTATCCATTATTATACAATAATGCATCATCAGTTCATGCAGGTTTGTTAGGATCAAAATAATTCCAGACGCTGCTGGCTTTCTGTGCAAGGGTGCCAGAGCAGTCTGGGAAGGGTAGGGGCAAAAACATTTTGCTTGTGCTGGAGTTTTAAGAGTTATTATTTTGGGACCCCTAGAGAATAGTCTTTCTCAAATATCAAGGTGAGATGAAAGGAAGGGACTAGGGATTTCAGCAGAGGTGGCATTAAAGTTGTTTCCTTTAATAGGCAGTGTTGCAGAAGTGGTACTGAGCAGGTTTACAGACATGCAAGTAGAGGAGAATTTGGAGTCAATGATAATGCTATGCTTAAAGCCAGAGAAGGTGAATTTTAGGGGAGACAGAGCTGTGCTTGTGCATGCTGCTCTTGCTCCAGAGCAGTTCTGGTTTTGAGAGTTAAGTCCTGCTCTGCTGAATTTCTTTCACTAAATTCATGAAGGACTTAGTTCTGTAAATGGGTGCAGTTTGAGGAGCGGAGAGAATACAGTGCTTCAGTTCCTTCTGTACCAAAAGGATGCCCGCAGGAGTTCTTATACTTAGCCATATAGAAGTATAAGAACTGCACCACAAGAGAAGGAAGGAAGCTATAGTGTGGAACTTTTAAGACAAGTACATATGGAAACCTGGTCATGCTGGTTTATAAACTCTGGATGGCAGTTGCTTCCTCTTGATCTCCCCAAAATAGTGCTTCAGGCCCCCCCCTCTAAATCTGAAGCAGGTCGTTCTTGTCCATGCTGTCCTGAATTGAGAAGTATCATCGTCTTGACATGTCCCCTCAGGCACAGTAAACTCTTAGATCCCCTTGCTGTGGAAAATGCTGAAAAGTGTACAGTGGGAGAAGGCGGGCAGAATAGCAGCCAGTCAAGGTAAGCTGGAAGATGGCAAGAAAATGCCCTCTTTCATGGATTTACCTACAACAGAGAGACCAGGTAGAATCTGGGTAAAAAGATAAATTAGACTGGAATTTGCACAGCCATATACTCATTATACTTACGGATCTGTGTGAGGTTATGGCTATGCCTTGTAGAAGGAATGTTAATCTCTCTCTCTTTTTTTTTTTTTCCAAGAAAGGCTTTGAAAAAAAATCTGGAGGCTCCATTAAAATAAAATACAACTAAAAACCACTCTAGTTGTTCACTTGATTCTAAAAGCCTCTGATAGTTTACTGTTAATTACATCTTGTTCTCCCATTACTTCATTAAACATTAGAATGTGCTTACCAAAGCACGAAGATTGATGTGGGTAGTTAGCTGACTTCAAAGTGAGTGCGTTAATTGAGCCCACATGAAAGTTAATCATATTACCTCTTATAATTATTTGGTTATTTGACTCTCTTTTCAGGGGTTTATGCCTGAGTTGGAATGTCATTAGATATGAATAAAACTGTTTGTCATAACATCACCAAAGTAGCAGTGGGGGATATATCTAATTCTTCTTATGTAGGCAGTGCTGGGGCACATTGCCTTCATCTGTTTTTATTGTTTTGTTTTTTGCAAGGGGGTGGGAAGGAAGGCTGAAATCTTGTACCTCTTCCTGCAAATGGTGCTACTCCACTGGAGATAACAATGGTATGTGCTAGCATAGGCAAAGGGTTCTATTGTGATACTGGCTAGCCATCTAGCCTTGCTCACCAGTACCATACATATACTAGGACTAGCAATGATGAGACTGCTGTAGTGATAGTGAAGAAGTTGGCTAATGTACTGATACATTTTGTAGTAGGCCTTCCAGCTTTTCATTCGATATTGTAGTAGTCATATACTCATTCTAGCTAATATTGGAAAGTGTTTTTACTGAATGGTATTATTTTTTACTCTTGTAAAAAACAAGTAGACAAGAACTGTCATGAGGGAAAAAAGTGTCAGGTTTGATTAAAGTTTATATGACAGATGAACCACTTGTTGGACATGTCTGGCTGGAAAGGTTAATTCAAACTGTTCTTTGGGCCAGAGTAAGTGACAGGCCTTGAGGCTGGAAGACCATGGTGATGACAAGGCTGGAGCTCATCTCGTCTTCATAAAGTACAAATTCTGTTTTCTTTTCTATATCTGTTCTCCATTTTGTTCCAAAAGAAGAGTGTAATAATTAGTCTGGCAAAAAAGGTTTAATATCTAAATACAAAATATCCCGAATGGGGTTCAGGAGTAATTATTATTCAGGTAATAGGAGACCTCTTTGGGGGGCTTGCCAGCCCAGGAGGAAAACAAAGTAATAAATGGAGGAGAGAATTAGTCTTTATAGTTGGAGGCATGTAAGTGAGTGTAGTTATTGTCAAAATTACGTGGAATAACCAGGATAGTGTGGGTGAAAATATCACAAAATGAATTAAGGGTTCACTGAGTCATGCACTGTCCTTGAAATAAGTAAGTATGTGTTAATGTGTGGATGTCTGATCACGACTTAATCTCTATCAGTTACTATAATTTACAGTTTTACATATTTCAAAATAACACTGTATGCTCTGTGTATTATTTGTAGATTTACCAAAACTGTTCCTGTATTGGGATGCCAAAAAGATTACCTGACGCAGAAGAGGTCCCTTTTGAGGCTCTGTCTGGGAAATGCCGAACACAATGCACTTTTTTACCTCTATTCCTGGGCTTTTTCTTTTTTGCTGTTGTTTTCACTTTTATGGCTGTTACTCCAACTACAGTGGCTATCCTCAGGTATTTAGTTTTCACATTTTTCAATAACATATTCCTGGCTCCACAGCAGAGTATAAACTTAGCATGGCATGCTTTCTTCCACAGACCTGAAGAAGAGCTCTTGTAGCTCAAAAGGTTGTGCCTTCCACCAACAGAAGCTGAGTCAGTAAAAGATATTACCCCACCTACATTGTTGCTCTCAGTGGCAAAGAATGTAACTATTTTGAAAACTTGCAAAATAAAGATTTTTAAATAGTTTTTATTCTTTTTATAGAGGATCAGTGCTATAATCAAAATATGTAAGGAGTGTTTTGCACTCCCATCTGCTGCTCCCTAGACTCTAATATTCACCGTGTAGTATATAACCAGCTTGAAGCAGGTCAAGCCCTTTGAACGTTAGATGAAGCAATTACTGTCCTCTGTGTAGATTCTCTACTGTTTCACACCACCTTTTCTCTTATAAAAATAAGAATAGCTTCCTTTCTGCTTGGTGGCACTACTTGTAGCACAAGGTTCCTTTTTAAAGGGCAGATCACACTCCATCAATATGAGAGGAAAGCTAACATCTGTTTATGCTTACGCCATCCATAATCTCATGTTTGATGAAGCACCTGGCCTTGCCTGCATCACTGAGATATGGTTCATTGTCACCTCCAACCCTATTTGAACATAGCTAATCTTCCCATCAGTATGTTACAAGCCAAGACAGTATCCAGAATACTATCCAGATAAGAGAAAGTGGAGTAACGATTCTGTTCCCTTCCAGCCTTTGATACTGAAGACATTTCATACCAGAAACCTCTCATGTGGTTTATGAGGATGCAAAAGCACAAAAATAATTTAGGAATTATATTGGTTTACAGATCTCCAGGTGAAAACTTCATCAGCTTCCTGGATGAACTCTCAGATATGCAGCCCTGCATGGTATTGGAATCCCCAGATTACTAGTCTTCAATTATCTCAGTGTTCACATGGACAGTCTCAATGATATGGTGGTATCTTGATCTCATGACCTATACAGAACCCATCAGATTTTTTCAGGTAGTCTCTGACCTATATATGTAGCCATATGTGGTATGTATGTTGAATCCTATCTTCCAGCTAGGACTGCATATTGGAGATATCACCAATATACCACTCTCCTTAGCTGATCATAACCTCTTCCAGGCAGAGATCAAAGCCTGCCTGCTTTAATTTTTTCCTATCAGGATAGAGAGCAATCAAAACTGATTTGCCCCCAAAGACTCCTGAACTCCCTAAGTTTTTTCAAATCTCCTTAGAATAAGTAACCCAAATACAAGGTCAAGGTACTGATGAGTTGGTACAAAAGTATGGTAACCTGGTATCCTTTACCATCAATGCTTTGGCTTCTCCTCCTTCTTCCCAAACTGACCAAGAAGACTAGTATTCTTCACAGGTGAACTACTGCCAGTGAACTGCGTAGGTGGAAAGTTAGAGTACCAGTGGTACAAAAGACACTCTGAATCCCTCTGCTAGCACACAAACTGTACCGAACTTTACCACTGAAATAAAGGAGGCAAAATAAGCCTCCCTCTCTTCAGTCAGCATGGCAGAACTGAGGCCAGCAGAACTATTTCTCATATTGAACCAGATAATCAACCCAGATTGCATAACTCAAATACCAGACCCAAGCATCAACCACTTTGAAGAGCTGCCAATATAATTCATTGATAAGATGGAGTGGAAGATGATGATATTCATGCTGTCTACTCTGTTAAGTGGAAAGCCATTACTAATGTCATCAAACTGGTGACCAAACATTGATTGTCAACCTCCCAGTTAAAAGACCAACAAAATATACCTACTGTTTCAGGGCCAATTACTAGGCAGATTGAACGTGGGGTACAGATCTGCCCATTGAATGTTGAAGGCCTTTCACGGTCCATATGCGGCTTCCTGGAGAAAGTATTGAAGATGAGCAACACCAAGATCCTTTCTCTCCTTTGCTTCATGTAGCAAATGAAGAAGAAAGACACATGCTTTCACATCAACAGCTATAAACTTATAGCCAGCAATTACCACCCAAAATATGGGCTGGCAATCTACATAAAGCAGGAGATCAGTGAATATTTGGTTCTACCTCCTACAGAATACAAAGAAACAACTAGAATCTCTGCATACATTGGCAAGCTTACTATCCTTAACATATATACATCAGCTCTGCCAGCTGCACAGGATCTATGCAGCAAATGTTGCAGGTGAAGAAGGGACATACTGTGCATTGGCAAATGATACGCTCCATCTTTTTGATGTGAAACGGTACATCATTTTCCATGCTGTAAGATGAGGCAGAGGATACTGTTCTGACCTGATGTTCATCTCTAAAGATGATATATTCCCACAATGCTGAAGACTTTTGACCATTTCACTGTGCACCCAATTGCCCCTGCAAAGAAGAAGAACTCCTATGGCCACAGGTATTCATACACTGGTGTTTCTCAGCAACTTGTCCATGGACCAGTGCTTGTCCCTGAGATCACCCTGATATAGGTTAGGAAGGCAGCAAGCCAGTCCCTGGTATCAAAAGGATTGAGAAACACTTTTGTACACATTTTACTGGACTGCAGAGATCCAAGATCTCTTCTGCAAATATGATGAGTGTAGGGACCCAGAAACTGTAAAATCTCTTCGGGTATCATAGGATTCAGGAAGACAGAAACTGTGGTTTAAGCAGACATGCCTGGAATCTATGGAGATGCCTGGGGGCTGCAAATCCCACACATGCCACTAGGTCGCAGTTGAAACTTAATGCCATTGCTGCTAAACTTTTGTGGACACCAAAACAGCCAGTGGATAAATAGCATCGCAGACAAATCCAGCATCAACTCTAGCAGCTGATGTTCATATGTGCTTCATTGTCCCAGTGATCTGTATTATTCACAACTAAGGAGATTAATCCAGTCATTGCAGCCATGAAACAGGGGAAAGCAATGGGAAAAGGTGGCATCTACCAGAAGGTCCTATGTAACCTGGTTTCAGTGGCATGGAATTGGTTGATGCAGCATTTCACCAACATCCTGGAGATTGGTGAAATTTGTTGCTTGTGGAGAGAAGCACTTCTAAAGCCTGAAAGCTATATAGATGACCTTTCTAGTTATAGGCTGATTTCCCTCTTAAGAACCAGCTACAAGGTAATGGAGCATATGATTCTCAGCTAAAGTGAGCCCACATTACAAAGCCTTCCTCTTTTGAGAAAGCCTTCTACCATAAGTGACACTCATAATCTGAACATTCCTCTTGTTCCAAATCCCTGCCATACATGCATTCTTCCTCCCTACTCCAGGCAGACTCCTGATCCCGTAAAAGCAGATGTGCTAAAGACTCCTAGAAATCTTCTGAGGACTTCGCTGTTGCTATTGATTTTTATGTGGAAGGTGCTCTATGATGATGAGTGGCAGTATAGAATTCTAAGATAGGAACGTGCGTGTTAACCACAACTCAGTTGCCTTGCCAGTCTCTGAAACTCAGATGGTCTTTGATCCTGAACACACTCTTCAAGAGACCCACTAGATCAGGGGTGGGCAAACTTTTTGCCCCAAGAGCCACATCAGGGTTGCAAAATTGTCTGGAGGACTGGGTAGGGGAGGCAGTGCCTCCCCAAAGAGCCTGCCCCTGCCCCCATCTGACTCCCTCCGACTTCCCGCACCCTAACTGTCCCCTCAGACTCCCTGAACCATCCAACCCCTCCACTCCTTGTCCCCTGACTGCCTCCTCCAGAGACCCCTTGCATCCCTAACTGCCCCCCCAGAATCCTGCCTCCCTATCCAATCCCCCCGCTTTTTGTCCCCTGACCTCCCCCGCAAGAGACCCCCCCACCCAACCACCCCATTCTGACTGCCCTGATCCCTGTCCACTCCCTCCACCCCACCCCCATGACTTCCATGCCTATCCAACCCTCATTCTCCATCCCCTGACTGTCCCACCAGAACCTCCACCACATCCAACCTCCCCCTACCTCTTATCCGGGCCCCCTTACCATGTTGCTCAGAGCAGAGCATCTGGCTCCACGAGACACACTACCCTGCAGGAGCACACAGCCACACCCCGCCCCCCAGAGCGCTGCCTGCACAGTGTGCAGAGGCTCCGGGGCGGGGAAAAAGCAGAGGAGGGGCCAGAGGGAGCTCAGGGGCTGGGCAGGAAGATCCCATAGGCCAGATGTGGCCCACGGGCCATAGTTTGCCCCGCCTCTGCACTAGATTCCAAATTAATATGTAGACCTATAACGTGTGGGGCTTACCTTCCCATTGAAATGAGACTTTATTAATACCTTGTTAAAGCAACTGTTCAACAACCATGAAGAGCTACAATATGTATGTTACTAAAAGTCATAACATTCAGAGCATGATATTTGCATACCTGTTACACAACTGTTAAAGCCTCATAGCTAGATTTAGAAAGAGTGTATTAACATTTTTACTATTTATAGCTCACAAGTTACTTGAAAAGCACACCAACTTATAGAATAACTTTATATATCAGAAAAAGTACTATTGTAAAGCTGAGATAGTGGTTTAACACACAGTATTATACTGTATTATCATGCTTCATTGCACTGACCTTCTGTTCTTGGTGTTCCTGTGTGAGTCCACATGGAAGTTGCACTGACAATTTGATTGTGTTAGTTTGGAGGCAGAGAAAGGGCAGCTGTGTTTGGACTGGGGAGGATAAGGGGAAAGCAATATTTTGTGTTTGTATCAAAAATTACTTGAGATTGCTCAAAGCCTGTCCCTTTCAATTATCAGTGATATAGATTTTATTGTGATGCCTCACTGTTAGCAGTAAGGTTCAACTTAAATAGTTTATTTATTCTGCTTGTTGTGTTACCTTATGTAACGCAATATGCTGATGCAAGACAATCTACATATAAATGCAATATCTACTCATTATAGATTTGGTCTGATGCATTAACACCCCCCACCCATACTATGTACTTAAGCCTTGGCCCCTGCTGCATCTCCCCTTCATAATGATTAACCAGGACATAAGTAATGTGTGTGATCTTGAGCTGAATCCCTTGCTTTGATTATCTTGTGTAAACACATTGGGAAAAAGACTATGATGATGATTTTTCTCCTGCCAAAGCTCTCTGTTCTTTACTGCAGAAAACTAGTCTAGTATATAATCCAAAATGATATATTATGGAGGTTGATTTTTGTCTTTTCTTTACGTAAATTCCATTTAAAGTTTTTAGGTTGCTTAGACTCCATATACAGACCAAAGTATTAACAGATAATGTCAGTGATTGACTTTTTCAAAAGTCTAAGTATAACATACCAAGTTAAATTTACATTTGATAAAGCCCTTAAACTGCAATTTTGTTTGCAGGTGTGTGCCAGATAAACAACGTTCATTTGCTCTGGGAGTGCAGTCAGTGTTTATACGAATAGTAGGTATGACATTTATCATTTTTTGCTTAAATACCTGTACCAGCATAAAATGTTTAATTGGGGGACTTCCTTTTCAAATACCCAGACCAACTGATTTTAAAGAAAGTTTGTATGAATGAATATGCTGCAGTCTCTCTTCCTGAAAGATCAGGCCAAACTTAATCTCGAAATAGCTTAGAATTCGTCATAGGAATTCAAATGTAGTACTTTACTTGTTTTTAGCACTAAGGCTGTCTTCCCTATAAATCTTCGTTTTTAGCATTAAGGCTGTCTTCCACTGCTTGCATCCGACAAAGTGGGTATTAGCCCACGAAAGCTTATGCTCTAAAACTTTAGTTAGTCTTTAAGGTGCCACAGGACTCTTTGTCACTTCTCTGTAAATAGTTGTGCAAAGAGGCTAACTGAGTATGCCAAAGGAAATGAATCCCAACTGCAGAAGAATACTGTTTACACTTGTATCCTCTTAACAAAAGCAACCTGTCCTCCCAAAAAAATGCAACTCCATTCTTTGAAAATTTTCAGGGATTTTAAGACTTCACTAATCAAAAATTCTGTGATTCTGAAATAGTTAACTTGATGATATTACATTCACTTAGCCATGTTTTATTATATAATTTAACACTGATGAAAATGACAGCACTTTAGAAGTTACAAGTAAAATGCTAAAGAATATATGAAACCTGCCGCAATGTTTTGTGTCCTTATTTCTAATGGGCATGTATGTACATTTTAAAAGTCTGGCAGACAGATAATCTGCATATTTTAGTCATTCATGTCCAAACCCCCTTTGAATAGTCTTTCCTGACTCTCTATTTTCTTTATTAATTGTTTTTTTGCGGGTAATTGATATGAATGCAGAAACAGTGAAACACTCATGCTTGAGTATGGGTAAATGTGGGTTATGCAACTTTTTAAAAACTATTACACTCCAAGTATTAGCAAGGCCATTCTAGTATGGAAGTTAACTAATGGCAAATGTCCCAACCCATTTACCTCATCTACACTGGAAGTAGGAGAGATAAGATGAGGGGACCCCTACCTTGCATGAGACATGGAGGCATAGCTTCTTACCATGCAATGTTATACTCAGGGCCAGTTGTAATAATTGACCCTACAAATTTATCCTAATTATAAGCTCAGCTGTAAAAAAGTAAGTGAAAGTTCATAAAGTGTCACAACCTTTCAAATTAATGTTGATAGGAAAAGTTGAAAAAGGGAGATGGAAAAACTAAATTAGTGCAAACAAAAAGACCTACTAATATAATTCAAGGACTGTGTCTTGTTTACCCAGCATGATTTTAACAATGTGGGGCTACGAATTAATGAACCAAAATTGGTGTATTGGAAACTAGTTCTAATTGATGGATAAAATGATGAGGGAATGGGCTATTCCACCCACCACTCCTTTTTGAGTCCTTAAAAAGAGAGAGAGAGATTTTGGGGAGAAAAATTGGCAAGCTTCATCATCAGGCTGCTATTCCCAATGTCTCCTAGAATCCAGGGCCTTCATCATTCTGATACCAAAAGATGTCCTGACCAGACCAACCCCTCCCAAAACACCCCCCAAATAACATTGTTACTGCAACTAGCTTTAGCTAAATGTGAAATAATATCTAGAATAAGATCAAATAGAATTTAACAGCCACAACAACAGCTCTAGCCCAGCTCTGCTAACTTTTCTTCTCCCCACTCCCAACAGACAGTTATTATCTTTAGTTCCATCTAGTAGACTGTTAGCCAAGGAAGTTTTCCCCCCAAAACACTTGTGTTCTCAGAGAATAGGGGAATGAAAAGATGTGATAGAGCTAAGATGGCTGATAAAAATAGCACCAAGGAACTGAGAGCTTTTTTCAGCTTTTTTCCCTCTGACCACCAGATAGCTGTTTACTAAGCTGCATTTCTTAAGATCAATACACCAGGTCATTTGGAACTAGAGTGATAGACAGTACTTGTGTGGCACAGAGTTCACTTAATATATTGTACTATTTGTTGTCACTTAGGAAAATCTATTTCCAAAAAACGTGTGCACATCTATTATGCATAAGGGGATAGCTTACGTTTCTACTTAAGCACTGTCAGGATTGATTGTATAATTTAAATAATAATTTACATAGTGAGTGAAATACCGCAAAGGGCTTAAAAATTGTACATATTGGATACCTAACATATAGCCACCTCTTGGATGGGAGGTGACAACAAATGAGCACACAATTTTGCAATGGGAAAGAGACTAAATATTGATCAAGGATACTAGGGCAAAATCCTGTTCTTATAAAAAGTACTGTATCTTTAGCATTCACACGGAGCAGATGGCACCTTAGTTTTTAAGGTTTTCTTTGCAAGAATGTACAGCAAGTACAGATCTCTATCTCAGAAGGACAAAGGGCTAAAACAAGCTGATGAGATTTTAATGTCTGGTTCTATAATCTAGCTACACCAAATTTGATGCTTCAATCACCAACCTGACCCACCTGGTCTCTCACTCTATGAATTCTGTTGATTTAGTTAAGATTTTCAATTATCTTTGCACACTTGTATCTCTTCTAGGCACTATTCCTGGACCAATTCTGTTTGGTGTGGCAATAGACAGTAGTTGTACTCTGTGGGATATTAATAAATGTCACATTAAAGGAGCCTGCTGGGTCTACGACAACTCAAAAATGGCCTTCATGCTGATTGGTATAAGTAAGTGATTGTATATTTGATATGTACATAAAACAAATGCGTGCTGAAATCTTTAAGAGCAAAAGGCATAGCTATTTTGAATTTCACTAGGTGACAACTGAGGAGTAAGAAAATAGCCTAATAAGACCATGTAATAAGTTTACACAGTACTCAGCATTTTGCAAATAGATAAGACAAATTTCCTCTTCTGAAGGAATTACTATTTACATAAGACATGGCAGTCAAAACCCAGGCAAGACACAGGACCACTGTGTGGTAGGAAGTCTGTGGTGACTCTTGACAATTGAAATAAACGAAGAGGAATTGTTTGAAGAGTTAGATTTTTAAAGGTAACCTGAGATGGAATTTTTTTCTTAGGTGGCTTGTGCTCTTTATAGCTTCCTTATGGATAAACAAGAACCTGAAAATTAGTGGGATTTGTGTGGTTGCCCTCTACTTTTCCCTCAATTTTTTTGGGGTGGGAGGGGAGTTCGTCTTGCTGACTTCCCTAGTTTGGCTGGAAGATTTTTAGAGGTTTCAGATAAATATTGGCATTTTCTCACCCTGTAATTAAACTTTTAACAAATATATATTTTCTCCTCAGTGTTAGTTTGGCACTGCAGTTGAATGAGAGTCCCAAAGAAGAACAAAAATAGACCTTAGAAGATTCTGATGAAAAGTCATTTTCCCTCTCAATTAATAAGCTTTTCATCTGATTTTTTAAAGGTACTCGGGTACCTTTTAACTTCAGTGATAGTTGCAGGTGACCATACTCTTTGACAATGAGGCTACCTATTTAGATGTTTAAGTGTAATTATCAATGTTTGAAAATTAAAGAAAGAAAACAAAAAACCACCTCCAAAACAGACAAACAAAAAACCAAATTTTTCCCACCAGCTTTAACAAATACCTTTCAAGCACTTTCTTTTTAAGCTATTGATTTTATTTAGAAAGTTTTATCAAGTTTACAAATCCTTGCCATATAAATAACAGAAACAAAACCATCATTACAACAGCTAACTCTTGTCTATATAATGTCTTTTTAAACCTAAGATCTTCCTTTTTAACAAGGCATCACCATCATTATGACATTTAGATCAGGCATATCTATCCAATCTTAATAAAGATTGGCAGGTGAATATACTTTGAGTACTGAAAAAAAGTAACAAAATATCTAAGAACCTATTGGTTCTCTGTCTATTTTGCTGGGAATCTGACTAGTGTGTTAATGTGTGTGTCTCCATGACTTCCGCCTCCCATTTTTTAAGCCATCCCTCTATGGTTCAGCTTTTTTTCTTTTCCAGTGAGATGGTACCAATAGCCAACAAGCTACCAACAGATGACAAAATAATTCTTCATTTCTTCTTGTGTGACCATTCCTACTAGAGATCGCCAAGAGGAGTCCTAACAGATCATTTGCCCACCATGCATAACATCTCCTCTTTCACCACAATTTTTTAGACATTTGTCCTTAGTCAGTCTGTCTATATTTTTTAACCTGACTGGTGTGAGGTACCATTGAAACAGTACCTTAAAGAATTTTTCTTTTATTTTGCTACAGACTGAGGTTGCTGGTCCTCTTTTCCAGATCAAACCTCATTCCTTTGGGATAATTTCCCTATTCAGGTGCTTTTTTCCCCAATGTTTCATATATGGACTTTTTTGTTAGAAAAATTGTGTGCAAAGATTAATATGAATTAATTTTATTTTTTTCCTGATTGACCAAATGCCATTGCTTCTAAAGTTAGCTTTATGTATAAAACAGGTTTTCTAAAAAGTGGAGAAACATAAAGCTTGACTTGACAGGACTGGTACCGGGGAGAATGAGCCAATTAAAGTTAGGTTTGATCTCTAAATAAGTTAGAAAAGTTTCTCCACTGAAGAGCTGGCCAACTTTATGTGCCCAATAGTGCTCCTAATATTTGAAGCTCTCTGTTTCATGATTTGGATTGAGCACTGGATTACATTGTACCTCAGGAGAAGTGAGGAAAGAAAATGAGCATAGATGCAATAGTTTTCACTTTGCACATCACTTTTAAGGCGGGAACTGAGTGAGGATATAGAGGACACTTGATGAATGAGGACATGAAGCTAAGAATTGGAAAACATGGTGAGCAGGAAGTCAGAGAAACTGTGAAGAGTGTACTTGAGAGGAGGGTGTGTATTCAGGAAGATTATTCAGAACATCTTAAGTGAGGATGAAGAGTTTCAGTACAGTGCAACAGGTGACAGGAAGCCAATGAATGGACAAAATCTGAGACACCATAGTTAAAGCAAGAATGGAAGATAATTTTATTGTCTAGAACAGCCTGGAATGGAGAAGAAGAACAGAATTCCAATGAATATTAAAGTTCTCACAGCAAAAGAAGATCAGAGGGCAGATTATATTGTACCTCAGGAGAAGCAACAAAAGAAAACGAGCATAGATGCAATAGTTTTCATTTTGCACATCACCTTTAAGGAAGAAACTGAGGGACCTGATCCAAAGCTCCTGGAAGTTATGGAAAAACTCCTGCTGTTTTTAGGGGCCTTTAGATTAGCTTTGTGGGTTAGCATGCTTTCTGCCATCAGTGGGTACCATAGTATGGAGCCAAGTTTACAATAAGAGTTAACTTAGAAGTAAATATTTTTAGTCCTTTGCTTTATACCTTTGTGGCACTCTTACAAACTATGGAGTCACACATTTGTAGCTTCTGTAGGGCAAACTCATTGCCCTCTTCAGGAGATCATTACCTCCCTGCATTTCCCCTTACATTCCTCTGTGTCAGAGGCTCTGTATGCCCCCTCACCCCCCATTGTTGTTTGTTTGGGAGATAGGTCATTCAAGTGTTAATGTGTTAAACTCTATTGGGAGGATGAACAGTGATAAGACAGGTATTGTTATAGGAATTAATGGGTTCTGTCAGCCAGGTGTTTGATTTGTAGATAGTTGCAGAGGTGCTTGAAGCTGGGGCCAAGGCTGGCTCCAGGCACCAGCCTAGGAAGCATGTACTTGGGGTGGCACATTTTAAGGGGTGGCATTCCGTCCAATCTTGGTGCGGCATATTCCAGCCACACCCCCCACATTTGGGTTTTTTTGAGTTTTTTTTTGCTTCAGCAGTGGCACTCTGGCCGCTTTTGTGGTGGTGTTGCTTGGTGTGGCAAAAAAAGTTATAGCTGGCCCTGGCTGGGACTGTGCTAAACAGATGACAGGGTCTCCAGATCTCCCCCCATTTTGATTGTCTGATTTCCCCCCCAAATCAATAGTTTTGTAGTCATAGTCATTGCTATCTAGATCATTTTGAAATTGATCAAATGGGATGTTGAAAAGTTATGGCATGACAGACAGAGAGAGGCCATCAAGTTGAATGTAAGGCTTTCACAAGCTCTGTCAATTAACATTAACTACATTTATTGAAAACTGATCTTTAACAATAAATAATTTTACTTTTTTCATATAAAGGTGCAGCTTGTAAAGTCATCACTATCCTTTTTGTTGTCATTGCATTCTGCTTATATAAACCGCCTCCGGACAGTTCTGCTACTTTGCAAAAGGATGCTGAAATAGTGTCTACTGTGCACATGTAAAACTGTTATGAGAAAACCAAGAACTTTAAAAGAAACCAAGAAGACTATATACAGCTGATGAAAAATAAGCTGTGTGAGAACTCCATGTTGCAAATGCAGCATTATCTGAACATGATGTAGTTCTTAAACAGCTTTTAATGATTTTAAATATTTGTGAATATTTTGTGTAACATTAATTCAAACTCAGGAAATTTTATATTTCAACAGTGAACCTTTAAATATCACAGGAAAGAAATCGGGTTAACACTTTTGTTTTTAACTTTTCATATACCCAATCCAAACAACTGTAAATATAGGAAATGTCTTATAATTCGTTGAGTTAAGCAAATTGCGATATTATCAGTAGAACACAAGAAAGATGACATAAAAGCTGAACTGGAATACCAACCCACCCCGCATAAATAATTCTTACTGCCTATAAAGGCAACAGTACGCCCTAAGAAAACAGACTTTATGATAACAAAATAGCAAGTGGTGTAGTAAAGGGAGCTGTCAATGTTTACTTTAAAGTGGTGGGAATAATATATGCCAATGTTTTGGGCTACTAAACAACATTTAGGATTTGACTGATGTAAATTTATTTATACCATAGTTTCTTGAGTAGGAACAAATAGAAAAAACCCAAGCACTTCTGTTTTCTCAATCTGTTTTGTACAGGTTAAAAGTTTAAATTGTGATAACTTTTTGTAATCTTAAATATATTTGTAGGAAAAAAAGTAAAGAGTAGTTTTCATTATAGGAAAACTAACAAACTTGTAATTAATAAACGTTTGTTCAACTGGGTGCCTTAGTATTTGAATTCAGATTATATCCAAAAGGATGATGTCAAAAGTTTCTTTTCTTTTTTTTTTTTTTTTTAAAGATTCATTTCTCATAATATACATTCTAGAAATTTTGAAAATGAAATCTGTTTTCTTAAAATGTTTTACTTGTTAGATATGTGCTAGCTCATTATTCTGAGGTTATTCCTAAGTTCTTCTGCACTAATTATTTTCTAAAAATGGGATTTAATTATTTTTGCTAAATACAAATGCACAATGAAAGACTGTGGAAACACACTGATGAAAAAAAGTATATCCAGTTGAGGCATGGAAACTTTGAGTAAACCTTTAAAATAATAGGGTGTGTATTTGTAGAAAACTTAAAATGAGGTGCACTTATGTCTTAGTAAACACAACAGTTTTTTAGTGTTAATATTTAGATAGAATAGATTTAACTACTGTGAAATAAATCTATTTTTAAATCTGGTATATAATTGTTTTGTTTTTAATGCATATGAGATGTTATTTACTGCGTGGGTTGGCTTCAAAGCTGCCACTTAACTTAGAAGGACCGATGATGAATTACATCTCCTCCTTCTACCTAAACCTTCTGCATCTGTGTGCGTTTTGTGTCATGGTTCTATGATGGGTACATTGACCCTTTGGGATTCAGAGGAGCAACCCTTTTGTGTCAACAGCCCCTGCCACCCTGCCCTGGATCCTGGGGAAAGAAACCCACTTACCCTTTCTTATAGGCTTTTATCAAAGACCACTACTAGTCAGTAAAACAAGAGGGTTTGTTTGGCAGATGGATCCTATTACGTGCTACTGAGTAACCGTGTAAACTGGGACTAGCCAGGCATCCACAGCTAAGAACTATAGCTCAGATAGTTGGAAAGTATAATTATTTGCTTTGGACTATCTGTTCCTTCTAACTGCAGCTCTTAAAGACACAGAAACAGAGTCTAGAATCTAAGATAGAAGATCCATCATGAGACCCTCTGTTTTTTTGTTGGACTGTTCCAGAGGTGGGCAAACTTTTTGGCCTGAGGGCCACATTGGGTTTCAGAATTGTGCAGAGGGCTGGGTAGGGAAGGCTGTGCTTTCCCAAACAGCCTGGCCCTGCCCCATATCCAACCCCCACTCACTTCCCACCCCTGACTGCCCCCCTCAGAACTCCTGACCCATCCAACCCTTCCCCGTTCCTTGTCCCCTGATCGCCTCCTCCAACGACCCCCACAACTCTAACTGCCCCCCCCAGGACCCAACCCCATATCTAAGCCCCCTTGCTCTTTGTTCCCTGACTACCCCCCCAAGACCCCACCCCTAACCACCACTCCCAGGACCCCACCCCCTATATAAGCCCTCCTGCTTGATCCCTGACTGTCCCCACCCAAGACCCCCAACCCTAACCACCACCCCCTGGAACTCTACCACCTAAGTCCCCCTCCCGCTTATCAGGCTCAGCCGGGCATGGGGCCCCGTGGCTGGCTGTATTTGGTCTGGCCCAGGAGCGTGGCGCCCCGCAGCTGGTGGCGCTCGGCCTGGTGCCTCAGCCCGGGAGCGCAGGGCCCTGTGACTGGCGGCACTTGGCCTGGTGCCTTGGCCCGGGAGTGCAGAGCCCCATGGTGCCCAGTCCCTGGCACCCTGTCCCGGGAGCGTGGGGCTCTGTGGCTGGCGGTGCTCCCGGCATCCTGGCTCGGGCGGCGCTCCCGGTGCCCCGGCTCAGGCGGCGCTTGGCCCGGCCCCCAGCACCCTGCGACTGGCGGCGCTCCCCATACCCCAGCAGCACTTGGCCCCATGGCAGGCATTGCTTGGCCCGACTCTGGGCCCAGCTTGTGGACAGGATAAAAATGGCTGGCGGGCCGCATCTGGCCTGTGGTCCGCAGTTTGCTCACCCCTTGACTATTCTGTTAGTATAAAATAAAACACAGCATCCAGGATGTGGAGAAGATAACTTCCACCCCATTTGTTAGCTGCAAACATCCAATGTCTTTGTTGGGGGAATGGGTGTGTTTTTGGTCTAATACTTGCCCACAGGAAAATGTTTACATAATTTTGTGATTTGCATAATTATCAGTGTGATCCCATATGGTCCCTCTGTTTCCTTACACATAGTGTGTGAAGGAATAAAACTAATTTTGAGCAGAAAAGGGAGAGACAGGGATGTGCTTGTGGTTAAAGCATTGGGTTGGGACTCAAGTTCAATTCCTAGCTCTGCTATGGACTGCCTGTGTGAACTTGGGCAAGTCACTGAATTGCTCTGTTCCCCAGCAGTAAAATAGGGATAATGCTACCTCTCTCCTGCCTGTTTGTCTTATTTAAGCTGTTATGACAAATTTCTATTACCAATCTACCAGGGCCTCAGTTGATCAGGCAAAGACTGCAGGATCGTGGGGGCGGAGATGAAGGGAACACACCATGTGAGTAAATTTTAAAGTTTTGTTCATAAAATAATAATAAAAAAAAACAGCAGTGAGTATGGGTACTGCTTCCATGTCACTCAGAGGAAGAAAGAAGCATTAGTGCTCAAACCCTGACCCACTTTCAGGGGTAGGAGAGAGAGGGGGAATGGACATGAGGTTATCCTGCACAGGTTGTCCAGAGGTCTGCTGCCAAAAAAAATCTCCAACTTGCTTCCACTCTTGGGAGGGTTTTTATGCCCTGCGCTCTCTTGGCGGCATCCCTTTCAGAGACTTTTGTTCCTTGTAACAGGGTCTGCTGGCCCCCTCTGCCTGCAGCCCACTGGCTGCCCAAATAAAGCTCAGAGAGGCTTTCACTGTGCAACACCTGTGTCTTTATTAGCTTACAATGCAGTGCCCACCACCCGTGTTAAACTACATACAACTTAGAGGCTTGTCTGGCTTCTCACAAAGGCAGCAGCCCTCAGCTGGAAGATTGACCTTGCTCTGGCCATTCCCCACTTCCTTCTGGCTCCTTCCAGCCTTTATAGCCCTCAGGCCAGCAGGTGTAGCCAATCCACAGGCCAGGCATCGGGCCTTCCCCAGCCCCAATCTCCCCTGATTGGGGCTGGCTGAGCAGGGCTGATTAGGTGCCTCTGCACCAGCACCCTGCTACAGACCTCCCCCCTTAAGCCGATGCCAGGCCTGGCCTTCCTCAGCCACGCTTCGCTCGGCCGGGGATTGTCCCCTGGGGCTGATCCGCAGGCTTAACCACAGGGTTTTTTGGTACACCCCACCCACAGAACGCACATTGAGTAGGAGGTGGGGCACCCCACAAGTCCACACTCACCCAGAGGTCCTCGCACCCCTCACATGGTTGGGCAGGTCGCTCTTTTTCCTTCTCTGGTGGGGGAGATAAGTCAGAGCCCCCTGCCCTGAGTCTACCCCCCATCTCTGGGTCAGGCCCCCTGCCCCTTGAGGTTTGGGCCTCTCCCTTCTGTTCTTCCTTTAGCTGCTTCACATGCTTTTCTGCCCCCATCACTGGGATTCCTTCCTTTGGGTGGTCCTGCCCCGGAGGCTCCATTCCCTCCTTGGACACTCCCACAGGATCCCTGGCTTGGCTCTGCTGTCTAGGTTCCTAGAATCTGTTTGCTGGAAGCTGTGGGGACCCCCCTCTCACAGGGACTACCTCTTGAGGGCCTGGTCCCTTCCTCCCAGGGTTCTTTTTCTCCCATGCCTCATTGGTCCCTTCCCCGCGGTCTCTCTCCCCTTTGCGGGAGGGTTCCAGTCCACCCCCAGGACCACGGGGTAGGCCAACCCCTCTATTACCCTCACCCGCTGCCAGGTAAACCTCCCCTGCACCCCCAGGGGTACCTGGGCCACGGGACAAAACTCCTCATCCCCGTGGATGCATTTCACCCGCACCCGTTTCCCAGGGACGAGCCAATGCGGCTTGACTAAGCGCCGCTGTATGAGGGAACAGGCTGATGCCGTGTCCACTATACCCCTCAGGACTTCCTCCCAACACGCACCGGGATAGTGGCCAACCCGCGCCTCTTTCTCCGCCCCCCAATCCCAGTCCAACCGCAAAAGTCCGCTGCCCCACAGTCCATCACTGGGCAGTCGCGACTCTTGTGTCCCAACCGTCCACAGCACCAACACACAAACTGTGCCGAGCGGCTGGGTGTTCCCTTGGGCTCTTCCTGACGCTGGTCAACTGGTTTCCCAGCAGGGTGCTCCTGAGCCTTCCTGCATCCCTCCATGTCCCGCAGGGTCCGACACTCCTTTGGGGGGACGTCTGCCTCAGCGTACTCCTCTGTCCGCTGGATGGCAGCTTCCAGGGTGGCTCGCTGGTGTCGCCGCACCCAGATCCGCACACTGTCTGGGAGGCACTGAACAAGCTGTTCTAGGACCACTTGGTCCATTATTTCCCCCACAGTGTGGGCGTCAGGCCTCAACCAGCGGGTTGCCTAGTCCATCAGTTTTTGGGCAAAGGCCCGGGGCCGCACACCACCTGCCCACCAGGCTGCCCGAAACTTCTGCCGATATTTCTCGGCCGAGAGTCCCAGGCGGTCCAAAAATCGCAGCTTTGACAGTGTCATAGTCCCTGGCCTGGGTATCTGTCAGGGCCATATATGCCGCCTGTGCTTCTCCAGCTAAATAGGGGGCTAACCGCAGGGCCCAGGTTGTCCGGTCCCATCCCATGCCCAGGGCCACCTGCTTGAAGGTGCCCAAAAAGGCAGCAGGGTCATCCGTTGGGGCCATCTTACAAAGGCTGAGGCCTGGGGCCCGGGTGCCCTCCCCCCCTGCAGGACTCACCACTCATTGCAGGAGCTGCTGCTGCAGTGTTGACTGCTCCTTGATAAAATCCTGCAGGGTCTTCTGCTGCTCTGCCTGCCAGGCAAGTAAAGCCTGCCTCTCCACCTGGTGGGACTCCTGGAAAGCCTGAAGCGCCTTCTGGGTCTCCGCCTGCTGCTCGGTGAGCCACTGCAGGGTCCCTTCCATGTCTTGGGTCGCCAAACTGAGTCTCTAGCTGTAGCTCCCGGACAAGCCCCCATGTTAACAGGGTCTGCTGGCCCCCTCTTCCTGCAGCCCACTGGCTGCCCAAATAAAGCTCAGAGAGGCTTTCACTGTGCAACACCTGTGTCTTTATTAGCTTACAGTGCAGTGCCCACCACCTGTGTTAAACTATCTACAACTTAGAGGCCTGTTTGGCTTCTCACAAAGGCAGCAGCCCTCAGCTGGAAGATTGACCTTGCTCTGGCCATTCCCCCTTCCTTCTGGCTCCTTCCAGCCTTTATAGTCCTCAGGCCAGCAGGTGTAGCCAATCCACAGGCCAGGCATCGGGCCTTCCCCAGCCCCAGTCTATCTCCCCTGATTGGGGCTGGCTGAGCAAGACTGATTAGGTGCCTCTGCACCAGCACCTTGCTACATTCCTGTGCTCAGTATTCCAGTCCAGACCAGCCTTCCATGGCTTCTTCAACTTTCCCTAAAACAACCAGCTTCAGGGTCATGAGACAGTCATGTTTTTCCCTTGCTGGCCTTCGTTGGTTTCGCTTCTTTTTGCAGCCTTTGCATTTTGTTCTGTGATTTTTCCTTTCTCACAGCATGGCAGGGTTGAAAGCTCAGCCCCCCTTCTCTCTTGGCAGGTTGCAGAGCATCTGTGGCCTTGAGCCGGCTGGATCAGCATCTTATCTTCAAACTGATCTAGCTAAAGTGTTGAATTAACCTGTTCTCTGCTCTTTTCTTCTCCATCCCTTCTGTTGGCCTTTCATAATTTACAAAGGAAACTTCCATTCCCATTCACACCTTTAACTTTTCCCAAAATGCTTTGTGATGCCTGCAACAGCCTTAGCAATGTACAATGCTGATCTGGCCCCCTCTTCCCCTCTCCCCCCACAGGAACTTGAGGGCCATTGAGACGTGACACTGTGAGCTCTTTTGGAGCATGAACTGATTCTTACTATGAAGGTGTATACTGCTTAGCACAACTGGGGACATAGCCATACAAGGAATTAACAATGAAAAAAGTGCAGGTGGCTGGACTAGATAATCAAGGTCCCTTCCAGTTCTACATTTCTATGATTCTATGAGGCATAGAGGAGAAAGTGGATTGCACCTTAGGTTCATCTTCTGAAGAAGCTATCTGCACTTTCAGTTGCCATTGGGATGAGGTGCCCAGGCAGAGAAGGAAGGAATTGTACTGCAGATACACAAAAACTCTCTCTTCTCAAAACTGTATAGCTTGTTGAATATTTAATCATAAGTTGCACTGCAGTAAGTTTCCAGTATATCATGTGACCGACCAGAGGCAGTGCATATACACTACAGCGGATGAATAAGTAGCACCCGACCAGTCCTGCAGTGGTGCCTGACGTAGCATGGAGACCTAAACTCCACGAGATCCCCCGCGTTTAGCTGTCCTTTTCCTTTGATCATGGCTTTCCTAGCCAGGTCCTCTCTATGCTGACCCACTTACATAGTTGCAGCTCCACACTTGGAGGTGACTGTGAAGTTAGCACTCCAAAAGCAGTAGAGCTTTCCTGCTAAGACCTCCTTTTCTGTGTGTTTTTGTGAGGGAGGGGGAAGGATGATCCATTGTTTGAGCTGATTCATTCTTTTATGTCTTGCTGTAACTCCTATCTGCCCTTTCCCCATTTTTTCCACTATGATTTTATTTGTTGTATCTAAATGTAGATTGTAAACTCTTCGGAATATCCTATGTCTTGCTATCTGTGCTACAAGTCACCTAGCATACCTTTTAGATGAATTTAACATGAAAATACAGTTTTAACATGTTGCAGATCTTAGAAAGGGTCCCCTCCTGGTATTGCTATGAAGGGAATGCAAACCTCTGTGCTCTGGACCCCAGGGTGTTTCAAGCTCCTGGTGCCTGAACAGAGTCCAGGTATTGCTCTAATCTCAGGGACTCTTGGCACATACTCACGGCACAGACTTTTTTCTGGAACCCCCTCTCTCCAAGTGTTGAAACCTGCTGTCAAACTGCATAGCCCCACCTCAGATTCCCCGGTACACAAGCTCACCCCTCTCCCAGAACACTATCCCAAAAATGAGAGGCTTCTCCTTTACAGGTTAGCTCTCTGAGGCGTGCAGTAGTTCTGAAGCAATCAACACCCATTCACTTTTCCCATCTAACATCTTAATGCTCTGCTGTATTTAATCATGCAGAGCACAGGAAATTACAGATCACACAAAGCTATACAAAATATCCTAAGCATAAAGTTCCTCACTAGCTCACCTTTCACTTGTGAGTCCTTGGGGGAACCCTCTGTGTCCCATCAGCCAGGCAGACAGAGTCCTCCATCCCCCTTCCTATCCTGCTACTGCAGCAGCCTCCCTCATCATAATCTGGTGCAAAAGGCTCTCTTCCCCAGGTCTTCCCTTTGCATCCCTTTATATTTTTGGTTTTAGGTGCTCTCAAAAATTATCCATAATTTGCTTTAAAAATCTGTGGTTGTAATTTCTCCAAACTGACATCTTAAAATTCTTCACAGACCATCTGAAATAGTTCTTGGGGCATATAGTATTTTCTGGTGAAGTAGGCACTGTCTTGGACAAAGAATGTTTTTCCTTTCCCTAAAGCAGAAAATAATTTTGTACTTCACAGTATACAATTTTGCACTCAGGTCAAGAAAAACCTCATTAAAATCAGTGGAGATTTTACTTGTTATGGCTCCGTATCACTTACAAAACCCCTTTCAGTCTTGCAAAAGCCAATTGAAACTGTTTTGTACAATAGATAAAACTTAATCCATTGCAAAAATGCAACTTGGTAACTGCTGAAATTACTTTTTAAAAAAAAAAACAAAAAAAAAACAAAAAAAAAAAACACATCCAGCTGGTATCCACAATGATATTATGTTCCATTTTTATGGCATTCATTGGGCATTGAAAGTTACACTTGAAAGGACAGTAAAACTGAGAAATAAACTTGGAAGTGCTTGTAAAGTCTCTTGTTCAATTTGTGGGATAGGGCACCACCATTAGGAATTTTCAATGGTTGCAATATCTACAGAATGGGGGAAAATTCTTACAATTTAATTATTTGTCAAAAAACCAACCAAACAAAAAAACCTAAACAAAACAAAGCCTGTAGTGTTTTACCTTGGAAAGTGGTCTTTTGACTCAGACCTCTGAATACGCACAAGTAGAAATTTAGCTGTGTTGGCTCTTTAGAGCTAATGGAAGTGTTAGCCACTCTGCCTCAGTTGCAGTAAACAGTCATGCACTTGGTTGCAGTCCCAGAGGGATTTGTGGCAGCTTAGGCTTGGGGTGTTTGCGAGATATTGAGTGTTCATAGAAGGATATTAATAAATTGGAGAGGTTTCAGAGAAGACCCACAAGAATGACTAATGAATTAGAAAACATGCCTTATGTTGAATAAATTGAGCTCCTCGAGTGTATCTTAACAAAAAGAGAAAGTTAAGGGGTGACTTGGTTACAGTCTAAATATATACATGAGGAACAAATATTTAGTAACGGGCTCTTCAGTCTAGTAGAGAAAAGGTATAACAATGTAATGGCTAGAAATTCAAGCTAGACAAATTCAGACTGGAAATAAGGCATACATTTTTAACAGGTAATTAACTATTGGAACAATTTACCAAGTGTTATGGTGGATTCTCCATCACTAGCCGTTTTTAAATCAAGCTTGGACATTTTCCTAAAAGATATGTCCTAGGAATAGTTTTGGGGAAATTATGTGGCTGCACGCGATGATCACAATGGTCCCTTATGTCTTGGATCAGAATTATGACTCTTTCAGCAGTTTTAACCTCATGAGTTTATACAAATCAAAAACATGGGCAGGATCAGCCCCTTCACCATTGAGGTGGATGCTAAAAGTCCATAATTAGTGACTGACAAAGCATTAGCAAGGAAGCAAGTTGTGATAGTGTGTACAAACCATGCACCAGTGAAAAAGGGTAAAAGAGCAGCTTTGAGCTCAGGTAGCCCCATACTGCCACACCAATTGGCATGCCAGTCTTGGATGAAGAGATTTAAGAAGGAGATGGTAAGTTTAGAAGGGCCCAGATGCTTGGGGCTGGGGTAGATGAAGGATTTTTTTGATCCCAAGTGAAATCATTCTGGAAGAAGAAAGAGAGTCTATTAGAGTGGGTGAATGGATACAAAGTAGGAAAAGAAAAGAATAGAAACACAATCAGCAAAAAAGCAAAGCTAAGAAAGAAAATAAACCAAAATATTATAATTGTAAGCAACAGAACTAAGATTAGACAACATTAATCCTGTGAAAAGTAGTTTACTAGATTAAAACAAGCATAGAGGTAGTGTAAGAGTCAAGAGGCTGCAAGCTGGGGATCTTTTAGTTGAATGTACAAAAGAAGAGCAAGCTGATAAAGTGCTAAAAGATAAAATGCTAGAGAACGATAAAATAAGTTGCGAGCTACAAAAGGATTTGACTAAACTGAAGGGGTTAATACATGGAATGCTCTTAGAATTGACCCATGATAAGATAACCAAAAGCCTAAGAGAAGATAAAGTGTTGGCAGGTAAGCAATTAATTATTAAATGAGGAGAGAAAGCAAGCCTTCAGCAGCACTGCTGATTACAGTTATGGGAGGAACTCTACCTGAGAAAGTCATACTAGGGTTTCATATATTCAGAACCAAGCCATATGTCCTCCTCCCCTAAGATGTAAAGTGCCAATACTATGGGCACATAACTGTTTATAAAGGGAAAACAAGATATGGTAAATGGGGAGAGGATTCCTATGACAATTCTATTGAAGACACAAAGGTCAAATGTCCAAACTGTAGTGGTAATCAGAGTCTGGCATAGGCAGGATGTGTTGTAGCAAGACAAGCTAAAGAGATACAAGAGACAAAAACTGTTAACATATGTTATGTGGAAGCTGTAAGGAGACTCAAGGCATCAAGTGGAAAAGGAAGACATAATCAGCACAGGAAAAGGGGCAAACACTGGGAGGAACAGGCAATGATAAAATGAAAAAAAATAATTGAAAAAAGTTGTAATGCATTGTGACAAAGCTCCAAGTCTGTACTTGTGGGTCCTGCACTTCCTGGCAGATTTAGGGGCCTCAGAAACTCATCTAGGCCCCAGAGTGACCTCCCTTTCTCAGTATAATTGGCAAGAGTCACCGCCTAGTGAGTTACCTTCATCACAGGCCAGTATGGAAGATGGAAAAGGGGGGAGCCCAGGCCCACCCTCTACTCCAGACTCCAGCCCAGGGACCCTAATAGTATCAGCTAAGATGGCTGACCTTTTAGGCACAAAACACAATACAATTCCCTAGGCTACTTCCCCACAGCAGTCCCTGCTTCTTCAAACTCCACTTCACCCTTACCTCAGGGCCTCCTTCCTTCCTTCCTTCAGTATATGTTGTCCACCACTCAGTCTCACCAACAGCATAACTTCCTTCCACAGCTCCTGACACCCACAGCCCACCTGACTAACTGGGAGGTTTTTATCTGGTTTCAGCCAGTCCCTGATTGGCTACAGGTGTCCCAATTAGGCTAGCTGTTTCTACTCCTTTCTAGAAGGTTCTTAATTGGCCCCAGGTGTCTTGATTGGCCTGGAGTAGCCTTTGTTTGGCTATCCAGGGAACAGGGACCTGCACATCCTCAGACTAATATACCTGCCTTCCAGCACTCTCCTATATCCTTCTGGTCTGACTCCGTCACAGCATTTATTATAGAAGTGATAAATTTTATGAACAAATGACAAATCAGAAAGTTAAAATTTACAGTGGAAAATACTTATCTGTTAACAATCTGTCAATGAACTGCATTCATGCAATTTTGAATTAGATTAATGATAAAATATGACTAGTATAGAGAACACAATCTTTTGTTGGAATGTTCCACATTTGATACCACATGGACAAGAACTAAAAGAAATATACTGGAAATGAACAGTAAACCAATTATCATATATATTCAAAAAACATCACTGACTGAAAAATCTGCCTTTAAAATTCCAGGGTATGTGTCCTTTAGGCAAGTCTAAAAATTAGGAAGAGAAGGAGTCATTTTTACTTTCACAAGGGAAAGATTAAACTACAAGGCAGTATAAAATTAATGTATACACTTTATACAGGGTAAAACAGACTGTGTACTGGTTTGATTTTAAGTAGCCTTAGTAAGGCATTTGGGCAGCTTCTTTAGAAAGGAATTTGCAAGCTAAGTACCCAATGAAGAAACCCTTCATGGATATTGGATCT
This sequence comes from Dermatemys mawii, assembly GCA_007922305.1. Lineage (NCBI taxonomy): Eukaryota > Metazoa > Chordata > Testudines > Dermatemydidae > Dermatemys > Dermatemys mawii. The sequence continues at coordinate 2,822,923 of ML677336.1, read as the reverse complement.
TGGAAGGCTCCAAACCACATAAGAAGTCTACTTGAGACACTCACAGTAGCATGTGAACCATGGCTGCTACCTGTAAGTTCTGAGTCATGCATGGACATGTGACTTGCCCCTGTGACTCCAAAACTCCATCTTGTAGCTGGGATACTACAGCTGGAACAAAGGACAGTAACCACATGGGGTGTGATTGCTGGACCCAGACTAGAAGGAGACTAGTCTGTTAAAGGAAGCTTACTTGAACACCTCTGAGGGTAAGGTTTTGTCTGTATTCAGTTTTCTTACTATATTAGGTTCAGACTTGCATGTTCTATTTTATTTTGCTTGGTAAATTCACTTTATTCTGTGTGTTACTACTTGGAACCACTTAAATCCCACTTTCTGTGTTTAATAAAATCACTTATTAATTAACACAGAGTATGTATTAATACCTGGGGGAGGGGAACAGCTGTGCATATCTCTCTCAGTATTATAGAAGGTGAACAATTTATCAGTTTATCCTGCATACCCTTTATACCAGATAAAACAGTTTTATTTGGGCTTTGGACCCATTAGGAGCTGGGCATCTGTGTGTTAAAGACAGGAACATTTCTTAAGCCATTTTCAGTAAAGCCTGCAGCATTTGGGAGATGTGCTTCAGACCTGGGTCTATTTTCAGGAGGAAGCATGTCTGGCTCAAACAAGGCAAGTTTCTGGAGTCCCAAGCTGGCATGGAAAATGGTTTAGAAGTAGTCTCAGCACATCAGTTGGCAGTTCCCAAGGGGGTTTCTGTGTTCCAACCCATCACAGTAAGGTCACCTCTTTGACTGCCACCTTCAGCCTCTTGAGATTTCTCTATGAATATATGCCCATTATCTCTTTTTAGCACTGCTAGGTAGAGAGAATCAGAGCTCTGTATTCTTCTTGCCATTTGCTTGCCTCTTCATGTCTGAGCATTATGAGTTTTTTTCTGCACACTTCTTCTCTTTTCCAGTGCTGCCCAAGTAGCATCACTAATCCATTGTTCCCTTTTAGATTTTTTTTTAGGACTGCATTGTACTGTCTAGATAGTCCCTCCATTTCCTCACAGAGTATCAATTTCTTGGTTTTCTTCAGATGATTCCATTAGAACACTAGTTTTCAGCTTGAACACAAGGACAGGTTCACTCTTTCAGGTTTGCGCTGTTGATACATGGGCTTTTAACTTTATTCTCTTTAACTTGATCATCAGTTTAGTGATACACAGGTTATGGTCACTGGCCATACCTTCTCCTCTGTATGCATGTACATCTGCCAGTGAGTTGCAAAACATATTCAAAATGGAGAAGTGATCTGTTAGGTTTTTTGTTTGTTTTTTTTAAAAAAATATCATCTGGGGAATTCCATGTTGCTTTGTGGATTTTTTTTATGAGTTGTTATTGTTCCACTTGTCACTAATTTGTGCACACTTCTATTAATCAATCATTCACCATATAGTATTGTTACATGTTCAAACCTATGCCACACTTTCCTATAATTTTATCCACCCATCATTGTTATTTCCAACCTTTGCATTAAAAATCACTCTGATATGTTTTGGGACCTCTGTGAACACATCCTGTAACAAATCATAAAATAACATCTTTCTCATCTGTCTTTTGTTGGTTGGGGCATATCACTGCATTACTTTGAAGAATCTAGTTTGAAAGTGAGCTCTGAATTCTTTCATTGACTGACTATTCCCACTCAGTGCCTGCTTTGCATTGTTCTATATTAGAATTCCTGTGCGAGCTTCATGTCTACCAGCTGTATTTCCAGAACAGATGGTGATTTTGTTTCTCTAAAAGGTAGTTTGATCGAATTTGTCCATCTACACTCACTGATTCCAAAGACATCAAGATGGTATCTATCATTTTTTCTTTAATTACTTGAGCTGCTTAAGTAGTTTTATACATTGTTTTCACGTTCAGAATCTGATTTTCATTACTGACCTTGAGCAAGAGACTTTTCAGAACATGGGCTTCCTTATGGATTTGACTGATGCCAGTAGTATTCTTCACTTGAAGTTGTTCTTTTGTTTGAGGCTTCTGCATACTGATAGGACTCCTGACATTCATTTTTACAGTAAGCTTGCTTTTTACATGGTGGGTTACCAGGCCCAAGCACAACCTTATGGCTGCTTGGTCATTATTCACCCCCAGGGGGACACTTGGTAGCTTTAGATGCCGTGAGAGTTTATACCTACCTCACTTGAAATGGAAAGGTGAAATGTATGTAGATAAAAACATCAGTAGGCTGTTCCAGGTTTCATGGTGGTCATTTTTGGAATGTAAACAGTAAAACTGTTTAAATACTCCACTGCATAGATCATGTAATGTTTCAGGGCCTGCTTTGTGGTTCTCTCATCTTTTCTACAGCCTCACTATTTCAAGTCTTTAATTTGTCTTTGTCTTTTCTTGTCTCTTCAGCTACTTGTTCATCTTGATGTTCCACTTGCTGGTTTTTCTGCAGCTCTTTCCCCTCCCCACCCCCATTCCAATCCCTTCCCTTTTCCTGCAGGTAGCCAAATAGACACATATGTGTATCCATGTGGATATTTCCTAGGAAAAAAATATTACTTGCCACAAGAATAGCATATCTGGCTGAAAGTCCAAATAAAGGATAACAAGTTGTGCCAGACTAGAAGAATGGATATGCTGTGATCTCAAAGGAATTGTCATTCAGGAATGCTAGAACTTCCAGAGGTCCTGTTAAAGGACAGTAACTTGACTCAAGAAACATGTTTCAAACTGATTCTTAGTCAAAAATCTATTTTGGTTTGGTCTGATAAAGTACAAGAAGCATGATGGGAGTGTCCAAATTGCAAAAACTAAGTAAATAGAGTTTTGTTTCTACTATGGAGGCCTTGAGAAAGGTGATAGTATGTGAAACAGGCTTACTCTGTGGAGAGAGAAACCAAAGTGTAGTACCCTGATACTGGAGAGCAAGTGTGAAGCGTGTGTAATCTACTTGCAACCTTTTGTCACAACAGCAGCAGACATCCCTGATTAACAGAACTACCTTTGCTATTCCCTTTGGTTTGCCAATAGATGGCTCTGTTGTTTCTTCTAAACACACAATCTTATTCTGCATTGGATGGAAAGTTAAGGTCTTTGGAACTCAAAGCATAGACTACAGCAGTCAGAGCCCCCTGCCCCCCGCAACCCCAGCTCCATTATGAGAGGTATGACTATTGTCTTTTGTCAGGTTGCTTTCTATTCATGCAGTAATCGCTGCTTTTTTTTTGTTGCAGTAAAAACAAATATACTAGGTTACATGCTTTTTCTTATTATGCCTCTCTTGCAGAATTTCATCTCTCAGAAAAAAGCATACATGCACATCACAGTGAATTTTAACTATCTTCATATTGTTTAAAGTTAGTAGCATTTTTTATACAAACTCCAGGGGTATATAGATTCAGAATTCTAAAAATAGGCAAGCATGCATACTCAAGCAGAATGTGTCCTGGAAAACTGGAAACTGCATTTTTAGGAGCTTGCATTATAAAGAAACTGACTCTTTCTATGGGCTAAAATAAAAGTGCAAGGGTGTTAAGGAACTGTTATTTTGCAATGAAAGACAATACAAAATCTTGCAGATCTTTTTTGCCTTGATGTGCACATATAACTGGCCTTAGTGAATTTCCTCATAAAAGGCCAGTTAAGAACATACAGGTAAATAATAGGGGCCAATTTACTTTTTTTTAAAAAAAATGGACATCCACACATACCTGTACAATAGCGGGCAAGCACAGGCACTCACCAAAAAATCCACATGCAGGCAAGGCATATGTAACTGAGTTGAAAACACCCACCCATGGTTGCTTCTCCAATTTGCAGACATGCCTATAGGTAGGTGCACAAAAGCAGAGACTGAGGAACACATGCAAAACCTGGCTGAGGAACTAATGCATCATTAACCTTTAAGACCATCCCTAAAATATGTACTTGCTCAGAACCGCCCTCAGAACAACGTTTGGTTAAAGTTAGAGAAGGGTTTATGCAAAAAGAGAGTGTAAAAAAACCCAAACAAAAAGGTCAAGATATTAGGTCCCTAAAATTAAGATTTTAAAGCCTTAGTAAGGCACCTAAATATGGATTTAGAATGCTAACTTCAGACACTCACTTCTGTAAATCTTGGCCTGGGATTGTTTTGTCTTGAAAGGAGCAGGACTAGAGATAATTTAATTGAGGTATTTAGAATCACACACACACACACACTTTAGTTTGTACACTGTCCCATAATAAAGAAACAAGAATATTTAATTAAATATTCAATTGGCCTGACCCTCACTGAAGTCCCATGGAATTTTTGCCATTTACTTAAATAGGAATAGAACTGGGACCTAATGGATAGGTGTGTCTTAAAACCAGTAAGAGGATTTATACTACCACTTCATATGGTTTTATTCAGCCAGTGGAATTCATTGCTGGAAGCATTTGTTGAATCTAGTTCTATGATCTGTTTTGAAAAGGAGCAAGATTTTTTATATTAGCTTATAATTATGATTCAGCAATCAAATGCAATGTTTTAAAGAATCAGTTGGTTCAGGACATGTTATAGGCCGGGGTGGAAAAACTATAGCCCGGGGGCCACATTCTGCCCCGCAGATGTTTTAATCTGGCCCTCAAGCTCTCACCAGGAAGTGGGGTCAGAGGCTTGCTCTGCTTCACACAGCTCCTGGAAGCACTCTGGCTCCTACACATAGGGGCAGACAGAGGACTTTGCATGGTGTCCCCAGCCAACTGCTGCCCCTGAAGCTCCCATTGGCTAGGAAACACAGCCAAGGGAAGCTGCGGGGTGGCGCTTGTGGACGGGGCAGTGCGCAGAGCTGCCTGGCCGTGCTTCCATGTAGGAGCCAGGAGGGACATGTCACTGCTTCTGGGAGCTGCATGAGGTAAGTGCCCCCCAGAGCCTGAACTTCTGACCCTCTCCCATCCCCCAAACTCCTGTTCAGGTCCTGATTCCTCTCTGGCCCTCTGAACCCCTCGGTCCCAACCTGGAGACACTTCTGCATCCCCAACCCTTCATGACCAACCCCACCAGAGAATCTGTACCCCCAACCAGAACCTCCCCCCTCCACACCATAACCCCCAATTTTGTGAGCATTCATGGCTTGCCATACAATTTCCATACCCAGATGTGGTCCTCTGGCCAAAAGGTTTGCCAACCCCTGCTACAGACCATTAAAATACAGTGAGCCCTGTATAAGCAATCACAGTTAGTTAGATTTGTCTAGTATCCTCAGACATACTTCACCACATCCTGCGTTGGTGTAGCTCCATTGAAGGGATCTGGTGATCTATAAAATAGACAAAGCATGATAAAGTAGAGAGAAGAGGAAATGAGAAGCATTCTAAAAAGGGTATCAACCAGTAATCAAATCATCTACATTTTTTTAGGTTCACAGTTTTTTCTGCTAGGCCAAGAAGTTGGGCCGCAGATAGGAGAAGCAGTTTTCAACAGCCAAATCTATTCAATTCTAATTAGATTTATGTCATACTCACCACCACACAGTTTTGTGTTCTCTTCACCACTGCTCCTGTTATATCACTTACCTGACCTTATTAAGCTTTATGTATTGATTTATGTAATTTAAACAAGGTGCTTTTTTTAGACCAGTAATGAATTGATTATTTCATGCAGCCATTTTGTTCGGGTCCATATGGGACATCTACAACTAGTTAACTCTAAAACAAGAAATTCAGACATACAAATATGTACTAACATGTAGCTCTGATATCATAGAGGCAAAAATTCAACCTCTAATTAATCGAGTGAAGACACAGACTGTCACAATCTATAATTGTTTTCTATGGGCTCATATAGTTCAAACAGTGACTTATAAAGCTCTTGAGTTAGGAGTGTTTGAGCTCAGGTTACTTCCAAATTAATATGCTTAGGGGTGGTTGTTTTTTGGGGGGCTGTTCAACATCTTTTTTTACTCACATTTATGATACTAACTTGCCTATCTTAACTCCTAAAATTTTCTGATTTACTTTGCTCACAACTTTTATAGGGCACCTGCCACCAAGTTTGTTTCCTTTTCCATGTGTGAAACAGAACAATGAAGTGCTTAAAATTAGAGCTGGGGAAATAATGGATTTTTTTGCCATGCTGGCACGTATGAATAATTGAAATAATTCAAAGGTGTTGACAAACTTAGATTTTTTTTAATTTAAATGATTATTAAACTGACAAGAATTTGCAAAATTTTGGTGTTGCCAAATCTGCATTTTTCTGCTGAAATTTTTTTTGCATGAAAAACCTTGCCTAGATGTACTTAAAATGACAAACAGTCAAGCCCATGGTCCTTAGCAGGCATAGATCTTGTTCTGGTTCTCTTTTTAACTGTAGACTAAGCAGAAGAACAGCAGTAAAAGATTCTGCAGCAAATGAAACAGGCTGAGCTACAGATAACGCTGACTCCAAGACACCAAGCTAATTACCCACAGTAAGTGAATTGAAGCAGTTCCAGTGAGATATTGGTGAATAAGCATATTAAAACAGCTCTAATAGGAGACATGAAATGAAACAAGAAATGGGATGAAAATGGAATGCATGAAATGAAATTCATAGAGGAAATTAAGAAAGCATGCATTGCTATTGTTTCATTCTCAAAGTGAATGACCTCCCCCCTCCCACACCCTGGAAATACATTAGATACAGTATAGATATTATAGTGCATAATGTGATAACTAGGAGAGAGAAGAAGCCACAGACTAGATTCACCAAGATGTTTCATTTTCTGGTGCTGTAAAGGTGATTTAAAATTCTGTAGAGCTTCATTTTTCATAGACACACAAGTTCCAAGTTAATATTTCAACATTGCCACCAGGTGTTGAGTTCACATGGTGGATTTTTCTGCTAACAAAGCCTACATTTTTCTGTGTATTTCTGTAGAACTGTTTAGGATTTTCTCCTGGGTGTGACTGCTTTTGTTTAGCTCTGAATTTTTCTTATAATATAAAGCAATATCATACTGAAATATTCTCCCCTCTGGCTGAGTTCCTATGCTTTCCTTCCTTTGACCCAGAAATGATTTCTATGTAGCCTCTTGTGCACCCATTAGAGTCTTTCTGTTGTTGTTGTACATTCTTGTATCCTCCTTGGCCAAATGCATTTTTCAATACCTTTTGTAAACAGCAAATATATTTACAAACCTGCAAAACTGTTCTCTAGGAACTGGATGCCAGATTTAAAATTTCTGCTTTAATCATTGATATTATAACCACTGCCAGTTTAGGGGATCAAAACAAGTTTTAAATCTACAGATCTCCACTCAGATAATACAAAATTTGAAACTAAGCTTCTTAGCCCAAATTCAAAATGATTCTGATTTACAATCTACTATTTCACTCCTGGTAAAGTTAATCCTATTAAAATAATAGACCAAATAAAAAATTTAGCTGGACAGCATTTTCATTAGTACTTATTGATGGTGGCCAATAAATAAAAATATGCTCTACACTGTGCAAGATTAAAAAAAAAAAAAAAAGAAAGAGACAGTACCTGCCCAAACAGCTTACAGTCTTGGTTTGATCCTGAAAACTTAAGCAAGTGCTTAAGCTGGTAACAGCTCCACTGGCTTCAATGGAAGTGTTGACAGACTTACAACTGAGCATCTGAATGTTAGTAGGATCAGGTTCATAATATGTAAGTCCTGCAAGCTGCTGAAGTGAGGGTAGGGCCTCCTAGCTTGGTGCAGGTTACAACATCAGGGCCCAGACAGACAGACACACATGATGTAAACTAGGAAACCCAAAAGGAAGAAGTGACTTTTAAAGAAAAATTATCAAGTCATTCCTCAGGAGAGAAATGAGTCTATTGGGGGGTGAAGGGAGGGGGAGGGAGAGCAAGAATATATTTCAACTTTGAATATATTTGTGGAGCAAATTTTGCCTTCTACAACACTTGTTCCAGCTGTTAACAAAGATTTAGTCTTCTGGGTACAAAATTCTGGGAACTACATTTTTTTACATTGAAAAGATTTTTGTAACTAGTTCTTTGTTCTCTTACCTTCTTTATTAGCAATGTCACTGAAGAAGTATATTGGAGTCTCCAATACTGAAGCTATTGCCTAATTTAGGTCATTTTCCATAAAAGGCTCAAAGATTAATGAGAAATGTTGTAAAGTTTTACTTTCTGTGCCAATTTGGCAAAATTTGAGATTATAAAAAAAAAGAGCAAAATACAACTGACAATCTTCCTCACCTTTGAGCTGGAAAACTACTTTATACTAGGTTAGGCATAAGAGAAGTTAACACTACAGGAGTAAGGATTAAGATTAGCAGCCGTGTTAGTCTGTATCCATAAATAAAACGAGGAATACTTGTGGCACCTTAGAGACTAATCTGTTTATTTCAGCATAAGCTTTTGTGGGCTATTTTTTCTCCTGCTGATAATGGCCCATCCAAATTAAATTGGTATGGTAATTTACAACTTTTTTTGCTTTCTGTGTATATAAATGCATCTTACTTCTGTTGTTTCATTCTATGCATCTGATGAAGGGGGCTATAGCCCATGAAAGATTATGCTGAAATAAACTGGTTAGTCTCTAAGGTACTACAGGAGTAGGAAGCATTAAATCTTTCAGGCCTGGTTACCTGGTTCTTACCTGATTCTTTTGTCTCATCTGCCAGCTATTGTTCAGGCACTCAAGTGGACATAATCCATTAACATCTTCCATCTTGTGGCTGGACATATAACATCTGCAGTCTGAAAATCTAACTGGGATGAGCATGCTCTAGAAGACTAGCTGACAACATGAACCCAAAGAGTGCCATTGAATGGTGAAACTGTTAGGACCTGCACTCTGAATATATTAGCTATAACTCATTCTTTCTATAGTCTTCATCAGGAGGTCCCCCAAATTAGCTAGTTTCAGGTGAGGGTGTAGGAGGTAAATTAGGGTCTTCCTTTGTTTCCCTAGACATAGAGAGACCTTCACAAACTACAAGCCTAATAGCCTCCTTTCCCCCTCCATGAGCAAAGCAGCAGCCTTGGGAAACTCTGTATGCCCCACATGCAAACACAATGTTGGCTATCATCAAGAAAGGGATAGATAAGAAAACAGAAAATATCATATTGCCTCTATATAAATCTATGGCATTCCCACATCTTGAATTCTGCTTGCACATGTGATCACCCCATGTCAAAAAAGAAATATTGGAATTGGAAAATGTTCAGAAAAGGGCAAAAAAAAGGGTTAGGGGTATGGAACGGCTGCCATATGAGGAGCAATTAATAAGCTGGGACTTTTCAGCTTTGAAAAAAAGATGACTAAGGGGTGATATGGTTGAGGTTTACAAAATCATGACTGGTGTTGAGAAAGTAAATAAGAAAGTGTTACTTACTCCTTTTCATCACACAAGAACTAGGGGTCACCAAATGAAATGAATAGGCAGCAGGTTTAGAACAAACAAAGGAAGTGTTTTTTCACACAATGCGCAATCAACCTGTGGAACACCTTGCACTGACCTGAAAAGCTGTTGTGAAGGCCAAGACAATACCAAGTTCAAAAAATTAGATAAATTCATGAGGGATAGGTCCATCAATGGCTGTTATCCAGGAAGGACAAGGATGGTGGCCTTAGCCTCTGTTTGCCAGAAGCCGGGAATGGGCAACAGGGGGTGGATCACTTGATGATTACCTGTTCCGTTCATTCTCTCTGTGGCCCCTGGTATTGGCTACTGCTGGAAGACAGGATACTGGGCTAGATGGATCTTTGGTCTAATCCAGAATGACTGCTCTTATGTTCTTATACTCCTTTCCCAAAGAACAGATTCTAGGGGTAAATTTGGGCTTTTCTGCCCTCTTATGTTTTCAGAGAGACCAACACTGAACCTAGCAGCTTTCTCTCCTCATTGGGAATAGTAGCTGGGAGGAGCTTTCTGAAACATGGACTGTAGACTCTCATTTGTTCACAGCTTCATTTCCCCCCATCCTGCTATTGCAGACACCCCAATTCCCTCTCCTTGCCTACTCTCATCCTACTTTTGTCTCCCTCCCCATTGTTTTCTTCTGATTTTACTCACTCTCTTTCTTCCTTCATCCTCCCTACTGTAAACTTCTATGCTCTCCCACCTCCCATGTGAATTTGGTTGCATGAATAAAACAAATATCCAATCAAAGCTTTAGGAACATTTGGGACTAACATGGCCCGTACCTGCATCCCTGTGTTCACTTTGCTTGTGTAAGATAGGAGACCCTCCATCTGTGTCTTGTCCTTTCAGCTTGAAAGCTTTTCATGTCAGGGATTTTGCCTTCCTATATATTTTTGGTCCCTGAATCTTCAGCTTGTGAGAACTACTGCTTTATACATGATAAATAATAATGCCAGGATTTAGGGCCATATTGGGCAAATAAGTGTGTTCTTAAATATGTAAGCAAAATAGCTTTAATTCTCTGCAGCACTGAGATTTACTTGGCATAGGAGTAGCAGGAAAGACCCATAATGGATGCAGTTGTAACTCCCTGATCCTCTGGCTCACTGGCCCTGACTCTGACCTAGGTTACAGCTTCCTTAGAAAGCAACTCACCAGATTATACAGACCATGCCATGCCCAAGCCCTCTCTACACCAGGGGCAGATGGGGGCTGTTGTGAGAACCAGGTAGGCCAGCTCTGCATCAGCTAAGAGTTCATTCACCTCAGGGTAATTCTCACCTGGCTGTATCCAGATACTTTCTAGACCTTTTGTCCTGCCAGTGTGGCACAAAGGGGCCAGGATATTTAGACAGACTTTGGCCCAACAGTATAGTCATTCTAGTCATTCTGTAGTCACCCACACAGCTGACATTGTTACAGACAAAAAAATGCATGTTGTAAAGGATTTGTCCATTTTGTTACTTTGGTTTAGTTCAGGGGTGGGCAAACTACGGCCCGAGGGCCACTTGTGGCCCGCGAGCCGTTTTTATCCGGCCCGCGAGCTCCTGCTGGGGGAGCGGGACCAGTGGTCCTGTTCTCCTTGCCCGCGAGCCCTGAGAGCGCCCCGGATAGCGGGGCCGGCTGCTGGCCGGTCGCGCCGCCTGGAGAGCGGGGCTGGCGCACCGCCCGGGATAGCGAGCCCGCAGCCGGCCGCTTCCCGGAGCCCGGGACAGCGGCCCGTGGCTAGCCGCGCAGCCCCGCGCTGCTGGCCCGGGGTGCCGGGCCGACCGCGGCAAGCCACGGGGCCCCGCACTCCGGAGCCGGGGGCGGGGCCGAGTGCAGCAAGCCGCGGGGACCCGCGCTCCCTAGTTGGGAGCGGGGCCGAGCGTGGCAAGCCGCGGGCCCTGCGCTTCCGGCCTGGGGGCCGGGCGGAGCGTTGTGAGCCGCGGGGCCCAGCGCCCGGCTCAGCAGGTAAGCAAGTTGGGGGGGGGGACTTAGGTGGTGGGGTCCCGGGTGGTGGTTTGGGTGGGTGGGGAATCTCGGGAGGGGGCAGTCAGTGAACAGAGAGCAGGGGGGCTAGATAGGGGATGGCGTGCTGGGGGGCAGGTAGAGTGTGTGGGGTCTTTTGGAAGGGGCGATCAGGGGACAAGGAAGGTGGGGTTGGATGGGTCAGGGTTCTCAGGGGAACAGTTGGGGGGTGGGAAGTGGGTGGGGTCGGATATGGAGCGGGGCCTTCCCTACCTGGCCCTCCACACAATTTTGAACCCCAGTGTGGCCCTCGGGCCAAAAAGTTTGCCCACCCCTGGTTTAGTTTGTGAAATCTAGTAAAATGGCACAACTGCTGGAATAAGAGATCATTCTGAAATTGTAAAGCGACAGTTTTTAAAAGAGGCTTTAGGTAGCTGTTATTTCATCACAGAGAACATGGTTTCTGTTTGTCAAAGGAAATTTGACTGTATAAAGTAACTCCTGTGCATGGAAGAGAAAAAAAATCTTGTGCTCTCAGACTTATCAGTTTTCCTAACACCAGATTATCCATTTCCCTTTAAGTGTTATTAACTAATAGTTCCCAGTCATCTTGATGATTTCTTGCATTTTTTAAAGCTTTTTGTCAGAACCATGCAGTTAAATTTGTTTTTTAAATAGCTAATGACAAAATGAAAAATCAATTTAAAGAACTTCCCCAAATAACTCAACAATTTTGATAGAGATATTGGTGTAGTTTCAAAAAATCTTTAAATAAAACATTTTAAGGAGTGAGAAAGGTTAGCCTGGTTGCAGAAGTATATCCTGACCCTTCTATTATAGCATCCATTTTCCAACTAATATGATATTGCTCTGCAGTAAATAACTAAAACAAGGAGGGGGTCAAATGTACCCAGCTTTGGTCTTTTGCTTGACTAGCACTGTAGAAACGCATAACTATTTTGGTGAGCAGGAAAAAACCCTCAGTATATCAGATCAAAAAGTAAATTTTATAAACTGTATGCATAGAAATGATGATTTATGTAGCAGTGCTGTCTATGTCTTTCTGCAATTATTTAATGTGGTGCACAACAAACTCTTCCTATCTAATTGTTTCCACAGGATTTTACTTTATTTTTTAGTCCAATTTTGTTTTAACAAATACTCTCCCCGCTGTTAACATAAAAATTAGAAAGTGAAAATTGACTAGGAATTTGTTTATAAAGCTAAAATGAAGCTGACTGGTGTATTTATCCAAGCTTGAAGAAATGCAATAAGGCCAAAATATTCAAACTGGAATGCTTATGTATTTGGACCAAATTGTACTTTCCAATATATCAATATTAATGCATACTAGACCCACTGAAGTTATATCATATTGAAACAGATGGGACAGGGAAGAGAATCTGTCCTGTTAATTTTAATGGAATTGCGAGTGTTTAGCAGCACTTCTAAAAAATCAGGCTCCTTCAGTTCATTACACAGCCAAGCTTGAAAAAATTGTACTTAGTGGGGAAAAAAGCCAGTATAAAAGTCAAAAAGATAATTTAATATTTGGAAATCTTTCACTTGTAAAATCTAAGGTGCTACTTTTTAAATGTGATTTTTTTAAAATGGGGCAGTTTCTCTAATTGTCACTTCTCATACATTATCTGTATGTGGTTAGTGCTTCCCTGATACAGTGTTAGGTAAAAGAGTGATCATTGATTTTGTACCATACACTAAAATACTCCATTAATGACAGACCAAATACATCACCACTCTAACACCACTAGAAATAACTGGAGGCTGAAATCTCTCCAAAGAGAGCCTCCCGCTGAGAATCATCTCAGAGACGTGGCCATGCATTTGCTCATGTGCCTTTGGAGTCTTCCAGTCACCTTATTTTATCATGCTTTCACCAGCCACCAGTTAGCTAATCTTCTGCTGTACATGATAGCTGGGACACTGATTGGTGTAATAATAGTTGTCTTCCTGACCATAGGTTTATCACATTGGCATTTTGTCCCTTAGGAGTTAGTACAAATTGAAAAATTGAGATAAAATGTACAAAAAGTACAGAAAACAGATTTTCTGCGTATATATAAGATATAAAATGATCACTTGATCATTACCTGTTAGGTTCACTCACTCTGGAGCACCTGGCACTGGCCACTGTCGGTAGACAGGATACTGGGCTGGATGGACCTTTGGTCTGACCCAGTATGACCATTCTTATGTTCTTATACCCAAATAATCCAAAGCATGTTATTAAACAACATGAAAGCTGCTGTTTGACTTTAATCAATAAAAGGTTTTAGGCTAAACTCTTGCTACAGGCTGAATAACAAGTAGCAGAAGATTCACAGTCATCTTAAAACTTGTATTAATGGTGGAAAGCCAAGAATTATATTCAGTTTTCTGAACTTGTATAGTTTGCGTGCCATGCCAAAGATGTACTAGATTTAAAATAATGCTAAGCTCTTTGTAAGTCAAGTTTGAATCCTGTGTTGCAAATAATTATTATGACCAATTCACTCAGAGTGATACTTGCTGATATGTAGAACACACAATAGTATTTAAATAATAGACTGATAACAGAGAGCTTCGTATTCTGTTCTCTGTGCTTTATGTTTACAGGTGTGCCTGCATTAAGTAAAATGGCTGAGGTAATTTGTATTACCTGAGGAAAAGGGCTTAGGTTTTTTCTTTAATCACAATAACCAACATATAAAATACTTTTGGGCAGTGTGGGCTTTCTTTCTAAACTGTCTGTAAAACTCAAAAGACATAGTGAGCAGTTGCAGTGACCATTGCTTGAAATATTTATGGAGGTATCACTGCTGAACTGCAAACTTCGTATCATGTAATGGAATGATTTGATGTGCACACTAAAGCCCTTAAGCTATAGTGCAACAGTTTGCTGACAATAAAATGTGATGGGAATTAAAGGTGGTTGGAACAGAGGTTGATCCAGTAGAACCTCTGTCCTGAATTCTAAAAGACATACATGCTCATGTCAGTGTCAGTGGACTGGCACATAAAAGCTATATGAACTAAGAACAGAAATTCATGAAGTTAGAGATAAGGAAGCAAGGACCTAAGATCAGGAAGTTCATTCAGAGGAACATGTGATTAAATAAGCAGAACAAATTATGCGCATCTATGAATTAGTTATTTCATTCAGCTAGCTGCATGCTATGTTAGTGATGCTCCTTATTCAACTGGAGTGTGTTATTACTGTTCACATAAGCATATAGCACCATAAATGTGAAATTCAAGAGGAATCATAAACATAGACCACTGCAACAGCATGTTTTACAGGATAAAGTTTCTGGTAACACTTAGATTAGATCCAACTAAGTGTGAGCACATCTACACTAGAAGTTAGTACTGTTTTGTGCATTACGTATATTGCTAAACAAAAACATGTCAAGTAAAAACAATTTATAGATTTTAAAAAAACCATAGGAATTAGTTGTGGAAAAAGTAACAACTTTACAGAAGTAAATCTGGAGAATCTACGAATGCAGTGGGTTGAAATGACATGCTGTGCAGCATCTTGTATGTGGAACTGATGTGCTTATGAAATGTATGCTTGCTGTGTCTGAGGGAATTTCAGGTTTTATTCACTGTCTTACTGCATGGTTGTATTCAGTAATGAAATAGCAACAATTCAACGTAATCTCTCTTTTTATATAAACAGTGCAATATCCCTCCCACCAAAAGGGCACAGTGAACAAGGCTTCTTCAGTCTAAAAAATGGACAAATTGAACTGGACTGACAAGGACTTCCTAATGAAATCCTACTTTCATTTGATGGATTATATAGCTTGTGCTTGCACATGATTACCGCTGATTGCTTCGAAAGAATTGAGTTCACAATCAGCAGTGCATACTGATCATTGGGGATCAATACGGTCATTAGGATTTGGTTCTTGAGGAAGAAGTTGGAACAGATTGTGTCTGAAATTTTTTATATTCTAAAACCAGCAGTTTATAATTTTCTAAATCATATAACTGTTATTTGAATAGGTTCAGACCTGCTATTATTAATGGTATTTTATTGGATTGTGAAGAACATAGCAGTGTGCACAGATTGGTTCTGTGTCCATTATGTATTTTGCCATTCCTCACTTTCCTGTTGGAATGAATGAAGAAGAATGCAATAATTACTCTTCTTGTCTCCCAACTTCTGCACAGTCACACTTAGTTGCCAGAAGAAATATTTTGAATGTTTACAAAAGGTGGGTGATGATGATGGTGAAGGAGTTAAGAAAGAATTTATTGTATAAAGTAACCAGTCCTAGAATATATATTACAAAACAGAAATGATTTGTTTTATCAATCATGCCACAGCTTTTACTCACATTCAATTACTTTGATAACAAGTGGTTCTTTCCCCCCCAACCTATTTGCTACCTGAACACTGATGATGATTGTAACATACTATGGTCTGTGTTTTTTCTAACATAATGTCTCTATATGCAAGAGATGGGAGCAGATTTCACTGTCCATGTCATTTGCTGTGCAACTCAGAAGGATTAATATTTTAAAGAGGAGAGCTGCCTCATAACTTTTCATTTGAATTATATTTTGATGGTGTTCTGCCTTGAAAAACTGATGATCAGCTGACTGAAGTCAATGGGAACTTCTACGTACTCAGCACTTTTGAAAACCAAGCCTATTTAGGTACCTATTTATGGGCTTAGAAGAGAACTTACAATAGGTATCTACTTAAAACAAAATCTTAGCTCTAAATTCCTGAGTGACTCTCCTATATTTTTGCTTATGCACTTCAGAAGGACTTGTGCCTGGTTCTCCTTGTTTGCAGGGAGGGGAGGATTTGCTTGGAGACAGGGCCTGTGGAGGATGGAAGAAGTAACTGTTGAGCATCAAGATAAAATGGAGCTTATGGAGGTCCCCAGAAAACTGGACAAACCCTTAGAAACTAACTGTAAATAGTGGCTATTTTGATCTTGCTGTTCCGACATATTCCTTTCTGCATCCTCCTTTCTTGCTCCATATTCAATCACTTTATCTGATCAACAGGACCAGGGGCTGATTCTACTTAATTGTCTTCCATTGAAGACAATGGAAAAGGTTCCTTTGACTTCAGTGGTGCTGGATAAAGTCAAGGAGAACAGTCATGATGTCAGCACTCTTCTGCCTCCTAATGTAGTGCGAAAGGCTTTTGATGGCACCACGGTGTGAAAGTGAGGACAAGGGCTGTTGTGAACATTCTGTACACAATAAACAGGCAGACCTCTGGGCACTGTCCTCCATTTCTTGGCAGGGGTGTCTGCCACAAAAGACTTGGCATCAATTGTGGATATAGAAAGAGGAGAACAAAGGGCTTAATACTCCTCTCAGTGAAGTCAGTGAAGGAATTCCCATGGGCTATAGCTGGGATTGGATTGATCTGTTATTTAAAAGTTCATTATGATAGTCTTGCTATCACAATGCAGTGCTAGATACAGCTTTAATGCACTGCCAGTTACATCTGTTGTATGCTCAGATAAGGTATATTACAAACTGCTACCTAGTAGCTGAATGGTATAATACAGTTTAGGAGTCTATTACAGTCCTTCTGTACCTTGTCAGTGCAGTGATCACTCTCACATTCTGTCTCCTAGTGACTCAAGATTTGAACTGAGTCACCAGTTGACAGAGTGCACCTATCTCAGGCTGCTTCCATGCTGTCCACCATCTTAGGTTTCATTTTTTAAAAATGGAATCACCAGTTATGGTTGTGAACAAAATTTTAGAAATGTGAACAGAGTAAAACTGATGCTCTCTGAAATCAGTCATTACTGCTTGAAACAATAGCGCTGATTGGGAATTCATCTCATAAGGAATCACCCCAGAAACCAATGATGATCCTTAAAGTGTCCATATTGTGAAGTACTTCAGTACTCATCAACACACACAAGAAAGGAGATCCTATCAGAACCTGCACAATCTGTAGAGTGACCAGTCATTTCTCCCTCCCACATCAAGAAGAAGCCAATCCTAAGGATCCCAGAGGCATGTTAGCCCTATGATAGACCCCAGCAGTGCCCACGGTGTATTTGAACACCACTGAGTGGCAGCCAAGCCCAAGAATCCCAGCAAGCAAATGGGATTGTATTTTGCACATCCGTACAATCTACCGAGAGTGGCATCTCCGTTTGGCATCTTTAGTGGGCAGAGCTTGGAAGAGTGCCCCCATCTTTCCCAGCTCATCTGTTGTAGTGACTACATGATCCAACAATACAATGTAAGCAGCTAGTGACCCATCAAACTAAATTGAGCTTATTTTCTCAAGCAGCAATTTTCTTCATTAAGATCAGCATCAGAGTAAGAAAAGTGAAGTAAAGATAAAAATTTCTCAGTCAGTATTTGATACAAAGGAATTTACCAGTATCAATTAAGTCTTATTGCATGCTCTGCAGAGGAAGAAGGATTTTTTTTTACCTCCCTGCTTCACCCAACTGCCGTAGTACTGTATCTGTTTCTTCCCCACAGCATGTTCCAGTATGAAGCAGTCTCTCCCTTCCAGCTTTCTAGTCTGCTTCACACTTGTTCTTGGTTCCTCTTCTCCTAGTTCTTCCAGTGTTTTGCCTCTGGCAGTACATACTAATTTGCTTAATTTGCAAGTAAATACTTGTTTCTCAGTTTGCTAATTATGTGGATTTATTTCCCAAGAAAAATGGGATCCAGTTTTGTGGGGCTTTTAACTGGTCCATTCTTCCACTCTGGGTATGTTCTTAGTTCCTTTTGACTCCAGGTACCTTATGGTGTTCGGTGATCACTTGGTGCATACAGTGTTTTCAAAAACTCTCCTTTAGTCTCAGTGGCAGCATTTGTCCAGTGATGGCCCCTTGTAAAGTTCCGTCCCAGCCTCTTATCAGTGTTGCTGCTCATTTCTCCAGGCAGGGTTTGCATCTCTACATTATCACGCTGTGCGGACCTTGAGTTTCACTGTGGCTTTCCCTTGGTCACAAGAGACAAGTAACTGAGTCACCATTCTGAGGGGTCCCTTGCTATTTTGAGGGCCCCATGTGATTGCCTTGGTTATAGGTGCCTAATACTACCACTGTTTAGTCTATGTCGAGTTCTCACTGGCTGTGTATAACAACAAAAACTTCACAATGTTCTGCCCAGATTCCATCCTTAAAGGCACAATTCCCAGTAACACAATATGTATTGCTATATCTGAGTCTATTGCTGTGTTTCAAAAAGCCTGCTGCTTTGTGCTAATTTGCCAGCATTGCCTCTTCATGACAAACTAAGCTGTGATCTACATTGCACACCTCATTATATTTCGTGTATATAAAATTTTACTGATTGGATTATTAGCATTACATGTGCGCGCTCTCTCCCTCTTTCCTTTTCAGAGTCCAAAAGGGCAGAAATTGTAATTCCCTCCCCCCATACTCCAGAGTGTTCCTTCTAAAACAGCAGTTGATTTTTGACTTTGACAGTTTCTTTAAACAAGGGATCAAACATTTTCTAACCCTAGACAATGGTGGTATATGGTGGTTTTAGCTGAATGGGTAACTGAGGCCATGGTTACACTGGCACTTTATAGCGCTATAAAGCCCCCACGAGCGCTATAACCTACTCCCCGTCCACACTGGCAAGGCACTAATAGCGCTATAACCGTAGTCCAGCTCTCTGGGACAGAGGGGAGGTGGAAAGCTTCATCGTCTTAGTCAGTTTTAGCACTTTAAGAAGGAAGAGACAGCTTGAGTAAATGGCACACTTGCTGTCTGTATTGGCTAAAACTGAAAATAAATATGCTGTTGCCAAGCTACAAACACACTTTACAATGCAGTAAACCAATTTTGCTACCTTGGCCTGGAGAGACGTGTCCCATTAAGCTGATTGTAGAGGTCCCAATAATGGGTCCTGAGATGATAAAGTACAAATCTGCAGCTGTTTCTGAAATGAGCAAAAGTAGTAGCAGGCTGAACTAATGCTGCCCTTTATCATATACGTGTACAGATTTTTCCCTTGCTTTGTGCCTTCCACTTATTCCTGGATTTCATCCTCTAGGACCTGTCTGTACTACAAATGTAACTGCTAGTGCAAAGGCAGTGGCCTCTGGGTTCTAACACTGTTATTTATTACTGTGGTTTGTGTGACAGGTATGATGAACACAGGTGTATCCTGAGAGTACTGTGTCCACTTTATAAATGTTATCTGTATCTCTGTGATGCAGGAATCATGAGCTGGCTGTTGGGGAGGGGTCCGAAGCTTTGTCCAGGAACTAAAGAGTGTGTGTGTGTGTGTGTGTGTGTGTATTTACAGCAGATGCTGGTACAGGTAAGCAGCTCCAGAGAAGTACCATCTACATGGGGAGGTGGGGAGTGAATTGCAAATACAGGTTCTGACTGGGTTCAAGAGACAAAGACAGGCTATTGCACATAAAGACTGAGTTTTAAACTGAGTCATGGAGCTCTCATTTTGATCAAGCAAACTGACATGAACTTTTAACTAAGGGTGCAAACCATACTCAAAGGGTTTGAAGCTCTGAAACCTGCCAGGGTCTTTCTAGGAAAGATGTGGGACCTCTGGTAAGCTTGAGCTAGTAGGTTTGTTAGTCCGATTATATATTTCCTCATGGTATATGGTACAGTACAAATTTTTCCTTATGGATTTCGGAATGCAGAGACCTTGGAATCATCAGAACCCTTGGGCACTAGAGAAGCCTAAGGGCTGGACACTTTAAAGATGAGAATGAAAAATATCTTCTAGCAAGGAGGAACATTCAGACTTTCTGACTATAGACAGGGATGTGTGGAGAACAGCTGGCACAAACTAAAGTTAATTTGTCTGGAAACGGCATGAGACGTTCTAGGAGTAATGAAACCACAGTACCGAAAAGCATAGGAAGGGAGATCTGGTGGTGGAATCCTCAAGTTAAAGAATTGAGGGAAGGGGAGGGTAATATTAAGAAAAAAGTAATGGCAGGCCAGTATCTTGACTGGTGATAAGGAGGCAAATAGAGGCCAAAAGAAATGCTGTACCAGCTAAATATATGGCTTGTGATGAGCTATATAATGGACTAGGAGGACATGAGAGAGAAAAGAACATCTTTAGACTCGCCAAAAGGCAAAAGAAAAATTGATGAGATGTGAGCGAGTTTGCTTAAATTAGAAATGAACATAATATATTACATAAATGGTGAGTCAGTCGTCAAAGTTTGGAGTTAACTATTTTTAAAAAGTGATGAATGAGGAAAACCCAAGGGAGAACAGGTAAGCTGACCTGGGATAGAATAAATTGCATATAGGAGGACAAGGTTGCAGAGGCATTTCAGAAAATGAAAAAAGAGACAAAATCTAGGCCAGATGAAATGCCAGTGGATGCGCTGAAGTCTTTGAGAAAGGAAGTCATCAAGAATCTTTTAAGTCTGTTCAATAATATTTGTCAGAATAAGGAAATATCAGATGAATGGCATAAAAGCTTTGTGGTGACTATTTTTAAACATTAAGGAGATAGTAGACTGTGTGGTAACAATTGCCCCATTGAGATGATGTCACATGCTATGAAAGTATGGGAGAAGATTATTGAAAAACATTTGTGTGTAATAATTGAAATTTGGAAGGGTCAGTATAGATTTATTCCAGGAAGGAAAACAATTGATTGTTGAGTGCTATCTGTGCACTCTGAATCTTTGTGGAGAAGTTCAGAAAAAAAGAGATGGCAACTGGTCATGGTCTCTGCGGGCCTGAAGAAAGTATACAATCATGTACCATGAGAATTCATTTGGTGGTAGTTGTGATGGAGAGATATGTCCATCTTATTCAAGATATGTATGGTGGAGTGGCTACTGTAGAGAATGAGGCTCCTGGAGAATGTGACAGTCCAGTAAACCTTGGCCTGCATCAGAGTCAGCACTGAATCTCTTTTTGTTTGCAGTTTTCATGGATGTGAGAAGTGAGACATTGTCTGCATTGATGCTTTAGTGATATGTGCAGAAGATGGCGAGACCCTGCAAGCCAGTTTTTAACAGTGGCAACTTAGTTTTGAAGGGGTTGGATTTAGAGTGAATGTTAGCAAGTGATGTGAAGTGATGATAACTGGAGGAGGATGATTCACCATAAATGATGTAATTGGCAGATTCTTAGGATAAAATTTAAATACTTAGGGTCAGTGACTGCTGACAGTGATGTCCTCTTGAGTGCTGCCCAGCTTTGTGCTACAGCCGCTTGATGCAAATGGCAGGAGCTGATCCCAGTTCTTTGTGACAAAAAGATGCTGATAAAGTTAAAAAGTACAGTGTATAAAACTGTCATGTGATCCATCCTAATCTACAGGACAGACTTGGCTAGCCATAAAAAATAAAATCAGCATGCCGTCCATCATGGAAATGAAGATATTGAGATGTTCAAATGACAGGACACGCCATGATTGGAAATGAGGAGGTCATAAGGGGCCTAATGCAGGTTGCTCCAATTGAAGACAAGTTGAGGAGGCTAGATTATATTGGTATGGGCATGTCTAGTGCAGACCTGAGAGTTAGAGCAGTAGAATGGCTCTTGCGATAATCATGGATGGAAGACTACCAATGAGGAGACCAAAGTCTCGGCAGACCCCAGAGACCAATCTGCATGACAGCCTGGCATATGGTCATCAGCTTAGGAAGAAGGCAATATAAAGTTGCTGACCCCAAACAGGGAAGTGGCAAAGAAGAAGAAATGTTTTCTCTGTAATGATTTTGCCCTTATATAAATGTACTGTGCTCTCTGTAAGGCTGTCTGGTCCTTGGTAAACTACTGTCTTATTCCCTCAGAGTTAAATAGTAACCTCAGAAGGCTCACTTCTTCAGCGGAGTTCTGGGAAAGGGTGTGTTTAAGTCACGTGAGACTGAAGGGCCTAGATAGGTGGACAGCATGTTCCACCTCTTAGGAGGGGTTGTTGGATGGAGGGTCTTCACTCCAAAAGCATGTGTGGGGTTAGAGACCATGGCAGTACCTGGACTCCATTTAGATTCCAGGAAACTTAAAACACCTGGAGATCCAGAGATTTAGATTCCTCTTACAGCATTCTACTGAGCCCCCACCAAAGTGAGCCTGACCGGATCTGTGACAGTTTGTACTGTGGGATGTCATGGTTATAGAATTGGTTTCGGAATGTGTTAGGTCATGATCTAGGCTTTAATATGATTCACTAACATAATTCTACAACGATGGTGTAGTGTCCAGTGGCATAATCAGGATGGGACGCTTGGGTGGGCCTCAACTTTGGGAGGGTGGGCAATGACAGGGGGCAGGAGGGATTGGGGCCTCTTGCCCCCCACCCCCTCAAGCCGGCTTTGTGTGAGGCAATGGACGTGCTGGCCAGGAGCTCCCCAGGGCCCCGGCACAAACACAGGGTGCAGGGTCAGGGCACAGGAATTTGCCCTGCTTAGCCTGCCCTCCCGGCTCTTTAGCTGGGGAGTGGAGTCAACTTGCGAGTGCTCGCTTTGCTCTTCCCGCCTGGCACTCCAGCCAGTGAACAGGGTTGGGGTGCAGGGGCTTGCACGGGGGCAAGCCCTGTACCTTGATCCTGCTCCCCTGCTGAAGCACTGGGTGGGCAGAGCAGGGAAAGCTCTGGACCCCACTCCCTGGCTGGAGTGTTGGGTGGACAAAGCGGGGCAAGCTGTGGACCCTGCTCCCTCGCTGGATAGTCGGTGGGCGAGTGGGCATAGTGGGGCAAGCTGTGGGGTTGGAGTAGAGCCTGCGCTGGGAGGTGGGGGTGTGTGGATGCTAAGTGGGTTGGCCATGGCTACACCACTGATAGTGTCCACTCTACAAACTGAAGTGTTTTAACATGGACACCTCTCATTGTGTTAGGCCAGCGGTTCTCAAACTATGGTGCGGGCCTCCAAAGAAAGGTGCAGGAATGTGTCAAGGGAGGCATGAGCTGTGTGCTTTTTTTTCCCTAATGAGCTGTGACTGTCAGCACTGGGTGGCTGGAGCTTGTGCAGAAGGGCCATGGAGTCAGGGTTAAAGAGGGCAGCCAGAGTGCCACTGGACTCTTTCTCCCTCCAATCCCTCACCTAGCGGTGACAGGGCCCCAGAGTGGCGACAGTAGTACCACTCTTCTGTGCTGCTACTGGTGCATGCTGCCTTCAAAGTTGTGCACCCAGACAGCAGTCACTGCTCTCCACTCTGCCTTCAGAGCTGAGTAGTGGTACAAATGCCTACAGACACAAAAAGAGGGGGCCCAATCAAATAAGTCTGAGAACTGTTGTGCTAGGCAAATTTGTGTTGGAATGATTAAATTTAGAGTGTAGGTTGGCCCTAAAAGTCACCTTTTTCTAAACCTTGAACACTCTATTTCTGACTCAGAAGTTAGGGATACACAAGACATATCTGCTGGGTCCAGTGAAGTTTACTTGAAATAGAAAACTCTGAGAGCAGGTCTACATACATGGCTTGTACACACACAACTATTTTGGTTACATGTGTTATGGGTTGTGGTGTGTGAATCAAGAGGGTTTTACTAGTATAACCTATACTGTAGATACAGTTATGTTGGTATGAATTTATAGTAAACACCTTTATATTAGTATAATTCCATTTACACGGTGGGTTGGGAGCTATACCTCTTTAGCTATGATGGAGTCTCCCATCAGGTTCAACAGATGACCTACAATAAATGACTGTAAGTCCTGAGATGAGACCAAAGACCAGTATTGGACCTACAGCTCTTTGTGCAAGTGCTACAGGTGTAAACAATTGTAAATGAATGTGCATTGCTTTTCGCTCTGAGTCTTTCACTCCTAGGTGGCAGAGCTTCCACCATCAGATCTTGTCGTCAGCTAATAGCTACCCAAGTGTTGAGATCAACATTGCAAGACTGGAGGTTGGCCTTGAGTGTCTTTGTAATGTTTTCTTGGTCTGCCTCTAAAACGAGTTCCAGTCTGCAGTTCTCCATAAAAGTCAGCCTTCAGTATTCCACTGTCAGGCATACTAACCAAATGACCTCATCATCTCAGTGCCTGTGATGTTGCAGCACTCAAACATTTCAGTGTTTGGAACCAAATCTTACCATTTAATTCCCATTATCTGCTGTAGACATCGTAGGGGGAATTGATTCAAGTGTTTTATGTGTTGTTGATAACTAGGCCATGTATCACAGTCATATAAGAGTGTGATGATGATGATGGCTGCACGGTAAAAGTCCATTTTTGTTTGCAGTCTGACACTGTTTGTTCCAGAGATGACACTATAGTTTGCTGAAGGCATTGCTGGCCGCACCAATGCTCTTAGTAATGTCATTGTCAGTCACTGCATCCTGTGAATCAACACTGCCTAGAGAGCAAAATTATAATTACTAATTATCAGTATAGTTAAAGTGGTACAACTCTCCATGTGTAGACAATGAGGAGCATTGTGTGGGGATGTTGATTTGGAGGTTGAGGAAGAAGGGATCTGTTGAGGTGGGGGAGGAAAAGATGAACTCGAGATTTAGATCTCTAATATGTCTAAAATTTGATAAAAATCATAGTTCCAAATACTGCTGTATTACTGCATTTCATTTTAGTTTATGCATCCCTCTGTGAAGTGAGAAAAAATCCTATTGCCTTTGGAGAAAAGAAGCAACTATATATAATACCAATAAAAAATAACAACAGTCATACTAAAGTATAAAGTGTGGTTATGGTCAGACAAGTTGCTCTGGAAAAATAGCATCATGGGGTTCCATGTTTATTCTCCATCAGTGACTCCAGATCAGATTTCCTCGGTTAATAAATCAAAGCAGAGTTTTTCTGAAGCCAGCACTGCATGCACGCTCAGTGATTTATCTGAAATTCCAGCTGTGTGGATTCCACCTTTTATACCTTCACCAACATAAATATTCTGGAATCAGAATTTAGCTGATAATTTTGTTGATGCAGTTTGCAGATTGGACATCTTGCTCTTCCTTTGTTATGTTGGCTCTGCAGTACTGACAGCATTCATTATCAGACACTTGATTTGGACAGTGAGGTAAACAGCTATGTTTCTGAAGACACAGAAGAGGCAGTTATGTGCAAATAACAAGGTGCAATTTTTAGTCATTCTCTCACCAGAGTCATAAACTGGATGAATTGGGTCAGCTGTAAAGTAAGCACCTCTTTGCACAGACACACAAATCTCAAATCTTCATCCTCCAAACCTGGAGTCTCACCTCACTCTTGAAATTAACCTCAGCCTTTTTGGACATCTGAAAACTCTGGTAAAGATCTTTTTCTTCACTTTCCCTTTTTGGCTTAGACAAGAACCAAAATACCAGGAGGCGACTATTCTCAGGATAATTTCTTCCCAGTGCATTACTGGGAAGTAGTGGAAATGTTCGAAATGACCTGTGTATAATGTGCATTTACATGGTGCTTTTTAAATATATATTATTGCTATTTTATGTTATAATAGTGCCCAGAGGACCTGAACAAGCTCAGGACTCCCTTGTGATACATACTGCACAATCACTGCAGTAGATAGTCTCTAGCCTGAAGAATTTACAGTCTAACATAATTCCACTTCTCAGACTTGAGAGGTTTCAGTAAGTATCAAAAACATCTGTTTTACACAGGTGGACTCTAAATATTATCGTGTTATATATGGGGAAACTGAGGCGTATGTAACATGGTAGAATGACCTGTCCAAGGTCACACGGTAAACCAGTGGCAGAATTAGGATTAGAATACAGGTATCTTTGACTCCTAGGCTATGTTTACACAGGGATAAAAAAACTGGTCACTGCAACTGGCCCAGGTCAACTGATTCAGGCTTGTCGTGTCTGGTCTCTGGGACTGTGTAGATGCTCGAGCTTGGCTGGAGCTTGAGTTCTGGGGCCCTGAAATGGGGAGGGTCCCAGGGCTCTGGCTTCAGCCTAAATCTAAACGGCTGCATAGTGATTATTAGCCCCGCAGCCGTGACTGTGCCATATGTAGCACTTTTATCCTTATGTAGCCATACCCTTAATCTTCCTGTGTGTTTCATAGCTCAAGGTTAGCATGTCCCAGCATTCTCTGGAACTCTGACAGCATGATCTCTAGAAGTAGGTTTGTCTCTATTTAGATTCCCTTCACTTGATGCACTCTTGTGAGGCATAGGTGAATTCCAAATTTTGAGAAAAGGGATATTAGCCTTTCATGTATTACACTTATATATCGTATTTCTTCATTTTTTTCAACCACCCATAAAGTACAGAGACAGGCCATTCACATTCTGTGCATTTTAGTAGAGGGGTATAAGGTATAGACAATTTAATATGCTGAGGACTAAGTAAAGGGCACTTCAGCAATAACAATTGAGGTACTGAGCATTTCCTGCCAATTAATGATCAGTTGGGAGGAGCTGATGGCCCATGACTGAATCTTGGATCATTAACCTTACAAAAGATGATTTCCTAGTAAAATGTTCCTGTGCTGAGATAATTTTTGCTATTACAAGCTAAATCTATTTTTAATGGCTTATGAAATGGCTTTACTTTGGTGAGATTTTGTTCATGGGTGTGCATGCGTCATCACTGCCATAAGTTGTACCATAAATGGCTTAGGATGTAGATCTCAGATAGACTGCTGTGTCTCCCTGTTACACCACTGCACATGTCAAAAATGGAGGCACTCAAGCAAAAGCGCCTCTCAGGTTAAAGCGGGAAGGGATCTGCACTTGGGAATTTTCAATGAGTGATTCTGAAACTTGCTCTTTTCTTTAATCCACCAGAGCTGGGATCGCTAACTTTTTGCAAAAAACAAACAAACAATTCTTCCCCAGCCCAGTAGATGTTTGGGGATGGGTCAGGAAAAGAGACAGAGGGGGTGACTATTTACAGTTATGTGATATCAGTTTTGTTGACAAATGCTGTAGTGGCTTACTTGGGCAGTGTATATAATAATAATTTGGGGCTCACAAGTAGTAGTGTGGCATAGTAGAAATTTTTTTTGTCATGAGTGTCCCCTATTATTTATAAGTGGCAAATCCACAGATGAGTGTATTCATTGTGTCTTAAACTTGCCTTTTACTTCCTTAGTCCATCATATGTTCTGAATATGGAATATATGAGACAGAAATAATATCCCCCCAATGTTTTAGAGTTTCTCAATGTATCCTTCCACTTACAAAGGTATCTTAATACCACGAGTCCATAGGTACGACAGTCACAACATCCATAAATACTTACAGAAATGACTTCTATTAGCTTTACTATTAGTGTCACAACTTTAAACTCGGTGGGGTTTCCCCCATCCATGTGTAATAAAGTGGAGGTTTGTTCGCTGTAGCATAAAAATAATTTTAAAACTTATGCTGTGGCTTGCCAGGAGGCAAAGAAGTTATGTTCCACTGCCATAACATCCACACAATTTTTTCAGAAATGTTTAAACTTATTGCCTCAGTTTGACATTCATCTGTGTTCCCTTGGGCTGCCATGGTGCATCTTGGGAATAGTAGTTCAGGTCTGGGTTCATTCTTCTTTAAGGGACAGGGTCCCCAGCCAGACTACATCTCCCTGTGATTCACTATTGTTCAACCAGAGGGAAAATGTGATGCATAATGGCAGACACAGTTTGTTTAGCGAGCCTGGACCAGAATGAAGAATGGGGGGAATGAAACACCTCAACAACACAGGTGGACACAGATTAATGTTGCACTATAATGAATCATTTTGATTTGGTCTGGCTAATCAAAACATTTGGTTTTGGGATAATTTGATCTGAAACCAACTATTTGGTTTCAGTTTTCCTTGTAGAAAATTGAAAAGTTTTTGGCAAAAATCAACATTTTTCTATGTTGAAATTGCATTTTCTTTTAAAAAAATATTTTGATAGAAAATTCCTGACCAGCTCTAGCTGACAATCTGACTGATGCTTCTGCTTTGACATCTTCTTTTTTGGGGGGTTAAGATTGTGGAGAAGGCTGTGGCAAGACAGCTCACATGTGTCCTAAACATCTTGACCATTTTCAGTCTGGGTATAGTCCTGGCTTTGGCACAGAGATTGCACTGGTCAGTGATCACCTGACAAATGACAAAGATCAAGGGTCTAGGCTGCCATTATTAGAATGATTAGCTGTCTTTGATACTGTGTTGTTGATTCTCCTGCACATATAAGTAGATGGGGTGCTCTACATTAGCTCATTCTTTTCTCTCAGGAAGATCTGAATTTGTAGTTGTGGCCAATTTTTTCTCCTACCAAAGAACTCTCAGAAATTTAATTATGTATTTTAGTCCAAAAATCAACACACCATAGAAGAGACTATATCCTATACAGAAAACCATAGCCTGTTTAGTATGTGAGAGTTGTTCAGTGTTCATTATAGAAACTATAATAAATGGTTAATGGGTACACAGTTCTGGAAATGATTAAAGAAATAAGGGGCCAGTTCATGTGAGTCCGCTAAAGTCAGCTAAGCAGGTGGCCTCAAACAACTATGCTGCTGAAATGTAAATGTTTTGGATACAAAAAGACAATATTTATTTATTTTGTACTAAGTGGTTCTCAAAGCTGAGCTAAGATCATATTTCATGCTGAACACAGAATTCAAAGAAACTCTAAAATTATGAAAGAAATAAACAGTCAATTAAAACTCCGAAACCACTGACATCAGCAAATACAGTAGAGCTTAGTCAACAGGAACTGTGGTGATTAATTTGCATCTTTAATATAAAATTTATTTTATAACCATTAAAAAGGTCATTTGAATGAGATTCCTATAAAGGATAATGATTTTTGTACTTCAGGTGATTGTGATACCCTTAATTAAGCTGAATGGTAACTCATCTGTTTACTGCACTGGGAGTACTATTGAAGTAAGGTACTACTCAGTGTGAATAAATTATTTGCATTCTGGTTCTTAATACTTTGTGCAGGGAGCTAATAGATTCAATGCCACTCTACACAAAGTGTGCAGACTACTAAAAAATGAAAGCTTTAGTTTTGCTTGTGAGAGCATTGAGAGTTTTATTGAAATATTTCTAAGAGTTTGTAAAACTAATGGATAGCACTGTGAATGGCTGTCTTGGCAATGATACTTTGATCTGCTTCAAGTTGCATCTTGTTAGTAGTCCATGACCCAGAAGTGGGATTCCAGCACTTGAATTGAATGTTGTTTCATGGGCCTGACTCGCTGACAACATTCTGTAGTGAAGATAGCTGAAGTGTTATACAAACAAAAGTAAATGTATATTGTAGGGAAGAGCAAGTAAAGCTGAAAGTTAAGACCCTATGCCAATATTCTGATGGTTGATGACTATCACATGGGGCGTATGCATGTGCATGCATGTGTGTATGTGCATATGTTTAGTCATCAGGGCAAAACAGTCTTTGCTGGATATGGTATGTCGCGGTGATGTTAGTCTGTTGGTGATTTTAAAAGCTGGTACCATTAGATGGAGTAGAAACAACGAGGAGTCCTTGTGGCACCTCAGAGACTAACAAATTTATTTGGGCATAAGCTTTCATTGGCTAAAACCCTCTTCATCAGATACATGGAGTGAAAAATACAGTAAGCAGAATGTATATTAAAGCACATGAAGCAATGGGAGTTGCCTTACCAAGTGGTGGGTCAGCACTAATGAGCCAATTCAATTAAAATGGAAGTGGCCTATTCTCAACAATTGACAAGAAGAGGTGAATACCAAGGGAGGGAAAATTACTTTTGTAGTTCTAATGAGGCCAATGCAATCATGCTGGCCCATTTCCAACAGTTGACAGGAAGGTGTGAGTATCAGCAGAGTATCAGAAGACTAGTGACACATCCACTCCCAGTCTTTATTCAGGCCTAATTTCATGGTGTCCAGTTTTCAAATTAATTCCAGTTCTGCAGTTTCTCGTTGGAGTCTGTTTTTCAAGGTTTTTTTTTTGTTGAAGAATGTCTACTTGTAAGTCTGCTATTGAGTGTTTAGGGAGACTGAAGTGTTCTACTGGTTTTTGAATGTCACAATTCTTGATGTCTGATTTGTATCCATTTATTCTTTTGCATAGAGGCTGTCCAGTTTGACCAAGGTACACAGCAGAGGGGTATTGCTGACACATGGTGGCATATATCACATTGGTAGATATGCAGGTGAATGAGCTCCTGATAGCGTGGCTGATGTGGTTAGGTCCTATGATGGTGTGCCTTGAATAGCTATGCGGACAGAGTTGGCAACAGGGTGTGTTGCAGGGATTGTTCCTGGGTTTGTGTTTTGTTCTGTGGTGTGTAGTTGCTTCAGGTTGGTGGAGGTCTCTCTCTTAGAAAGGACTGGTCTCCCAAGATCTGTGAGAGTGAGGGATCATCCTTCAGGATAGGTTGTAGATCCTTGATGATGTGCTGGAGATATTTAGTTGGGGGCTGTAGGTGACAGCTAGTGGTGTTCTGTTACTTTCTTTGTTGGGCCTGTCCTGTACTAGGTGACTTCTGGGTATCCTTCTGGCTCTGTCAATCTGTTTCTTCACCTCACCAGCTAGTTATTATATTTTTAAGAATGCTTGATAGGGATCCTGTAGGTTTTTGTCTCTGACTGAGAGTTTGAAGCAAATTCAGTTGTATCTTAGAGCTTGGCTGTAGACAATGGATCATGTGAGGTGGTCTGGATGAAAGCTGGAGGCATGTAGGTAAATATAATAGTCAGTAGGTTTCCAGTATAGGGTGATGTTTATGTGATCATTGCTTATTTGCACTGTAGTGTCCAGGAAGTGGATCTCTTTTGTGGACTGGTCCAGGCTGAAGTTGATGGTGGGGTGGAAATTGTTGAAATCCTGGTGGAATTCCTCAAGGGCCTCCTTCCCTCAGGTCCAGATGATGAAGATGTTATCAATGTAGCGCAAGTAGAGTAGGGGCACTAGGGAGTGAGAGCTGAGGAAGCGTTGTTCTAAGCCAGCCATGAAAATGTTGGCTTACTGTGGAGCCATGTGGGTACCCATAGCAGTCCCACTGACTTGACAGTATAAATTGTCCCCAAGTCTGAAATAGTTGTGGGTGAGGACAAAGTCACAAAGTTCAGCCATCAGGTTTGTTGTGACATTATCGGGGATACTGTTCCTGATGGCTTGTAGTCCATCTCTGTGTGGAACTTTGGTGTAGAGGGCTTCTACATCCATAATGGCTAGGATGGTGTTTTCTGGAAAATCACCAGTGGATTGTAGTTTCCTCAGGAAGTCAGTGGTGTCTCAAAGATAGATTCTTATCAGCTGTTGGAAATGGGCCACCTTGATTGCATTGGCTTTATTAGCACTACAAAAGTAATTTTCCCTTCCTTGGTATTCACCTCTTCTTGTCAGCTGTTGAGAATAGGCCACTTCCACCTTAACTGAATTGGCTTGTTAGCACTGATCCCCCACTTGGTAAGGCAACTCGCATTGTTTCATGTGCTATAATATATATTCTGCTTACTGTATTTTTCACTCCATGCATCTGATAAAGTGGGTTTTAGCCCACAAAAGCTTATGCCCAAATAAATGTGTTAGTCTCTAAAATGCCACAAGGACTTCTCGTTGTTTATGCTGATACAGGCTAACATGGCTACCACTCTGGAACCTGTCACCATAGATGGAGCAGGTTATTAGGAGACAGGAGTCTCTCACTAGGATAATAGGGCATAGCTTGGTGAGTGTGACTGCTTCTGTACTATGATCTGGTGAGCCCAAAATGAGCTAGCTGCTGTTTTTCTCACCAGTGGGTTCGGAACTAGGCAGAGATATAATTAAAAGTTATAATTAAACATGAAGGTCAAATAATTTCTTATTGTTTTGTTAGCTGTGTCCTGGAAGGAACCAGGCATTACAATGACATACAGCAACAAGAGCCCTTAATTGTAGGCAAGTCATGTATATTTAAAGTAAGCTTACAGTCGTATTTGAACACATGCAATAATTAAACTTCTGCCCTCTTATCTATTTTTATATACTTCCATGGTGAATTTTCTACTATAATTCATACCAAATGTTTTCACTAGAGATGCACAGTTATCTCTTAAGAAAATGAGGTGGTGTAATGATGAATAATTGGTTATGGAGGTATGAAAAATGCTTCATTTGCTGCAAGGCAGGAGTCAGACAGCTGCATGTTTTCTTTTGGTGACATTCTAACTGGCCATTTAAATAGCTTCTCTGCTAATATTCTTTTGATTTTTTTTAAACAATTCACCTGTATTTCAAACCCTTTGTGTTCACTTGCTGTTAATAATCTAGCAAATTAGTTTGCTGGCAGGACTATTTGTTAAAATTGTGGATTTTAAATACTGTATTTGCATAAAAAGTGAATGCAGAATAAATTGTAATTATTTACATTAGAAACATGTTGCTAATAGCTAAGCTCATCAAGGAACAGAATCGTACCATATAATCCGTATGTGCAGTCAAAACAATGTGAAAATTGAATACTCACAGCTAATAGCTTGTGAATAATTTACACATGAGAATATTTCTGAAGAAATTAAGCAAATAATTCTTTAGAATGAATTAAATGAAGAAAATCTTAACCACTGCACACGATTCATAAACTGAAAAGTGGTGTGGAATTCATAAAAATGAATTCATTTGTTACAAATAATTTGCCTACCTGTTACTTTGTGTTCAGTTGGATGCTAAACTATCCTGGAATGTTTTAACAAATGTTGTGGCATTTAGCTGCCACAAAGGAGAGTAACTAATCAAAATGCAGTCTACTTTGTCTATGAACCTCTTAAGAACCTGATATCCACATCCAAATATTAGGCAATCTCTGCTTATGTAGGAAGACTAAGACACAGTGAACAAGAGATCTATAGCTAAGAATTTTTCCTCTTATGTTCAGAGACAGGTTGCATTCCCACATTCCTCCACCAAAGTGGTATCAATGCATCTGTCACTATATTTTACCGTCACATTTTTGGAGGTATTCACAGAGGCAATGAATTTTAAAACAGGGAAAAAAGTTGATCTTCCAAGGTGCATG
The DNA here is from genome assembly GCA_007922305.1 of Dermatemys mawii. Lineage (NCBI taxonomy): Eukaryota > Metazoa > Chordata > Testudines > Dermatemydidae > Dermatemys > Dermatemys mawii. The sequence goes on along the minus strand of ML677336.1, from coordinate 2,789,745 downwards.
TTGAAATACCACCTACTGTAAATGTTGACAGAGATGTAAAGATAGTGATGATGCATTGTTACCACTGGAAATAAAAATGGTGATGTGCAGTGTCTTTCTTCAAAATGGATTGCAAAGCTTTACAAGCTGATACGTCAGTTATACACAGGGATCATTTAAACCGCTAAACTGCAACTACCAAGCAGATTAATTGGTACGATAGTCTCTTCTGGTAAGTAAAGAAGAGAGCTTAAGCAGAATCTAACTAGTGTTTTTATTAGTGACTGCTTCATTTGTCAGTTTGAAACAGTCCAAAGACTTTGTAATTAAAAATGAGAGAGTGAGTACAGGACAAAGTTTTAATGCAGAAGTACTGAGCCTCGACTTATTCTTTTGACTAGCAGATATCTACAGAAAGCTGTATTTATGGTCATGCCAAGTAAATTTTTTAAGCAGCTAATTATCATAGTAGTGGTAGTTTAGAGTGCAAGAGTAACTCTAGTGAAGCTATCTTGTTCAGATAATTGAAAAAAGGCATAAATCTGTAAATTACATTGTATCTTCAATGGCTGCAGTAAAAGAAATGCCATAATGAAGCTAACTGCAGGAGATAGTGAAAAATAGCACTTTGGTGGTTAGCATCACTTCAAAGTGTTTATTTTGACTACCTCTGATATGCAGTCATAATTTTGCTTTTACAACTATACCGAACTTCTTTATAAACTTCTTTATAATGTAAGTATATACCACATAAGAGTGTGTGTATGTTCTGTAATATATAACAGTCCTTGCGTTGTGGCTAAAATAACTATATTTTATAGAATAAAAAAAAAATCTCACTGTCAGTTAATGACTAATAATTGGACCATTTGACTTTAGAGGGCCACAGGTTATGGCTGTGGGGTCACAGCTCTGAGTCACAGAGCTCTTTTAAAACAAACATAGAGTATCTTTTTCAAATGACTAAACAATAGGACTGCCAGATCCTCAGGTTCACATAAACCCCACTCAGCACACCAAGAGGGGTAGGTGAGGTAGAATCAGTTGGTTCCACAACCTTTCTGAACATTTGGTATTTGGATTCGTTTAGCTTTTTGTATGAGTTAGCTAGGCAGCAGAGGATCAGCCTTGAGTATGAAGCTGATATCACTGATTGTATGTCAACTGCTATGTTCTCCTAATTCAGGATCACTAGAGCACACCATGCTCCAACCGTACTCTCGCCTGCTCCTTTCTATTCTTGGTATGCCCTTTATGCTGAGGGGTGAGGCCAGCAGCTGGTGACATAGAACCAGCTAAGCCAGCTTTAATGCACCTGTGAATTCCCTTGTGCAAAGAGAAACAAAACAAAAACCAAAACCCACTACAGAATGTGTGCTAACTGGTAAAATTCCAAAGAAACAGGCTTTTGCAGGAATTTGCCAATTTATCAGAATCAAAATATTTCATTGAGAGTTAGATTTTGATGAAGTACCTCTGGAAACCAAGTAGGATTCTGATGGGAATCTACCTGACAGTAGTTTTGGAAAACTACCAACTTTCCTGCCAGTTCACCTGAGATCCCTGCCACGGGGAGGCCGTCAGGCTGTCTGAGTTGGGATACCAGGTGTTTCTCTTTTGTGAAGAACTTTGAAGTTTGGAGGTTTTGTTTTGAATTGGCTCAAAACCAAATTTTGAAATATTGAAATCTCCCCCAAAGCAGATTTACCTTTTGCCATGCAAAATTGGCACTTTGTTGGATGTTCCAGCCAAGAGGCTAAAGATTGAATAAGCTCTGAATGTGAACTCTTTCCTCTTCTCTCTAGGTATGAGCCTTTGATGGAGCAGTGTGGAAGTGCAAGCTTCCCTCATGCTCAGGCTGTATACATTCAGTGGATAAAGAATGCACTTCAGTCTCCAGGCCTGTCTGGGCGGAGGTACTCTGGGTTGTGTCCATGGACTCCTTGTCATTGCAATGGGCAACATCTGGGATTCTCTGCTCAGTTTCCCCTCTGGTTTCCTCATTTTGACTCTGTGACCTACACTCCAATTCCTGCTTTTCATTCTTTGTTTTCCCCTAGTTGCTTATAGTCTGTGTTATGTGGCCCCTGCCTCATCTTGGGGGTTGGCCTTTTGTGCTGGGTTCTACTCGCCATCCCAGGATTTAAACAGGCTGGGACATTTTGCCAGCACTGAATATCCTAAAAAATATTCTCAAGGAAAAGACTCTTCCTGATAAAGCAGATATGGAATTGCTCTTATATAGTCTCTGAAAAGGACAGTGGAAGTTTTCTAGCTGTCATTATATTGTGAAGGTGAAACAGCTTTGAAAGGTGGTCCCTTAAGTCAGATATGTCATGACACAGAATAAGGCTAGTTATGTTTTGCAATAGCTTGAATTTCCAACGGATGCACAAACTACCTTTATGAAAAGAACACTGGCCAGACTGTGAGCATTAGAGTTGTTAGGGAGCCACTATTTGATTGCCATTTTTCTGAAGGTAAACAGCTGTTAATGGAGAGCTTGCGAATTATGTTTCTTCAGTGCAGTGGCAATCTACATTAATGATTTCTAATTTTCAAGGCAGATGAAATTAAAAAAACAACAATGAATGCAGGCCAACAGAAGAAATAAAAGAGCAGAAATATGCCAACATTAGGAACCTTGCAACAAGAGTCTATTTGCTAGTTAATGAGGCTTAAACAGAGCCTTAATATTCAGCACTGATGCTATTTGTGTTCTTTGTTTACAGAGCTTTTTATGAAGAGTATGTGCTTAACACACCCACTGAAGCATATGGGTGAAGAAACAAGTGTTTCATGGCACCAAGACAGCTGGCACTAATAGATAGCTATTCACCATCATGGGGAAAAAAAGATTTTTAATGCTGAGTCCTATTGTTTTAGAAAAACATTATGCACAGAGAAGCTCTCCCAGCAACAGAAGAACAGAGCAGGGGGTGAAGCTGACATGGGTCCCCTAGATCTGATTGGGATGATCCGCTGTTATGGACAGTGTTATGACTTAGCTAGTCCCCTAGCTATGTAGACAAGCCACAGAATGCCATCAGCAGCTGTAACAGGGGTCAGAGGATAGAGAGTATTTGTTTTACTATAGCTAGTGAAGCAGGTGGCACCATGAAACACTGGTTTCTTCACCTAGTGCAGCTGGCATTAATAGTGAGTATTAGAAAAGCCCATCATTGCTGAGTCTTATTGTTTCAAAAATCTTTTACCCAGTGTCAGGATTGCCTCCCCACTCTGAACTATAGGGTACAGATGTGGGGACCCGCATGAAAAAAGAAATACACCCCCCCCCAAGCTTATTTTACCAGCTTGGGTTAAAATGTTTTTCCCCAGAACACAACTTCTTCTGTGTCTGGAACTAACTGCTGCCACCATCATACTCAATTTAGGGTAGTTTGGGACCCTTCTTTCCCTTTCCACTAACCCCCCAAACTTCTTCCTTCCCTGGGAAGCTTGAGAGAAAAAAAAACAAACCTCGCCTGCTCCTGCAAGACATGCCCGATCCAAAACCAGGATCTTACACAATGGAAAACCAGCAGTCAGCTTCTTAAAAGAAAGATTTTAATAAAATAAAAAAAGAAAGGAATAAATCCCTTATAACCATCAATAGAACAGCATCTACCATAATCAACAAAAGGATTCAGAAACCAAACCTCTCCCCTGAGGCAATTTTCTCCCACAGTTGATATCTCTGCTGAATCTTACAATCTCAAGAAGCACCCAGCCAACACTCACCACTGAGAACCCTCCAAGTGATAAAAAGAAGGTAAACTTACTGACTACAGTACTTGATAGAATCTATAGTTACAGTGAAAGACATAGCTGTGTTCATCCCATAGCTGAGGTGAACAGAGAGAGCCCCAGAGAGAAACTGAAACTTAAAATTCTTTGTCTCCTGAGGAATTTCTCATTGGTCAGTTGTCCACCTCTCAGGTTACCTTTAGCTTAACCCCTTACAGGTAAACACTAATTCTAGGCTACTTCACACTTATGACACCCAGATAGACTTCCTCCAATAGCCATAGCCAGAGGTGAAAGTAACTTAAAGGACTTATTGGTACTCCAGAGTCCTGAGCAGGGGACGTGGCCTCAACCGGAAGGGACATGGCCTCAACTGGAAGGGACGTGGCATTTAGAGCTCTGGGCCCTTTAAATTGCTGCCAGAGCCCCAGGGTCCTGGCTGCTGCCGCTACCCCAAGGCTCCAGCAGTGAGATTCTGATGGGAATTTAAAGAGCCTGGGGCTCCAGCCGCTGCTGGGAGCCCTAGGCCCTTTAAATTGCCACCTGGGGATGCTGGTCTGGGGACAAATGGATTATGGAAGAGCATCAGCAAAGGGGTTGCCCTGTGCCCTACATGCAATCTGGGAGTGCATTCTACTCTCCTAACCAGCATGTAGCTCCCCTGTATGGTACTCATTTACTTTGACTTTTGGGAAATTATGGATATTGCTCTGCACATCTGTATTTCATTCCACCTAAATTTCTATTTTCTAACTTCTATATTCTAGTATCTTCTTCTTGTGACTTTCTTACTGGCATATCAGTCTTATTTACAGGCCAGTTGAGGTAACTGTCATAATGGGAATTCATCTGTGTTTTTAGTTCTAAATTCAAGTTCAGTGTTGCCCTTTGTTCTCTTCAATTTTGATAAATGTTTCTTCATATCTTTTCTCGAATACTAAAACAAAGAGAACATTACCAAGAAAACACAAATGATGCCTTGGAGTTTTCATATTTATCAAGACTCCAGTGCCAATGAATATTGTTCTATTTAGGATATAGAGCAAAACTGCCTTCATTAAAGCCTAGGAGGGCTCTAAGGACTGCTTTTCCTGAACATTAGTTTGAAAAAGTTGTTCTCTAATAACCCTTGGAAATACATAATGATCAGCAGTTTTCTTGCATAGTAACCTAAATGTGATATATACTCCTGTCCTTATTTTAACAAGTACCATGAAGACCTGTAATTTTCCATCTCTATTTCCTCACCAATGTCTAATACGCCATATTAGTGCATAAATCAGCTATACAGTTGCCCTAAACTCTGTATTAAATTGTGTCACACTTCAGAGTCTTTGAAACCCTTCATTAACCTCTTGGTAGCACAGCTCATTAGATTTATATGTAATCTTGTCCTTTTCTGACTTTCATGTATATTCAAAGCTACCATAGTTGTGTCACACACAAAATGAGACATGCTTTATGTTTTAGGATCCAATATCCAGAGATAGCATTCCTGTTTTATAATTATAAAATAGATTTTGAGCCTGCTCTTCTTGGAAAGACAAACTCTTCTGAGTTAATTCTTGCATTGAATGTACTTAGTGTGAATTTTGGATAGCCAAAATACAGGCCTTATTACATTTCTGGTAACTGTATATTCTGTAAGAAACAGGGAAATACAACTGAAAATAAGGGCCTGACTGCAAACTTTGTTCACAAAAGTAGTACTTACTTGAAGCTAGTGGGACTATTTCTGTCAGTGAGTGCACGTAGATTCAGACCCTTAAATTATCATTTAGTTCTACTTAGATTGTGAGCTCTTTGGGACAAGGACTGTATTTTTGTTCTGTATTTGTACAATGCCTGCACAATGGGGTCCTGGAACATGACTAGAACTCATTAGGTGCTACAGAAATAAAAATACTAAATAATAATAAACTAAGAACTTCAGGCTTTTAAAACTGTTTATTTTACGCACCATGTTATAATACATGTTGAGAGCAATTCTGTTTAATTTCCCCTTTAAACTACACATTCCCTGAAGATGACATTCTTTCAGTTTGTGTCGATATTCAAGCCAAACACTTCAAAATTCCAGGCTACAAAACCAAACCACCACCAACAAAAAAGCTTTTTTATCATGACGTTTTGTTGTGATGTTTATCAGAATTAGCTAACCTTTTAAATAGATCTTCCTTCTGAAAAATGCTATTGTGGATTTATCAGTCTCAGGGTGTTAGGTTAATGACCAAGGTAGCTCACGTCGTGTTAAATCTCTATAACACTTTATAGGTGTGTCTGTATATTTTTATATTAGTGTGTGTATTTTTAAAATATGTTTTTATATAAAGGCATCTAGATGCATATTCCCTCCTTTCTGCTGCCAATGTCAATCTCTTTGGTAGAAGATAGAGAGTGATTGGAGCAGGGGGACTCCCCTCACCCCTCCAGTTGTGTGTGCTAACCACTACTCTGTAGAGTTATCCCCACATACACTCTTTCTCTCTCTGGCCCAATTGCTCTTTCTTTATCCATGGTGAATTGTCTCAGCAGGGGAGATTAACAGAGCTCACATCTGCTTATCCAGCAGGTAAAACACTCTCTTGAGAGGTGAGATTTGAACAGAGGTATCCTGTCTCTCCCTCTGGCAGACTGGGGGGAAATTGAACCTGGAGCTCCCTGTCCCAGGTGACAGCTCTAACCACTGACTCATAATTTATAAGATGGCTGCCTACCCCGCCCAACCTATTCCATTTTGTGTAGAGTGAGGCAGATGCCTCACTCATTCCCACAAGAAACTATATAGTCACCTGAACCAGGAAAGGGGTTACCACCCATGGATTGCTAGCAGAGCTAGCAGCCCATCTCTGAGAAAGGGATGGAACTTAGTACATTCACATCTCCCATTGAGCTTAGCTTTTAGGTGCGGGTGTTGCCTAGCATGATGGCTTTTGAGGGCTGTATTCCTGAGCTCCTATCTACCCACATTCATAAGGTATAGGTATTGGGAGTCTAGGGCCTAACTTGGCTTTAAAGATCAAGGTGTTGTTCCTTTGTGTGTTTGTTTTTTTCAAGATGCCTAAAAGTTAGATGTCATGATGGTCAATACTGCAATACCTAACTGGCTAAGTCATTTTTGAAAATAAGGCTTAGGCTCCACAGTCACTTTTGCTTGATCCTGCTTTCATTTAAGTCAATGGAAAATGCTGCAGGATCAAGCTCTCAGGTATTTTAGAAAATGTTGTCTCTGGTCTGTTTTTTCAAATGGTCCCATGAGACACAAACATTCTTTGTGATCATCAAACTGCATGTGTGTGTGATATCAAACTATATATAACTGATTAGCTCTCAGTTTGCAGAAACTGCACTTCAGAAAGTACAAAAGCAAATATTTTCACCATTGATAACTAAGAGCCTCATTCTCCAAACACGTTTGGGATCAGAAATGAAAGATTTGATAGAATACTGTAGGCACCTTTGCTAGAAGCAGTCATTCGCTTCAGCAGGTCTTCTCATTAATTTATTTCACGCCCTATATGTATTAACCTCGTCTGTGTATGGAAACATATTTTTTGACTAATTAACAGCATGACAAAATTCATTCTGAACTATGCTTTACTCTCAGTACAGTTCTTCTGTTAAAATCATTAAAGAGCATGTTGCCTCTTGTTACAAGGGAGGCATTTAGTCATTTCTCATTGGTGTTTTGTAGCACAGACTTATAAATTTTAGTTGCATGACTGCTAAGATGGAGACATTGAGAGGAAGTTGATTGCACATTAGTTTTATTAATTTGAGCTTCAGTGCCTATTACAGTGCTAGCATACAACATACAGTTTGCTGCACTAAAATCACTGGGTTTGATTCTTACACTACAGTAAATCAGCAGCTCATCAACTGGCATTACACCAATACAGAATCATGCCCATTCTGTCGGAATGTTAGCAGATTCCTCAAATTTGATTTATCCAAATACAATCCTCAGTACAGTGGTGTAATTTCTGTGACACCAATAGACATTTCACCCATGTAGCTGAAGGAAGAATTGGCCCTATAGATAATATTGCATTATGAAGGCATTTTTATAGTTAATACTGTGTTGCAACTTGCATTTTATATATAATGACTAAACCTCTCCTGGTTCTCACTCTAATGATTGCATTTAATCTCCCAATTTGGTAAAATAATTTTTCAGAGAACATTTGCATTTTGTATGTGATATAATGTTTTGGTTCTTTGGTAAGTTTACTCTTTTCTCACAGTTCTCTCTCTCAATTCTTTTATAGTCAGACTCCCAACTTGCTTGCTTTCTTGTGTGCACCATGCCCACCCCCTCACCATGATGATAATTATGTACAAAATGACTAAATTAAGGTTGAAAAATCAAGTACTCAAAAATCAGGATATGTCAGATTTATGGTTGCCTGAGCACCTTTAATTCTGTCCTCTGGTCATCCAATTTATACAATAAAAGAGGTAGGGGAAAAATAATATATGATCATGTAATTAAAGACATTATAATGCATATTTACCAGGAACTGAATTAAGACTGCATGGGCAACTGTAAATCTGGCATTTCCAAACTTTAGAATGCTTGATTTTGCAACATTAATAATAATCTTGGAATGTAGGGTTTTTTGTATGTGTGTAAGGGAAAAAAGTTAAAACAAATTACACTGTGTACAGTTGCAACAACACACCTATTGTGCATCATCAGTGTGATTTGAATACTGACCCATCATCACTGACTTCTGCCATTTGGATGACAGGACTGACTACATTAGCTGGCAGCATCAGGAGAAAGCTAATATTAAAAAGGTAGGGTGTGTGGGCCTCTAATACCATGGGATATGTCCAGAGGGTGGTGTCAGAGGGCCTGCACAGACTTCCTCCTTATCTGCCCTGTGTTCAGGCTGGCAAAATAAGAGTCCTCACACCCTCTTTCAGTGTTTCACTCTTGTGCTTTTATTTACAGGGCAACAGTGTAGTCCCTTTTATCCCCCAACAGTTATCCCCTTTCTAACCCATTCCAGGATCTCCTGACCTTTGAAGTTCCGTTCCTATAGTGAGGAGACAGAGCTGCAGCCTCCTATCCCCTCCCAACTGTGTTCTGTTCAGGGCTTTTCTAGCCCTCTCAGTCTTCAGCCCAGCTGCTGCTGCTTAGCTCAGCCTAGTGCAGTGAGCCAGCCCTCCTTAGGGCCTGCACCTGGGCTCCCTGCTGACTGCTTTGAGCCACTGCACCTGGCCTCTCTGCCAGACAGCAAGGCTTAGCCAGCAGTTTAGCAGGGCATTCAAGGGGTTTTACTCCTGCCCTGCCACAGGTGGCCAGAGCAACATGGCTCAGCTCTTTTCTCTTGGACCTCCAGAGGGTTGTTGTATGAGAGGGCTCCTGCCTCGTGTGGTGCCCCAAAGTTGGAAATAAGATACTCGGGCCATATGTTAAATTTAGGAAGAAGTGTGGGCTGGGAGGAGGATCCTGATGTGTCCTGGCTCTTCTATGCAGCTCCTGCAGAAGCTGCTGTTACATCTCCCAAGTATTCCCATGGCAGTGACTGCTGCTGCTTTGGTGCTGGTGTTGGGCCTGGCCCTGGTTCATATTCAGGGGGTATTTTTGTCGTGTTGTCACAGCTTTTTCCCCTAATCAGCTCAGGTAAGAAAAGGAAATGGTGATTTCCTCTCCTTCTTCCTCTCCCAGTTACTTATATCTCAGTTGAAACTGAATGGAATTTCATGGGACAAGTGAAAAAACTGGCTCTAAGCCAAGGCCCTTTTCCCTGTTAAATTTCAAAGATGGGCATCAAATAATGGATTATTAGAATGCCTTAAAAAGGGTTACAAGAATCTTTTATAATGGAAAGCAGTGTTGCTAGTTTTTGCAATTTTATCACGTCTCATATTATTTGATTTTTTGTTTTAAAAGATTCACCTCCTGGACTTGAGTGAATATGTCAGAATCTGTTTTTATTTTTAAAAGAAATAAGTATCTAGCCCTTATACATACGGAGAAAAACTTGAAAAATCCAGCCCAAGTGTACCTTAATAATTCAGAAAAGAAAGCAAATAAATTTGAGGTTCTTTTATTATTTTTAAGCCCATTTCATGATATTTTTGGAGGCCTGACTCATGATTTTTTAACTCTTGTGGCTGACAATGTTGGGAAAGTGTAAGGCAACATAAATACAAAAATCACTATCAGCTACCCCTATAATATCTTGGGCAAACATAGAGGAATTTTGATAAAATAAACATTAGAAAAATATTAAATATTAGGGAAAGGGTTATTTCCTTAGTTCATGTTGTACTCAACATTAATCCACAAAGCAGTCACAGTTCATCGGCTACTTTAGTTTTCTGGTATTATCAACTTGCTTGGTTCACAAGTTTCACTCCTCACCAAGTCCATGGGAAGGCAGGAGAGTCAAAGCAAATATAGATTGTGTTCTTTGGTTGGGAGGAGGGTCAAAGGGTATTGAGTGGGGAGGTGAAGGAGCAGCAGAGTGAAAGGGAACTAACTGAAGGAATATGAAGGAGTTAGCATGGAGGTATGTCAAGACCAGGATTATCTATAGTGAAGAGAGGTTGAGGTGCGGGGCGGGGGAAGAGCTCTGTGACTGTGCTGAAGGCTTTGTGGAGGGAGGTGCCCTGTAATGCATTGGCAAGACTCCTTGGTGGTGTTGCCTCAGCATTCCAGCACTCACAACATGAGCATAGCAAGGACTCCCCCAGTGCTGCTGCCCTGGGCACTGAAGAACTAGCAGTGCGGGGTCCCAGAATGACTTGATGAAACATGTTTCATTATTTGCCCTGCTCTACTTATGAACGTGAGGAGGTGGGAGTCTGTAAGTGCAATTACCATATATTGACTGATGGACAGAGTCTCTGCTGTGGCAGGAAAACTGTTCTGAAAGTTGAATTAAGTTTAACTACTGGATTAAATATCGTACACCTGGACTGGAAAAGTAATTGGCACTTGCAAAGAAAACTATTAATTTGAGCTGGTTGGATATTTTCTGATGGGATATTTTTCTGTCAGAAAATGTCAATTTGTTGAAATGAAAATGTTCTGTGGGAATGTGTCTATTCTGACAAAACTTTCACCAGAAATTTGGCAGGTTTCCCCTGCCTCCCCTAGTCTCTGGCAGTCAATTTAACATGTTGTTGGGAGCCCGAGCTTCCCAGTTCTTCAAGCGGTTCACCAAGTGGGACATTACATTGGAGCCATGGGACATTGGATTGAAACTTTCAAAAAAGGCCATTTCAGTTCATCCAAAATAGAGTTTTTTTTAAAAGTCACTTTCATGAACATTTTGACCTTGATCAAGTCCCTTAACCTTTCTATGCCTCATTTTATGATCCAGTATAATGGGGATCAGTACCTTTTGTAAAGAGATACCTACATATGGATGGGAACTATATACAGTGGTGAAACTGGAGCTATGCCAGTGTACTGAAAGTCTGATTCTGACTTTATGTATGTCAAATTCTTAGCCAAAAACCTGATGAGCAGCTGAATTATCTTTCACCTTGAAAAAGATGGGGATTGGATTATCTCTGTATCTACTCAGTGCCTCATTCAGAACCTTAAATGAATTGGTACTTTGTAAAACTGTAAAAAAATAACATAAAATTAAGAGGCTATTTGGGACTGATACTAGAGAACACTTCTTCCTCCACCTCACATGACCCCATCTTCAGTTTTAATGACTCCACTCCTTCAGTGGAAACACTCCTGTTGAAATCAGTGGGAATTTTGCTGGAGGATTGAGAACTGTTCCCTGTTTTTCTAAGGACATGATGCTGAAATGTTTTTTTGTGCAGTGTCTCTATCTCCAGGATTTTTTTTAAGAGTTGTACACCTCTATTGAAGAGAGAAAAGATCATATAATTAGGATGTTTCCTGATTTCCTTCTTACAAAGAAGTTAGAAATTCTGGGTGCATTTAGTTCACATTGAGACAACAAAAATCCGTTGTTGTTGTGTGTTTATAGGAAAAAGCACCAGTTTTCTGCTCACCTACATCCTGTCCATCTTGATTAATGTCAGAGGGGATGCATGGAGCATGACTTAAACCATGTCTATACTACAAACACAGCTATTTCAGGGAGCCTGGTTATGGCACAATTGTCCCATAACCTGGTTAAAATATAGTTAAAACTTAGTGTAGAATGGACTTTTAGAGGGTTAACAGTAAAGACTTCAAAAAGAAAACAGAATTTGTATGTAACCTGATTAGGAGGCAGTGGTATTTTAACCAGGTTGCCTAATGTGCATGAGTCTGCAGAGTAGATGGACCCTTAGCTGGATGGATTTGCTATACTTGGTTGATTGTGTAAATCTCTTTATAACTCACTGCTGCTGCTGTAGTCTGGAATATCTGAAAATGTCAGACCCTGGCTGTCAGAAATGTTTACTGTCTTCCCTTCTGCCTGGCTTCATTGCCAACCCTTTGCATCCTTGCTAAATCGTTGACATGACATTGTTTTTTGAAAGTTTTAATTTTGTCAATTACTGACAGTTTCGTTTACTGGAATGCGTAAAAACATGAAATGCCTGTGCTTGGAAACACCTTCATTGGAACCGTTAATTGGGAGGATGAAAAATGACACAGCTCTCTGCATTTTTGCAACTACAACACTGATCTGGGTTAGAATAACTGTTAAAAAGATGAAGTAGCCAGTTCTTTTAAGTGAGAATGACTGCAGTGCTTATCGTGATTTTTAGCACTGTTTTACCATATAAATTATCGTGACCATATGTAAACTGTTTTCTCTTATTTATTGCATTTCACATGAGGTTTTCAAATCAATGTCTCCTAAAAGTGAGATTTTTTTAAAAATGAGGATAGTATGGTCACTAGCAACATTGATACTTTGGAACAACTGCACCACTTAAAAGTATTGTAAAATAGACTGGGTTTTTTGGTTAATGAAAATGTGGTGGCTAGCTTGGATTGTTTTCAGAAGCACTAGAATTGATTGGAAATGTTTCATAAAGGCTAATATTAAACAAACTTCAATATTAACCATGTAGACAGAAGCTTGGTGATTCCATAACTGTGACAGCTGAAATAAACTCAAATCTCTGTATCACTGGTTCTAATATCTCACAAGCTTTTATGGCCATATGGAGAATGAAATTCATCCTCTTCTCACAAAAAGCCTAAATAAGCATGATCAGGGCAGAAAACTAATGGTAGTTCATGATGAGGGTTAGGAATGTGATCTCTTTCTCTGCAACTCATAGATGGTCTCCAGGCCATGTGCAGGGCTGTGCATGTGTAGAACCAATAACCCCTCCCTCAACCTTGCTTTTCAGTGTAGCTTGTTCAAAGTCAGAGAGGAACACCTTAGCAGAATGTGCTGAGTTTATGAGCACCTTCACTATCCACAGCCACTCTGCTCACACTCCCTTCCACACCCACAAAATCCTAGAGAAGAACTATGAAGGGTGTGGACTTTCAACACCTGTGTGAATTGCACCTGGAGTAATAGCATATTAAGATTAAAATACATTTAAAGTAATTATTACAAATGGTCGCCTGTAGGGAAGATTTAGGAAATATTCAGTCCAATATGAGCTGTTAGAACAAATATGTAAATAGTTACTTTACTGGCAATAATCATTTCAAAAGCATGTATGTAAATTCATCTACAAGAAAGAGTGTTTATCTATTAATCTGCTTGCATGGTGATACAGATGCAAATCAGTGTGTTGACTTCAATGCTCTTTTTAGGATGATATTCTAAACAATTCAATTCATGCATTTCTCTGAGTTTGAAAATATTGTTCTGTTGTCCATAGATCTTTGTGTGTCTGAGTAGTTTTAGACAGTTGCAGAAACTGGGCTAGATTTCAATCGCTGAGTGAAATTCCATAGGCTATGCTGTGGGATTTAAATCAATCAGGGAAATTCTGGATCCATTGAAGGCAATGGAAGTTTTGCCACTGTAAGTGGGACCAGGATTCATCCTATGAATTATTCTTTCATTGCAACTGACATTGTAATCTTATCAGTTTTCATAATAATTTTATACATGAAACAACCTCCTGATCCTACCCTGACTCTCCAATCCACCAAAAGATTCAGCATGTTGTTAATCAGAATTATAATAAAAATTATTGAGGTCAGATTCTACCTGTTGCAATGTGTTTTTTCCCCAGGATTGTGTGTGTGTGTGTTATTCTCCACTTCTTGCACCCTTGCACAGGGAGAAGATGGAATTTTGGTATTTGTTCTTTTGGTGGAAATTCTTTTGAGGAATGCCACATAGCAAATCCCTCAGTGTAGATGTAACCCACTGGTGAATGAGTGTTACAGGTCCCCTCTATGCTAATCCACAGACAAGATGTATCAACTCATGATTTTAGCTCTGGAAGTCCCTGGTGTGTCAGTCAAGAAGGCAGCCATTACACAGACACACAACTGTCCATCACTACAGACTGATTCCTGTCTTGAAGGTATGTCTAGAAACCAGTGTAAAGCAGTTTTAGACACACAAGAAGATCCTTTGGCTATTGTTCCTATGACTAAAGTCAGTGTTTACATATCTGTTGACTGGCATAGTATTCAAGAATGACCCATTGACTCTGGCTCTGCTCTGTAATCAGCAGATCACTGATGTCCTTTAAACGCATAGTCTCCTTTTGGAGAGGAAAAAAAAGCACTATGCCAGGTAGGATCCCATCTGGATTGTCATTACAAGCAGGGATGCTTTGTGTTTGTTGGATAATTTTTAATATAGGAGTAATGTTTTTCCTCCTCCCCCACCATAGAATTGCTAGGTACTTTGCATGAGACTTGGTATTTAAGAATATGATATTGATGTAAAAATAAAATCATTGTGAAAATGGACTGTTTATTCCTACGCTTTGTTTCCTATCTTTTAACCTGTTACTAATTCATCAGAGGATTTTCCCTGTTGTCCCATGACTACTTAATTTCCTTAAGAGCTTTTGGTGAGGGTCCTTGTCAAAGGCTTTCTGAAAAGAATTCTAATAGATTGTTGAGGCATGATTTCCCTTCACAAAAGATGTGTAAATTCTTCCCAAACAAATTGTTTGTATCTGCTAATTCTGTTCTTTATTGTGGGTTTTCTTCCCTAGTAATTTCTAACTGAGCTTCATAAGGTCATAAGTGTCTTGCAATTTGTTGAGACTACAAAGAGTCATCAAATTCTTGTGTTCCCTAGAGAGATTTTCCGCACAACAGGGTCCTACAGACCCATTGAACTTTCTGGTGTAGACCTCTGGGATCAAGGCTGACCAGATAGCAAGTGTGAAAAATTGGGACAAGGGGGTAACAGGCACCTATATAAGACAAAGTCCCGAATATTGGGACTGTCCTTGTACAACTGGAACATCTGGTCACCTTCCTGGATCATTTCTTCCTGTTACAAATGGCTTATTTTGTTCTATACTTATTTTTAGAGGCGTGCTCACAAATAAAAATGTGTATGCTTTTGTTGCCCCTCGCATCTAGAGGAGCTTTCTCTCCCCACCCCAGGACCGGAGGAGTTCTGTGCCCACACTGACTGGGGGAGCCCGGGCCCCTGCTTGCCATCCCTTGCTCTCACCCCCAGTTATTGTTGAATATTGTTTCAAATGAAAATATATATTCCAAATAACTTAAAGCTCTAGCCACTTTTTGTGCTTTACTTTGCAGTGGATGAATTGAGGAGTGTGCACATGCAAAATGCAGTTTGGGTTTAGCAGACTGTGAAACACAGCGTATTTGATTTCAAGATGTTATTATTTTCAGCTTGAAAGTTCATATTTCAAAAATCCGAATGCCCTGTAAGTGTTGCAGAAGACTTAGCACCAGACGTGTATCAAATGCTGAAGATACTGCAAATTAACAGTAAAGTACTTCCTGATTTTTGAAACAAAAGAATGGGATATATCCCACATCCCCAGAGAAATGTTTAGTATTAATGGACTTGACCATTGGATGTCACTGTTGCTGCTCATAGGGGACATCGCTGTAAGTCTATTACTATCAGTGATAGAAAATATTCTTGAAAAAGAAGGTTTGGAAATGAGTTCTGGGGTTCATGTTCATTTCATCAACTGCTGTTCTTTGCTTTTCTTGGAGGGTGGAAGGAGGGGGAACTAAGAAAAAAATATCCATTCTGACTGAGATGTGGTCTGCATAGATATTCAGCAGGATCTAATGTAGCAACTTGTATTGTTAAAAGCATTTACTTAGGAATTATATTGACAAAATTATGATGCATTTTTTCCATTATGGGACCAATTTTCACATAACCAGTTCAATCAAGTACTGGCTTGATAGCTATACGAATGAAGGATTATGTTGTCATGTCACATGGCTCTAAGTGAAGACAGTGTTTTGGAAAAATACTGAAAATTATGCAACTGAGAAGCAGTAAGAGTAAACTGGCTTGCCACTGTTCACTTACATCATCAGTTAACATGTCTGGGATCAGTGATATGTAGAAAATGCTGTATTTCATACTGAACTATCCCTGTGTTTATTGTCAAATACAATTTTTCCATTGGTTAAAACATAAGGCCCCAATCCTGCTGTGCTTAACTTTACTGCTGTTAGGCTCTGATCCTGGAAGCTTCTCCACACAGGCCACTCTTCATACCTGTACAGAACCCCCATTGACATTACTTTTAATGGGGCTCAGCTCAGGCCCTGGGTTCTGCATGTTCAGAACAGGTCCAAGTCCAGCTCCAGATTAGTAAGAATACTGTCTTCCAAGTAAAATATTTTCTTTAGCCTGCCAAAATGACTTTCTAAGCAATCACTTCTCATTTTTGTACCATAAACATCTGTAAAATATCAGCAGGAAGTGTAGTAATGGTGTGTGTCTAATCCTGTGAGGTGATGAGCCCCCACAATACCCACTGAAGCAAATGACACACTGCGCTTCGGTAATTGTTCAGGGGTTTTACATCAGTTTGATCCTGATAGTTATATTCACCATAAAAAAAACTCTCTCTCTTTGTAAGGAAGAATTACTAAGTCCCCTGTTTTCCCAGGCTCAACCTTTTCCAAGCCCCTGGAACCATGCTACTTCACAATCCTGTTTGTTGGCTTCCTCCCTTGGGGGGAACAAAGAGACTTGCCCCACCCAAGTTTCAGACCTTTATGAACATTCCTGGGGGAAGAGCTGTGAGTCATTGCTGCAAAGCTGACTACTGAGCACCGTTTTTTACAGCAGTTTCTGACTTCCTTCCTCCCCCCAAGCAGAGCTGCCCTTCCTGGGTAAGCCCAGACAAACTCTGCACCACTTAAGTTCTGGCACAGTCATTCCCATTGAAGCTAATGGGAATCTTCCCATTGACTTCAATAGAAGTTGGATCAGATTCTCTGTAAGCTCCATCAGTTGGAAACATTGAGGCAAACGTGCCAATGAGCTATTATAGAGGGAGCAATACACACATTTTTCACCAAAACAGAAGCTTGGGGATTTGGGGGCTTTTTACCTATTCTAGGCTGGCTACAAAGTAAACTCTTTTGGTATATCACTAGAAAATTTCTCAATCTTTTGGTGGCTTAAAGCAAGTCTGTTGTTTTCAGTTGCCCTTGACAGTAAACAGCCTTTTCACTTACAGGAAGGACAAACTAAACGTTGACTGTCTTGGATATTTAGGGAGTGCCAATCACTGCAGTGTCTGGCTGCTGAATATTAATGTTAAGTTAACATTTATATAAGCCTTTGTATGTTGGAATCACTTTACAAACATTAGTCCTCACAGAGAGAGAAACAAGGACATAGGTGAGGTCATGATTTCTCCTCCAAGCAATGGGCTACTGTAAAAAATGTTGTTGTAAATTAAAAAAAAAAAAAAATGGAAAAAGTTGCTGAATCAAGGCTATTTGGCCCCAATTCAACAAGTTAATTAATGACATATCTAATTTTCAGAACATGAATCACATGAAAGTAATTGTAGGTAACGCCCAAATGCCTCAGTGAATATGTACATCCCTGAATATATACATCTGTGTATTATTCAATAACTTTATCATTGTATGTTTTACATCAGTTGGAATTACAGGAATATGATAAGCTCTTTATATGAAGTAGTAATATTAGCAATAGTTCTGCCTCTTGAGGGCTCAATGCTGTAACTGTGCTTTTCATCAGTCAAATTTATTTAAATAGAAAATATTTCCTCAACTGACTGCTTCACTAGCTTGGGAGGTTTTTATCTTTGTTGTCAGTGCATTATGGGAAATATCCTATTAGCATAATTTAAACAGGTGTAATATCCTTTCCAGAATTTGTGTAAAGTGTACCTCTGGATAGTCTTGATATCCATATAAATGTCCAATCCCTTTTAGAGTTTTGCTAAATTGTGGCCATCTGTGATTTCTTGTGACAATGAGTTGCATAGTCTAACCACACATTGTGTGAAAATGATTTTCTTTTTATTAATTTTAAATTTGCCACCTTTTAATTTACTTGATTTTTTTTCTCTTATATTTGTTTTGAGACAGGGAGAACATAAGTTTCCAATCTACATTATCTTTGACATTAATAATTTTTAGATACTTTAGTCATGTGTCATAGTTTTCTTTCTCAGGAAAACAACCCCAATCTTTTCAGTTGTTCTGCTGTGAGTTTTTCTACGTCTTTCATCATATTCATCACCCTTCACTGAACCACCTCTAATTTTGGATATTTGTTCTGATTCAGACAGAAAATAAAATTTGAAGTGTCAGAATTTCTCACGGAATAGAAATTCCAATTTCTGACCAGCTCGTTTTTAGAACCCTTTTAGGAATATGAGCAGTTTAAGTCTTTCCATCCCATGTGAGTTACTTTGCATATTTTGACACCAAATTTCATTTGCCATTGTATTGACCATTTATTTAGCTGCTTTAGGTCTCTCTGAACTTTCTTAGTCCTTTCTGGGCCTGACTAACCAAAATAACTTGGTGAAATCTGCAAATCATGCAGCTGAATCAACCACATTCTTGTGCACAGCCTGCCTTTGCTCCAGATGTTGGTAAAAGGTATTTAATAGATTAGAAACGAACCCTGGAAGGTACAGTCACACTTCCTTTGGAGCTACGTGGGAGTGGAGTCCTACCTTGAGCCATGCAAGTACTTGAATTTAACTTCTATGGAAAAAGGCTCATTTCTGAGGGTTGTGGTTTTTTTTTTCATTCCAAACTGAAAACATGAAATTTTCCACAGAATTCAAGTTTTTGAAAAATTCTGGGCAGAGAAATGGCCAATGAGGGAGCCAGGCAGCCACCTGCCCACCCACTAGTCACAAGTGTCAGGACTAAAGCTGGTTGAATATTTTCCAAAGGAACAATTTTCCATTGGAAAATACTGATTTGATGCCTGCCTGGTTTCCATTGAAAGTTTCCTTGGAACTGACATGTTCTCACAGGCTGAATCAGTTCCATAGACTTCAACATTTTCAACTGAAAACTATTCCTTTGGAAAAATTTTGACAAGCTCAAATCTTAGCACTTTTTTTTCTAATGTAACATGGGCTCACAGTATGGATCTGATAAAAATACAATGTTGTATTAGACCTTAAAAGTTAAGCAGATTGTCAATCCAAGGTACTGCTGGGAGCTCCTTGGGCCTGTTCCTTCTCCCTTGAAGTCAGTAGTAAAACTCCTATTGACATCAGTAGTGTAGCATCAATGTCCTGTAAAATGGTGAATGTGTTCATCTATCACTAAAGGGGAGGGTGTGCAGCACCTCTCTGGATTGGGCCTGGTGGAAGGAGCAGAAGAGGATTAGCTGTTTAACTGTTGAAGAGATTCTTGTTCAAATGAAAAGCTTTAATAAAAATATTATTTAGGATATATTTTAAACATGTAGCAGTCCCCATAGGTTTTAAACTCTGACAGAAAGAAAAAGATATTTGCTTCTAAACTTCATTGAAATGAATGTTCTTCACAGAGGCCTTCTGATGTCCCAGAAACTTATAGCAATAATTGATTTCCAGCCTCAGGGTCATGACTGCTGAAATCTAAATTGTGACTAAAAGCTGGAGTCAGTTCAAAACTATGTTAATTTGCTTTAAAATATTTTTGCATCTATCATCATGGGTTTTCTAGTGTTTAATTTGTCATCCTATCACCTTCGCATGGGAGATCGTGCAATGAGTTGGTAATAAGTGCAGGGATATTTGAATGGTGATTGAGGTTCATTGCTTATCTGAAGAGATGGTTTATAGCTATAGCAATATTATGTTTTATTATTCAGAATTGTGAAAGTAAATTGATTGGGAAATTTGTATCTAATCAAGAGGAATTTCATAATAATCTTCACATGGGACATTAAAGAGAAAAAACAAATTTATAACCTTAGCGTTGCTAATGAGATGGCGAATACTCCTATTTTTTCATATTTTGGAACAATCCTACTATGTGTTTAAAGAATTCACTGACCTGATCTTGTTAAAAGAACCTAATAATAGCTTGCAGCTCCGTTATTGCTAAGCTGTAGGCCCCTGTGTCACCAATATCTACTAATAATCAAAATCCCTTTGCATTTTCATGCTCATTATTGAAGAAGGTCTACACTCTGGGCTGATTTAAATTTCCATAAAAATGTAATGAGCCTAAAGTTTATATTAAAATGTTCATAAGATGACAAGTTATGATCAGTGCCTCTTCGGATGAGACTGGCTATAGAGGTCTTGAATTTATTAATATTAGCAGGAGGTCATAGTATCCTGCTGCTTCATTAATCATTTTTTCTTTCAGACATATTGCATTCTTTAATTTAACAAGAATAAAATCTTTTCAACTGGCCACCCAGCATGGGGCCTACTCGTGTGTGAGGTCACGTCTATAATGTTCAGGGCGACTGCAGCTCATTCAAAATGAGGACAGGCTGACTATGGGCTGAAAAGCAGGTTTTACAGTGTGCACTGCCAAATGCAGAGGTGGAAAATTCTGAGTGGTGGAATGGTGTATGTGGTGTATTCTGGTCCCCATAGGGCTTCTGAACTCCATGGTGAGCACTTAGATTTTCTGCTGTCATTTCAGGGTGTGCTGTCCCCACTCCATCCCTAAGACATGACTTTCAGTAATGAAGTACAGTGGATTCTGGTTAATCAGGCCACCAGTTAATTGGGGCAGCTGCTTAATTGGGCCAAATTGTTCCAGTCCCGATGTGTCCCAATTAACCGGAAACCACTGTAGATACACCAGAAAAGGCTGTTGTTTTGAGCTAGCTCCCACAAACCTGGAAGCAACTATAGCTAGGAGTAAGAGGTAAGAAACTGAGCAAAGGAAAACTTGGACTGAACATCAGAAAAAAAATTCTTGGCAAGAGACATTGGGTGGTGGAATAGTCTCCCAAGAGAAAACGGGGAAGCCCCATCTGCTGAATCATATACAACTGAACTAGGCCAATCACTGAGAATATAGTGTTGAGATGAGATGAGTACTGTGCTGGCAGGTAGGATAGACTATGACTAGATAGGTCTCTTCTGTTTCTAATGTGAGATTCTGAGTAGATGGGCAAAGTATTAGACCTCTAGAGTCTCTGAACTCCTTGAAGCTTTCCCCATCTCTATTCAATTAGAACTTTATCTGCTACTATACTGTTTCAAGAGACACAATTTTAACACTGATGTGTGGGGGAGGCACAGAATTCTCTTGTTAAATTTGGGGTTTACAGAACTTTCCACTTCCCCCCCTCTCCTCTGTGCAATTCGTCATTCCATATATTCTGAGAATATGCTTATGATATGAATCTGACATAATTGAGATATATTTTATGCAAGATGGTTCATGTGTGGTCAGTCCATTTTTGGTAAACCAAAATAATTTTGAGTCGAACAAAACATTTCATTTTGATTTTACCACTAATATTCTTGTTTAGAATTCCTCCCAGTTGGCTGTAATGCTTTTTGAATTAAGACTTTGTCAGCTATGATATTTAGAAATTCTTAGGATGTTTTAGTTCTGCCAGCAAAAGACCTCCAGCATATGTCACTCATACTAAAGTCCCCCATGATCACATATGATTTTTTTCTTAGATAGGTGCATAAGGAGTCAGTCATCCTGTTCCCTAATGTGGTTTGGTGGTCTGGAGCAGACACCAACTAGTACCCCATCTTGTGCTTTACGGGTCAGGAAATTGATCCATAAACCTTCAAGATCATTTTTTTCCAAGCTATCAATGACTCCGAAACAGGTAATGCCATTTTGACCAAGTGCCTTGCCCGCATGATCCTTCCTAAATAAACTATAGTCATTGATTTTAACATTTCAATGGTAAACCCGGTGGGTGATGTTGCTTTTGGGAGAGCTGATTTAGACATTAAAAAGTACAGTTTAATGTGGATGGGTGGTGATGGAAATGATAAAGATATATAATAGGGCTGTCAATTAATTGCAGTTAATTCATGTGATCAACTCGAAAAAATTAATCATGATTAGTTGCACTGTTAAACAATAGAATAACAACTGAAATGTATTAAATATTTTCAGATGTTCTCTACATTTTCAAATATACTGATTTCTGTTGCAACACAGAATACAAAGTGTAGAGTACTCACTTTATAGTATTATTTTAATTACAAATATTTGCACTGTAAAATAACCAAAAGAAATAATATTTTTCAATTTCTCTCTTTATCATGGAAGTGCAACTTACAAATGTAGATTTTTTTTTTGTTACATAACTGCTCTCAAAACAAAATAATGTAAAATTTTAGAGCCTACAAGTTCATTCAGTCTTACTTCTTGTTTAGCCAGTTGCGAAGAGAAACAAGTTTGTTTACATTTACAGGAGATGCTGCTGCCTTTTTCTTATTTACAATGGCACCTGAAAGTGAGAACAGGCATTCACGTGGCACTTTTGTAGCCAGCGTTGCAAGGTATTAGTGCCAGATATACTCCTTCATGCTTCGGCCACCATTCCAGAGGACATGCTTCTATGCTGATGGATGCTCATTAAAAATTAATGCATTCATTAAATTCATTAATTCATTAAATTCGTGACTGAACTCCTTGGGAGAGAACGTATGTATCTCTCCTTGGGAGAGAACGTATGTATCTCTCCTTGGGAGAGAACGTATGTCTCCTTGGGAGAGAACGTATGTCTATGGCTCTGTTTTACCCTCATTCTGCTATATATTTCTTGTTATATATCAGTCTCGGATGATGACCCACAACATGTTTGTTTTAAGAACACTTCCACACAGATCTGACAGAATTCAAAGACGATATCAGTGTTAGATTTCTAAAATTAGCTACAGTACTCAGCCCAAGGATAAGAATCAGAAGTACCTTCCAAAGTCAGAGAGGGACAAGGTGTGGACCATGCTTTCAGAAGTCTTAAAAGAGCAACACTCAGGTGCAGAAACTACAGAACCCAAACCACAAAAAAAGAAAATCAACCTTCTGCTGGTGGCATCTGACTCAGATGATGAAAATGAACGTGCATCGGTCGGCTCTGCTTTGGATCGTTATCAAGCAGAACCATTATCGGCATGGACACGTCCTATGGAATGGTGGTTGAATATGAAGGGACATCTGAATCTCTATCACATCTGGCATGTAAATATATTGCGACGCTACAATAGCCGGTTACAACAGTGCCATAAGAATGTCTGTCCTCACTTTCAGGTGACATTGTAAGCAAGAAGTGGGAAGCATTGTCTCCTGCAAATTGTAAATAAGTTTGTTTGTCTGAGTCGATGGGGTAGTGGCAGCAGTGGACTCAGCACCATCAAGACACTGCGGCAAGTCTGCTCTAAGCTGAAGTTGCATATCTTAGGTCAATCTTCTTTCCCCACCCCCCGCCTAACTGTAGACCAGGGCTAAGACATGTCATAGTTACTATCTCCCTTCTGTAGATCTTGCATACTATCAATCAGATTTTAAATTGCTGGTACTTGTTAAAAAAAAAAGATGCAAAGCACTTCAAAAAAGAGATAAAGTTGGCAATGAGTGCGAGGTATAAATCAAATGTGGCAATAGCTACTGATGAAGATATTTGGCAGTAGTGCTATACTGGATCAGCTAACTATATTCATTCCAAGACTTTTTGACATTTGAAAATTTTAAAGATGTAGGATATGTGTAAAGTAAGTGTAATTTCAATTTTGCATGGTGGCTGGATTCCACTGAAACATACTTTCAGCCAACAAAGATTTTGTTTGTGTATTGAATGTCAAATAGGAAAGAGGAGAATTTGAGGGAAATAGGATGCATTTTTTTAGCATTAGAATACTTCCAGATCACACGGATTTAAGAATAAATTTGCAGGTCCAGATTCTTCAATTGTTAACACCTAGGAGGACTGCTGCTTGTGCACGGGATTGCCAAAGAAGTCAATGGGGTTCACATGCTATCAGTTGCATGATTCAGGCCTAAAATTGGTGGTTCTAACCATGACTAGTGAAAAAATATTTAGAATTAATTATGTCATATCACTCTGGAGATTGTGCTTCAAGACCCTTTTATGATTATGTCATGGTGCCATCTCCTGTAGATTGTTTTGATGGATCATTTTACCTCAGGGGTTGGCAACCTATGGCATGAGCGCCAAAGATGGCACTCGAGCCGATTTTTAATGGTATGCTGCTGCTTAGCTGGGTCCCGGGGCAGGGTGCTATTAAAAGTCCTGCCCAGCTTGGACCGGCCCGCTCTTCTCTGCCCCCTCTACCCTGTCCTGTGGGAGCAGGGGACAAGGGGCAAGGGACAGGGGAAAGAAGCTTAGTTCTGCTACTTCCCTGCCTCTTCCCACAGTAGGCTGGGTTCCTGCCCCTCCTTCTCCCCTCCATCCCTCCCTGCTGATCAGCTGATGGCCCTTGTGAGGGAGGGGAAGGAGGAGGGGGACATTCAGCGTGCTCGCTGTTCCCAGCCGAGGCAGAGAAGAAGTGAGGGCAGGGCCTTAGGGAAAGGGGTGGAATTGGGCATATCCCCTCCAGTCCCCTGCCGTGAGTACCCTCACAACCCCAGCCCACACCCCCCAGCCCTCTGCCCTGACCCCCTGCTCACACACACCCAGCCCTCTGCCCTGCAGCCCCGCAACCCCTTAGCTCCCTACCCTGACCCCTGTACCCTCCTCACACACACCCAGCCCTCTGCTTGACTTCTTCACCCCCACCATGACCCCAGCCCTGACTCTGGCATCCCCACTCATACTGAGGCCCCCCACACCTCATGTCCTGACACCTGCACCCCCGTCACATGCCCCCAGCCCTCTTCCCTGACTCCTGCACACTCCTCGCATACACCCAGCCCCCTGTCCTGACTCAGGCACTCCCCACACACACCCAACCCACCCTGCACCCCCACATACTGACTCTTGCATCCCCAATTTCCCCACCCCAAGCACCAAACAGGAGCTCCTGTACCCCCCCCCCCCACATTCCCACCTGCATCCCTCGCACCAAATGGGAGCTGCCCCAGGTAAACGCTCCACACCCAAACCTGCTGCCCCAACCCTGAGCCCCCTCCCTCATTCTAGCTCCTGCCCAGATCCTGCACCTCAACAGCCTGCTCCTTCACCCCCACCCCTGCGCTCAGTGCACTCCCACCCTCAGCTCAGTGCAGAGAGAGAGGAAGAGAATGACCCAGAACCAGGGAGAAGGTAGGTACCCACTCTATGTGGGCAGGGCTGGGATCCCAGAGTGGCAGCAGGCTGAGCGGGTCTAGCAGCTGGGATCCCAGCTGGAAGAAGCTGGTGGATCTAACCCTTGAGTGGCAGTGGGCTGAGCCGCTCAGCCCACTGCCGGTCTGGGGTTCCGGCTGCCAGCCTCGCACAGCCTGCTGTCGGTCTGGGATTTTGGCTACTGGCCCCCTGCCAGCCGGGGTCCCGACCACAAGCCCCGCTCGGCCCGCTGCCGGCTTAGGTGAACAGGTCCCCAGACCAGCAGTGGGCTGAGCGGGCCAGCGACGTAACATTTTAATTTAATTTTAAATGAAGCTTCGTAAACATTTAGTAAACCTTGTTTAATTTACAATACGACAATTGTTTAGTTATATAATATATAGACTTAGAGAGAGAGACCTTCTAAATAACATTAAAATGTATTACTGGCACGCAAAACCTTAAATTAGAGTGAATAAATGAAGACTCGGCACAACACTTCGGAAAGGTTGCCAACCCCTGTAATTTACCCAGTGCTTTATTTGTAATGAAAGTGGTGCGAGAGCTCAAACTTTTTTACTTTCATAATTGAAGTGGCAAACCCAGAGATGATGGGGCTATGAACTGCCAAGCCTAGAGTTGTTGGGGCTCAGCCCTGCCAAGCCCTGGCAATAGTTATAACAAACGGTGTGATATTAATCGTTACACGGAATATGTGAAAGGATGCTTGTTATAGTGGGTGGAACACAGAGCCAGAGGCTCTAATCTAATTCCAGTTTTACACTGCCTGGCTGTGTGGATTTAGTTGAATAATTTAAATTTTTCGGTGCTTGTTTCTCAATCTGTAAAGCAGACAAATAAATATTTAATGACAGGGCAGCATTAACAGTTTGTGACTCCACTGCTCTGTGATAAAAGTTCTAGCAAGTGCTACTTCCTATGTATGATAAACATGGAACTGGAAGTGCCCTTGCATAGAGTCATGTGCAGGAGCTAACTATGTGTAACTATATGTTACTTCATCAGTTTAAGTATCAATAATTGACCATGGCTGAGTTGGCATGGCACACACATTAGCTGGAAATTACACTTAATGTGTGAGACTACTCAATATTATAAACAATGACAACTTTTATTGGCGAGCCTTGTGTTAATAATATATGGAATGCAAAAAATAGCTGTAAAATCTCAATGTTTGGAGGTATTTCCTCAGCTCTGTTTTAAAATGCTCAGCTAAAACACAGTATTTCAAATTTAATGTGCAGGAACATGAAAGATAATCAAACAGCAAATGTTTCCATTCCACAGTTCAATCATAAATGGCTGTATGTGCAATTATATCTAATTATACAGAATGGTGAGAAAATGGAGATGTATGATGATTGCAACATCACAATAATAGACATTCGTTTAACATGTATAATTTCCGGTGTTCCAGGCTTTGCTTCTGAGGTCTTTAAAAAACCCCAACCTCTTAGTCTCTTATATTGTTTTTAATTTGAAACAAACGTCAGGCCGCAAAGTTGGCTTCAATATACTTTTCTAAGTAACAAAGTGCACAGGGTTGTATTATTTTGTTTATTGTCAGGCTGCGTTGGAGGGCTGTGCTGCACCAGGGAGTCAAAGGGGTTGAAGACTGGTGACTGGAAGAGTGAAGAGAGCAAAGAAGAAAGCACTGCAGGCCTCAAGCACCAGTAGTAGGCCAGTTTCATTTTCTGGCTTTGCTCCATGTGCCTGCACCATCTGTGGCAAACTGCCTTTCGAGAACTGGGCTTTTTTAACCATTTACGACACTGCAGCATGACACACAGCAACTGAATTGCTTTGGCACGTATACCATTGTATATTGAGGTGGATGGTTGCAATCCATGGCTGTTTTGTTTATATAGAGCAACTAAATAAACAGAAATTGAACAAAAGGAGATATATATTAGTTGGTTTGATTTCCGTTTCTTTAGTTGTATGTTTCTTTTTCTGGTTGAAGGATATATTTAATTCTTCGTTTGTTATTTCAGCCCTTGACGTATCTCTGGTTATGGTCCTTCTTTAAGCCACATATTAAAGTACCTAGAAGCTCTCGAGATGGGTATGTGATTAACAATGCACTAATTGTACATTTGCACTGCTAAGAAAGGTGTGTTCTTAACTGGGGTTAACTAAGTTGGGTTAAAATAGCAGTGAAGACATGGCAACTTGATTTTTAGCGTGGGTTAGCAATTTGAGTTAAAGCCTACAAGGGAGCCAGCATTTGAACTCAAGCTGCTAGCCCAAATTATCATGTCTTCACTGTTATTTTAACCTGCATTAGCTAAAGTGAGTTAACTAATCTGAGTTTTTGTTTGTTTGCAGTGAAGACCTGCTCTGACTCCTCACTTATTGATGAAGAAATGAAAGCTTCATTATGGTTTCTTTTCAAGAGTTAGAAGAGTAACAAGTAGAGAGAGTCCTCAACCTTCCCAATCCTGCCGTTGCAGAGAACTTGATGTTCACACTAGCACTCTGAAATGAAACAAAGCATATTCCCCTGGTTATACACACATGGCTTGGGAAACAAAGAAAGAAACGAGGATACACAGTATGCTTGTTCTCATTGTACTGATGTGAATCTAGGGATTATAAAAGGAAAATGTTAGAGATATGGGTGATTCAGCTACATCCAACTTTCCGTGCAACAGTTACCACACCAGTGCGCATGTCTGGGGGTGTGAGGAAACTTGAACGATTTAGGCTCACTTCAGTGTGACTGGAGTTCTTTTTATAAAGCATGCTGTGGCAGAATAAAATATGGCTTTCTTTACCATTTATGGGAGTCTTAAATAACAAGGCTGTATAAATATCCAATGAAAAAATATCTTGAAACTACTGGCATTTACAGATGTGGTGCATATTATTTCTTTGTACACTATTCCAGGTGAGAAACAATTTTTGTCAATAAATGTGCAGCTATGATTGACTGACTGTAACTCAAAGTTAGTAATTTTTAGCAAGTAACTACTGAAAACCTTTCCATTGGGACATGAAAGCTTATGGTGTAATGCTGCCAACTGCATTTTCAGTGCATTTATAACTAATAGCAGGGGTGAACCTCAAAGTTTGATTTGGATAAGCCCTCAAAAATCCATCAGACTTGCACTAAATTTTAGGTTTAATTAATTTTTTCCATTTCCTTTTGTCTTTCTGCCCATTCTCTTCTCTCCGTGGCTACCTTTCTCCATGATTTCTCCAGTAAGTTTTCTTAGCTAACTGCCTGGCTGCACAGACCTCTTCATTCTCTGGTGATGCTTTCAAGCTTTTCAGTTGAGGAATATACTTGTAGGGTACAAAGTAGCCATGCAGAGGTTGGAAATACTGTTTTACAAAGAATTTCCAGAGTTTTGAAATGTAACAATTCCAAATCTGAACAAAACCCCCAATTTTAAAAAGGAAATTGTTTTGGGTAAATTGAAACATTTTGATTGATTTTTTACTTCCCTATTGTTATAGGGTATAGCATAAGCAGAATAAAGAAAAATTCAAAATGAAAAGTAATTTCAAAATGAAAAAATAGAATGTTTCTTTCAAAAAATGTCAAAGTATGATGTTTTAACATCATCAGAACTTGTTTACGCATTTTTTTTTATCAATTGCAAGATGTTAATCTTTTGGATAGAGTACATTTTCCAATGGAAAAAGGTTTAATTGAAATTCTTCCAGCCAGTTCCTGGATGGTGCAGTAATTCGTCTGCAGGACTTCTAGCCTGCTGCATTGGAAAATTCTTTATCTGCACAAGTTTGAGTAACACTGTATGGCCTAGATGGGAAGTCCTATATTCCATAGGAGTCCTAAAGCCTAGGAGACACAGTAACTGACCTGAAGGCCACTTTAAGGAAGTGGATATTCAAAGGTCAATCTGTTAGGATAAATTCCTAGCAGATCATGGAACGGAAATAGGGCTGGGGAAAGTGTGCTGGTCATCAGGAAAAGCCTCCTGTCCCAGTGCAGGGAAAGAGATTCATTGACCTCTTGAGGTACCTTCAAGCCCTACATTGAATTGTATGAAATTGTATTATATGAAAGTTAAAACTTTATTTTTTAAATGAAAGCTTAGGTTCTGAATAACTTTACTCTGTCATGCACACTGTTTCTCCAGGCCCTTGTGTATAACATAGATTGTTAACATATTAGTTGCCTCATCTTCTAGATTGTAAATGAAGAAATTAAATATGGGTAAAAAAATGTTCAAAAGTGCCTAAGACCCATTTTTCAACAGGAGTTAGGCTCTCAAGTCATTTCTAAAATGGGACTTAGACTCGTAAGTCATTTAAGAGCTCTTGACATTTTTACCCTAAGCATGGTTGTATCTATCCAGCACCAGTTCAGCCAGGGTTAACTGCATGCTATGGGCTGAGAAAGCCATGACCCCTGACTCCTGCTGGGCATTCTCCAACTGAAATCTGAGTATGATGTGTGTTGGAGGCAGCCAGAGCTCCACGACACAGAAGCTAGCTAGGTTGAGACTCCAGTACACTCCCTATTGACTGCTGACAGCGGAGAGATAGCAGAGGCCATGAGACTACCAGCATTGGAAGGACAGTTTTACTGACTCTGACCATTGAGCCATACTGCCTTGAGCTGCCAGGTCACTGCATAGACCAGGTCACTTGGGCTGTCAAATACCCATTTGGATAAACCACCTCAATCTATCACCACATGAGAGGGTGTACCTACCTTACAACAATGGTGGTCAGAGATCCCCATGGCATCCCATTGGTCACTCTCACAACTCAGTTCTTTGTTCTTTCACCATAAATCTTTGATTATGGTATTTCCATCTGATGTCCCAATGCAAGGAGTAGGTTAGATCCTTTAAATATTCAGCAGCACATTATTTTGGTAGAAAGGGATAGCATGGGGACATCTGAGAAGAGTTATTTACGGGTGGTTCTGGCTTGAGGTAATAAAATAAAATGGAATAACAGATCAGAGGAAGTTAAATGGTGTATGTTCATCCACAGAGTACTAAGAAGTTACACTGGCTAACTCCAATCATCTACTTTATAGTTGTTAGTTAATTCTCCTGGGTGAACAAAAGATGCAAAAACTCAGTTCATTCTCCTCATTTACTGAGCCAGATCATAAAGGCAATAAACATGCTGACAGAGCTTTCCAGTTTTGGTACTAAAGGCTCTGATTTAGGGAAACAATCAGCATTTAGAAAGAGGAAATTAGAAATAAAATAACTCTCATTGTCCCATAATTTTTTTATGATATACTACTGTAGCTCTGTTATGCATGGACATGTTCTCATTTAAATTTGGGTTGTTTGAATATTGTATATGCCTTGGCAATATACAAGAATTTTTGCTATAAAATGTACCTAATGCTTTTTTGCATATTGCATAAGCACTTCCCACAGAGCTTTTAGTAATAAAATGCGGACTTAAAGGTTATAAGAGTGTCTATAAATCTGTGCTAATGCCCTATTCTAAGTTCTGCAAAATCATGGCCTTTAGGCAATGAATTTGTTAGTGAGAATAATGGTGAATGATTGCATATTCTAGTCTCATTCAGAGTTTTGGAGCAGTGGTATTATACTGACACATGCCTAATGTTACTGCTGTTGAATAATGTTGTGGCACACTTCTTCAGAATTCTGATCATGTATTGTTAATTTTGCTGCCCTAACCATGGGATCCCTGGAATCTCATTGTCTGGCTTAGTACATTTGGTTAAGGCACTATAGAAGCATTTCACCCAATTTGTGATTCTAGAGATATCCACTTGTCTCCACTCAGTATACACTGACTGCGAAATCTGATCTTGATTTGAAGTCAATGGTGAGCTTTGCCATTGACTTCAATGGCAGCATATTCAGACTTTGAGTGAGAAAGTGTTCTGATTGTGATGTTATGACCCAGTTTTCTAATTGCTTTCCTTCTTTAACAAGGAGTCTTTTTATAATCCTGCCAGTGGGAAAAGGTTTTCTGTGTAAGAACAGGCTATACAATTAGGTTTTGTATTCAGTTTTGTTGAGAATTACTCTCAAGATTTCTGTACTCCATATTAGTACAATGTAGTTATTGGGTGAAATCCTGCCCTCACTGAAGTTATTGGCAAAACTTCCAATGACTCCATTAAGGCCAGAATTTCACCCATTTTGTTTTGTTGAGGATTCTGCTTGCTTATTATGTTCCACATGGAACTCTTTGCCAGAGGAGGATATTGTGAAGGCCAAGACTATAATAGGATTCAAAAAAAGAACTAGATAAGTTCATGGAGGATAGGTCCATCAGTGCCTATTAGACAGGGTTGGTGTCTCTAGTCCTGTTTCCTCAAAGCTGGGAATGGGCAACAGGGGATAGATCACTTTATGATTACCTGTTCTGTTAATTACCTCCGGGATGCCTGGTATTGGCCACTGTTGGAAGACAGGATACTAGGCTAGATGAACCTTTGGTCTGACCCACTATGGCTGTTCTTATGTTTACATGGATATATTTATATTATCATTCTTATTGCAGCAGTGCCCTCTGGCTCCCATTGTGCTAGGCATTGTTCAAAGACATAGCAAAATTTTGGTCACTGCCCTGAAGAACTTACAAATGAAGACAAGAGACAACAGGTGTCCAAGAAACAGCTGGGAAGAGCACAAGATTGGAACAAGTCAATCATGAATCTCAAGATACCATCTAGTCCAGCCCCCACACTGAGGTAGGACCACGTAAACCTATATCATCCCTGGAAGGTGTGCTGTCTAGCCTGTTCTTAAAAACCTCCAAAGGCAGGAATTCCTCAACCTCTCTTGGAACCTTATTCCAGTACTTAACTATCCTTAAAATTAGAAACTTTTTTCAATATGTAACCTAAATCACCCCGGCAACATATTAAGCTGATTATTTCTTATCCTACCTTCAGTTTAGATGGAGAGCTATTGATTACCATTCTTTTTTATAACAGCCCTTAACATATTTGAAAACTGCTATCATCTTTTGTCAAGACTTCTCCCCCACCAACCCCTTAGTCTTCTCTCAAGACTAGACATACCCACTTTTAAAATTTTTCCAGAGGTCAGGTTTTCTAAACTTTTTTTAAAATAATTTTTGATGCTGTCCTTTGGACTCTCTCGAATCTGTCCATCTCTTTCTTAGTGTAGCAACCAAACTGGAGACAGTATCCCAGCAGAGGTAGTTCTCTAGTTCCAACTAGAATAGTCACTGCTGTTGATACGACCAAGAGTATCAGCCTTTTTTGCCATCATATAATATTGTGACTCATGTTAAATTTGGAAGCCAATATATTGCATGAAAACTTCTGAAAGAGATGATTCTTTTTGTTTGAAATTGACCATATCTTTAAACTTCAAAAATTAGTTTTGGTGGGAAACATTTCTCAATGTGTATTTTTTCTAGTGGAAAATTGGAAGGGGGAAACAGTGAAAGCAGGGGCTGTGGAGTGCCATTTAAAGTGAGGGGGAGGATAGTGAGCCTGCTGAGCACTTACTCTGTCATAGCTCCTGCCCTGCAAGACTGACATGACTCCTTGCTCTGTCCTGTTGGGTCTCACTACAGTGTGCAGGTAGGGCCTTCCCTCCACAAAGCCCCACCCCTTTCCTAGATGTGGTGCTGACAATTGTGGTGGGTAGGGTTACCAGATGTCCCGATTTTTTTAGGGACAGTCCCAATTTTGAGGTCTTTTTCTTATATAGGCTCCTATGGAAAGTTTTCAACTAGCTGTAATCAACAGGCATATTTATTATTCTATAGTGCTATACAAACTAAGGCTCTGACCCTGCAAAGAGTTATGTATGTGTTTAAGTATGTGAGCAGTCCCCTTGGAATCTACTGTTGGGGGGAATGTGGGTGTGTGAGATACTGCATGGCTGGGATTGCAATACCTTTGAAGACTATATTGGGTTAAAATCACATATGACTGTGGGTCAGAGATTATATGCAAATACAGGAGGGAGAGTTATCACAGCTCCTCCAGGAACCAAAACAGTGCAGGTGTTCACTTAAGGTGAATCACTTAGGTTGCAAACGCTTCCAGAAGTAACACTCCCTGGAGAGGTTTGCATATATTGGTTCAAACTAGGTTTTCTGGAGACAAACAGAAAAAGAAAGGGCTTTTGATATAAAAAGGCTGGGTTCAAACTGACTCAGGGCTGTCTTTTTGATGCAGCAAACAATCAGGGCCTTCTGTCTAAGCGGAGCCCCAATTGTAGAGGAAGGGTTGCAAAGACATTTGCCTACTATTGCCCCTTAAGAGTGATGGGTGACCTTTGATAAGCTTTTAGCATGTGTATCAGAACTGTTTCTCTTTTTATGTTTTGTCTTTAACACTTTTTCCTTAGAATAAATGCGCTTATTTAGAAATAGCTGTGTGGTAATTTATAACTGTTGGTAAAACACTGTTCATAGCCCTTGGGGAGAAAGCAAAGCGCAGCCATTGGCCTTTAATCAGACTGGCTTGGTGGGGATATCACAATATAAGACAAGGAGCTATGCAGCCTTAAAATGTGGGTCAAGAGGGAGTAGAACAAGGGCTTCTGCCCAGGGACAGACGATGGCTGGAGTAGATGACAGAGGTGAGGATACAGGTGCAGTTACCCTGAAACTATGACATAAGTGAGAAAGGAGTGCATGGGGGAAATCTTAAGATGAGATGTGGGGAGCCAGAAAGAGAGGGGCAGAGATACTGGAGAAAATTGAGAGTGGAAGTTAGGAAGTTTAGGGGAAAAAATGGTAAGAATTTATTGATTTGATGGGGACCGGTAGTGAGGAATTGAAGGATTTGACTGGGCAGAAGATATGGATATTAAGTGGAGCACCAATGCCAATTAGGATCCCCATTATCATTTGCATCACGTCTCCCAAACTTCTACATAGACTTAACAGGTATAAGATAAAATTAAAGAAGGTGCTTTTATAATACCTGTGTTTATTATGTGCATGTTTGTTTTCATATTAGGGTTGAGGAAAGTGGGGTTGCATGTGCAGATTGCTTGATTGTAGGTCTCTCTGCTAGAACAATATGAACCATTTTAAAATAAAAATCATACAGTTCTATCTGTAATGGTCTCAGAGATAAAGGGATACAAATGATGACAAGATAAAAGATAAAAACATGGGCCTGCATTGCCATCCTCTCTAATTAAAGTTATTATTGCTACTTGGAAAATGTACTTGCAAAGCCAGCAATTAGTGAACAAAGAATCTGACAAATATTTCAGGCACAAGGATGTCATCAGCCATAACGTTTTCCTGAAGACAATACAGTCGTGTGATCCAGTTGCTAGATCATAGGCATGGAAAGTAGGATGACCTTGGTTCTGATGGTAGCTGAATTGCTCACTGTAGTGTGAGCCTGAGGGCCACTTGACCTTGTACTCCAGCACTGCTGAAAAATCAAGTTAAAAGTACCAGGAGTGCTTGTGGCACCTTAGTGACTAACAAATGTATTTGGGCATAAGCTTTTGTGGACTAAACCCATTTAATCAGATGCAGAGAGTGGAACACACAGAGAACATGAAAAGATTGGGGTTGCCATACCAACTCTAAGAACTAATCAGTTAGGGTGGGCTATTATCAGCAGGAGAAAAAAAAAACTTTTGTAGTGATGATCAGGATGGCCCATTTCAAACAGTTGACAAGAAGGTGTGAGTAACAGTAGGAGAAACTTTAGCATGGGAAAATAGATTTCAATTTGTGTAATGACCCAGCCACTCCCAGTCTTTATTCAAGCCTAATTTAATGGTTTCCAGTTTGCATATTAATTCCGGTTCAGGAGTTTCTCGTTGGAGTCTGTTTTTGAAGTTTTGAAATTAAAAATATTTCTTCCCTAGGCAGAGGGGTGAAAGGGCTACTGTAGATCCTTTATGGTAACTGTATTAAAAAGAGGAAATCAAACAATGATAGCTAGTGGAATCACTATATGGGTTGCATTCTATATTGTATTAACTTCTGGTTCTGCTGATTTCTTGCGTTTGGGTTGAGATTGAAGAGAGATTTAGAAATAAAAATGGTTTTAAACTATATATTCCCAGTCTTATTTGCTGCATCTCTCTCAGATATGCATAGGAAAGTATTTTTAGTAGGGCTTTCAAGCGATTAAAAAATTGATCATGATTAATCACACGGTTTAAAAAATTAATTGCTCAATTAATCGCACTGTTAAATATCTTGCAATGCTGGCTACAACAGTGCCATGAGAATGCCTGTTCTCACTTTCAGGTGACATTGTAAACAAGAAGCGGGAAGCATTATCTCCTGCAAATGTAAACAAACTTGTAGGACTGAGGGTATGGTTACACTTACAAGATTATAGCGCTATAGGTTATAGCGGTCCCCTTATACAGTAATATGTATAGCGCTATTGTATGTCCACACTCAGATGCTTCTGCGGTATAGCATGGCCACATTTGGGGCACTTAATGCGGCATTAAGAGCAGCGCATTAGGGCAGGTATCCCAGCATTCAGCTGGGTGCAACGTGCTTTTTAAACGAGGGGGGTGAGGGGGGACGCGTTGTGTGTATGCGGAGGGAGAGAGACAGTGGTTTTTCCGTTTTTCTGAAAGCCTGTCAGTGAGCCTCCGTTCACAGAAGGCTTTGTTTTCACACAGGCTCCCTCCTTAAACATTTGCATTGCTTATCTGCCGAGTTAAGAAAGAAACTCTAAAGAGGTACTTCCGCATTCCTCCAGCCGAGTTCAAAACAAAGGGAAGAGACGTCAATTGCCTTAAATGGCTCTAGGCATCTCCAGAGATTACTTGTAGCGCAGTGGGTGTCCACATTCTTGCTGTAGCGCTACAGCAGCTGCGCTACAGCCCTTATTCCCCATGCAGAGGTGGATTAATAATAGCGCTATAACTCAGCAGTTATAGCGCTATTAGTGCCTTGCCAGTGTGGACGGGGAGTAGGTTATAGCGCTCGTGGGGGCTTTATAGCGCTATAAAGTGCCAGTGTAACCATGGCCTGAGTGAACTTGTAGGCTCTAGTCTAAAGTTTTACATTGTTTTATTTTTGAAGGCAAGTTTGTTTGTTTTTTGTACATAATTCTACATTTGTAGATTCAACTTTCATGAAAAAGAGATTGCAAGATGGTACTTTTATTAAGTGAATTGAAAAATACTATTTCTTTTGTTTTTTACAGTACAAATATTTGTAATGAAAAATAAATGTAAAATGAGCTCTGTATACTGTATTCTGTGTTGTAATTTAAATCAATATATTTAAAAATGTAAAAAACCACAGTATTTAAATAAATGGTATTCTATTATTGTTTAACAGTGTGATTAATTGCAATTAATTTGCTAATTGCTTGACAGCCCTAATGAAAATGTAGAAAAACTTCAAAAATATTTAATCTATTTCATTTGGTATTCTGTTTAACAGTTGCAATGAAAACTGCGATTAATCATGATTTTTAATCACAATTTTTTTGCATTAATTGCATGAGTTAACGGCGATTAATCGACAGCTCTAATGTTTAGACAGTGATTCAATTTTTATTTAAATCTTGCTTACAAGTTTTTCCCAATTTGATACAGATCTTAGGTGAAGTCTTCAGCTGGTGTACAAGAGAGCAAACAATCACGCAAATCCCAATTTTTAAAGGGGCCTTAATGAATGGGGCTTATACTGTTGCATTGGTAGACCCCAGTATCTCATTTTGCATGTCTAGCTCTCTCTACTGCAAGGCCTGTTCTGCACTCTTCACTCTGCCAACACTCCCATTGACTTCAGTCAGAGCTCTGCCTCTGGGGTGCACAGGACCTGGCCCCCAGTTTGTGTTTGCTGATTAGGAACAAGCTAGTGTCATTTAACGGACCTTATCAGCAACGGGGCATTGACAAGGACCGGTTTGACTGAATGGTGAAATATATCTTCCACAGAAAAGAATAATATTTGTTCCAGTACTGCTTGCTGGGTTTTTGAACGCATCTTTCCCAAGCCTGTTAGGTAAGATACAGAATCTGTAAAAATGAAATATGACAGCTCAGGTTTGCTGAATTAAATGCAGGCATTATCCTTTTAAGCTGAACAACTGTCTTGATTATGAAGTCCATAGCCAAGTAAAAACAAATCTTCATGGAAATTACAAACATGTCCATATGTCATGGAGAACGCACTGCTCAGTATGTTTTAAAATCCAGTCTTCAGAGAGGTTAGTTAACTCTCAGTTTGTGAACGGTACCCGCTTACAAGCAGGCAGGTTTCCCTACATCAATTTTAAAGTGAATCCCTAAAAGACATTTTGAAATAAAACTGAAAAAGCAATACAGTAGTCTGATGTGTCACATAAAGTCTTACAGAAAGATGTTATCCTTGTTTCCCTAAGTAGTGTGGAATGCTTATTTGATGTTGTCTTGTCTAATGCCCACATTTCTATGACAATTCTGTCTGTGCTATCCAGTGGATGATGATGATAGGAAAAAATGCACCACAAGTGTCCTAATTTCTTAACTGCATCTTTGCAGAAGTAATTGTATCTCTTTAGGATCACATCCTAAAGTTCTTACTTGAAAACAACGGGGGTGAAATCCAGGTCAAATGAAGTCAGTATAAGTTTTGCCATTCACTTCAATGGAGACAAGATTTCACGCTGGAGGTTTTGCCTAAATGAAGAATGCAAAATTTGGCCCTTAAATTGTTGGCTGGATTATGGAATGTCTGTAAATTACAAACTGCCTTGAACCAAATCCCTGATGGAAACACTCTTAGCATGGTGGAGAAGTTTGTATCCAAATTCAGACTTAAAGCTCAGGTTCAACTTTACCAAAAAAAAAAAAGATGTTTTACTGATGTGTAGTTTTATTTAAATTAACATTGTGGATGAAGCCAAAATATGCTGTAGGAATATTACTAGTGTGGAGAAGACTAGAGCCTGTATCAAGGCTTCCACTTACATGCAAAATAATCCCATATGCATCAGATATCCCTTTAGGCTCAATTCTGCCCTCATTTACCATATGTGTATGTGAACAATCATAACTTTCAAAACCTGCTATTCTGTTTTGAGGAAAGGATGAGCAGTGGGTCTCAAGGTTATTGGGGTTTTTTTTTTCCTGTTTGATAAACTTTAAATAAGTCTATCATCAAAAACTAAAATTTTAAAAAGAGGAAAATAAATTGGTCTTTTATTTTAGTGATTCTCTGCAGAAGAAAATAGATCTCAAATGCTCACCATAGATGTGTTCTCAGCTTTAGTTCATGATTTCAAGGCACAGCAGTAATCTTTGGTTCAGTACAAAACACCATTTTCAGGAGTCCTGGTGCCTTTACAAATGGAGGAAAAAATGATGTTTGGCTGTTAAAAAATTAAAAATGCAATTGCAGTAGAACAAGAGCAGAGCATTGCACTGTTAGTGATCTGAGCTCAGGAACTGGCACTACAAAGAACCTACAGTTAGAACATCAAGCTATCAAGAGAAATATTATTTTGAAATTAAGATGGATAATGCTTTAATCAATGAGGATTTCTAATTGACCTTATAGATGCCAATGCAAGCTATGACTTTACATTCCATGTTGCTTCTTTCTATTGAGCAGCGCTTGTACAAAAGGGAGAACATATCAGTTACACCAAATGCAGGGATTATCAATCATATTTGGCACTGCAAACATGGCATTCATTTTTCATTTCTCAGTGAATGGAATACATGAGCTGATTATGTACAGGGACAGGGAAAAGATCCTGACTGGCTGTTCAGCATTTGCCAACAGTTGTTTAATTTCAGTAATGTTACATTTGATGTGCTTCAACCCTAATTGACAGTTTCCATTATCAAATTAATTTTATTTAAATAACTTTCTATGTGACTGAAAAAGGAAAAATCCTCTTAAGAAAGGTTTATCAGGCCAAATGGCCTTTCCTGCTCAATGGTTCCTTATTAGCTGAATTACAAATCTGAACCTGCTGGGAAGTCAGCATCCAGGCTCTCCTAGGAGTTTTTTAACAACCCTTAGGATGTTGAGAATTCTTTTTGATTTGGCTGTTGAAGACGCTTTTTAAAATTTCTAATGGAATATTTCAATATAAGGTTATGTCTACACTACCGCGGTAAATCAATCTAAATTACGCAACTCCAACTACGTGAATAATGTATCTGGAGTCGACATAGCTTAGATCAACTTACTGCGGTGTCCAGCTGCGCTGGATCAACAGGACACGCTCTCCTGTCGACTTACCTTACACTTTTGTTCTAGCTGGAGTACTTGGGTCAACCAGAGAGCGATTTAGACCCGCTAAATCAATCCCCGGTGCATCATTCACAGGAGTGTTGATCCGGCGGTAGAGTATACATAAGATTCTTTCAATGATCTTCTATCACTAGAGATAGATGCATCTTATTAGTAGAAATGTAAGACCTATGACAAGAAGTGCCAGGGGGGAAACAGCTCTATTTCTGCTACTGGAAGAAAAAAGAAAGGTGCAACCACATAGTGCTTCATTTGCCTGAGCTACCTACCAACATTTCCTCAAGTGTCACTTGGGAGGCCACCATAACTAAACACGAATTTAGATTTTGAGGGTTTCTAGCAGGTGCCAAGGATTTTGTTCATGGGTGTTTTATTACTCATTCAACTAGATATATTGTTGCTGCATTTCCCCAAGCTGATACTGTGTTCTGTTCCCCTTATCTGTTCCCCTTGTTTCATACACAGAATGAAGGCTGTGAATGGGAAGTATGGACTACTAAAGGCACTCAGGGAAACTTTTTAGTGATCACAGCAATTCTGGGTGAGGGTTCAGACTGGTGGTATTTGTCAGTGTTAAGAGGAATTCCTAGCTATACTTGGCCCTTGTTGATTCCAACAGCACTTGGCAGAACGGTTACAGAAAGATGTTGAGTACTGGATAACCATGTAGTGGGAGACCTGGAGAGTTGTGGTGGTCCAACAGCTCAATTGTTCTCTTTAGTATATACAATTTAGAGTTTTTACTGGACCACTTCTAGACTTTGCATAAGTAAATGTTCAAGAAAAGTGCCAGTGAGATTTTACAGAGTGCATCATATTAAAAATAAAAAAGATGCTCATGTGTTCTACCATAATTTTTATTATTGTTTTTACTCACTGTTTAGCTTCCAATACCACAGGTTAATTAAAAAGTTCATTTGCTTATTGATATATTTTTTTTCTCTTGGGTACCAGTGGGAAGATTTGTTCTAGCTGGCATTAACTCTTTCCTTAGATAGAAAAGCATTAGTTTTTATTTTATTTTATACATTGTGTGTGTATATACATATTATTAACTAATAAATCATCACATCCTTGCGGTCTGTAAGTCTTGTACTGGCCCTCTGCAAAGGTCTGACTTACATACACTAGGGACTAGGCATAGGAAGATGCTATGTGTTAGTAATGCTATGTTGTGGGAGCTTTAGATGAAAACTGCATTATGCAGTGATCACTGTTCAGAAGTTAACATACACCACTATTAACCAAAATGTCAGCAATTTCCCAGTCTAAATGCAGGAAAATACTTGATAGCTCAGATTCTGCACTGTTGTAACTGGGAAATACTGCAGTTGCCATTTTAAACAGGTACTAAGTGCAAAGTTTTCTTATTCCAACTGGTATGTTGTTTTCATAGTATTTTCTTCCTTATTTATTTAGATCCATATTTATAAAGGAAGCTCACACCTTTGAAGCCTCTGGGTACATTTACATTGCTGAAAATGTAATTACCATATACATCAACAAAATCACAACATGCTACCTATAAAAAGCAGCACACACTCCTACTCTTGAAGCTAGCAGCAGCAGCAATGCTATCAGTCTAGCTTAGGGAGAAGCTCTGTACAAATATAATGAACTTCACTTGTTACTGTGTTTCATTAATGCTAGGGAGATTTATTTTGGGGTGAGAATGGGTCTCAGGAGTGTTAATGTTAGAGCTGGTCAAAAGCTGCACACCATGGTTAAACTGATCAATATCAATTTTGTTAGTTCAGCAAAAAAACAAAAAAACAAAACAAAAAAAAAAACCAACACAAAGGAAAAAATAATTCTCCCCACAATTTCCCCCTCATGAAAAGAGAAGCCATTATTGCATGGAATGGAAATGGTCATTCAGCTGGAGCAAGCTGTGAAAGTGGCTTAATGAAGAGTTTCAGTTAGAATGGTTGGACGGAGACTAATTTTTCAAGTAACTAAAATCCAGCTGTTTTTATCATCAAAGGCTGGGGTTGTTGACAGAAGAAGAGAAATGCATCTTATTCCTACTTTAAGTAAAAAAACAAAACATAAAACCTTCAAACTCATGAGATGCACTTCTGTCATGTATCATGAATGTTCTTGAACTGTCCTATGTTTCCTGCTGATGAAAAAGCATACAAAGGGTACAAAGTATTCCGAAAGTCTCTGTGGCTTTTAAGTTGCTCTCTGGGATGTAATCCCTCTTCACCATGCTAGAAATGCAGAAGTTGAGGCCAAAATAAGGGGGACGTAAGGGAAATGGGTGGTTAAAATTGAGGTGCGTGGCCCCCCACCAGTCTTACACTGATTCAGCCTCATTAATACATGGCAGTTTTAACACCAATGCAAAAGAAGAATCATATGCTAAACTGCTGGTGGATCTCAGCAGGTCTTTCCCTTCTGGGCAGTGACCTCTTCTGTGTGTATGTAATGCCTTGTGTGTGTAAGAAGGGCTATCTCTTTAGAGATTTATGAGGGGGGAGGGTAGGGATGTGGCTGGGTCATTGTTGCTAGGCCGATGCACGTTTAGCATCTGAATTGGGTTCGGTATTGGGTGTGGTAGTTGGGTGTGCTCCAATAGATTCCCTGTGGCTGGATTCAGACTCCATAAGGGCAAGTAGTCAGGGCAGCTGCTTTAAAAAAAAGGCCAGGTGCTCTGTGTGGGTTAAGAGAAGCTGAGCCACAGGAACAAAAAGCAGGCTGTTTTCCTCTAACTTGGAAGCATTTTGCAGCAGGTTAATGACATTATTAACTTTCTAATAGGCAAGTCCTGGCAGTGTTAATTATAGAAGTGGAAAATTGGGAGGGAATACTAATTTCTTTTATTTTGTACTTGGAATATTTGGTTTTAGCCAAACTGCTTTAGTTAAATTGTGTCAACTAATATGATGCTCCTACTTTTCTCTTATTTACATGTGATGATGGGGAATGAGTCAATTATGTTTTCCTATTCTCAGTTTTGTATTTTTGTTATAATTGTTTTTTAAAAATCTATATACTTAACAGAGTGGTTGATTGATTAGATAACTAGCTTACTGGGAGATTTCGGCAGAGGAGGAGAAAGAGTCTGCATGGATAGAGCCCCGCAAATCCATGGATATCCACTTTATAGCCACAGACCTTGTTTGTGGACAGCAGATGGATGTGGATAATTGCTGCTAGTGCAGGATTCTCTCAACAAATTTTTTCGTGGCCTCTGAGTGCGGCCACCAAATCTTGTTGGTGGCCACTCTGAAAATTTTTCCTAAAATATTTAAATTTAGGATAAATAAATAAATATGCACATCCACATGTCCAAATTGTTGTAATTTACTTATGGAGGTATGTTTTTATTTTTTTGCAAACTCAATAAAAATAATGTATAGTTGTCGCTATTCTTTACTAGAACTAAACAGAATAGAAATAGAATAAGGTGCTTCACATGTTCTTATATTTTTTGTTGTTTCTTTTGCTTTTCTGGTTGCTTTTTTAAAAAGATTTGCTAGCTGGTAAGTCTGCTGCTATGAAACATGTTAATATCATTTTCACTGTCTCCCATTTAGCTACTAAATCTGCTGTGAAAAGTGATATTAGCAAACATACCAATATCACTTTTCACAGCAGATTTACTCAGCTCTGGCAAGCCCAGGGACAAATTAAACCCTGGATGGGGAGGTAAGTAGGAAGGCCGGGGCCAGGGTTGATGGGCAGGTGAGCCTAGGAAACGTAGCTTGCCACTGCACAGTCAGACCCCAAAGCCCCATGGCTGGAGCCTGCTACCTGCCACCCCAGAGCAGAAGTCCAACCCCAACACCTCAAGGAAGGTGGAGAATGCACTGTCTGACTGCTCCTTCAGCATTTGTATCTCCAGAGAGACACCTTAGGGGCAGGGCCACTGATTTCCCTGCCTGCCCCCAATCACTGCCCAGGATTTCTGTGGCTGCAAGAAAAGCCTCTGGTGGCCGCATTTGAGAAACACTGTGCTAGTGTGACCATCTTGAACTTTTTAGCCTTCACTTATTTTTTCAGTGCTCTGAGGTCCAGTATGGGTCTCCAGTCTCCCCCTTTTCTTGGGAATCAGGAAATATTAGGAATAAAAATCTTTACCTCTGAGAAGTATAGGGATGGGTTCTGTGGCTCCTGGGTGTATGAAGTGATCTATTTCCTGTCTTAACTGTCTCTTGTTGTTGCGGGGTACTTTCGTGTCCCGTAGGAACGAGGCACACAAACAGCTGTTGAATAGAAGTAGTGAGTTTATTGAAGGCAAAGTGACACACCCGCAGCGGGGGCCCCCTTTCGCTGCTGCAACTTAAAC
Organism: Dermatemys mawii; assembly: GCA_007922305.1. NCBI lineage: Eukaryota > Metazoa > Chordata > Testudines > Dermatemydidae > Dermatemys > Dermatemys mawii. The sequence continues at coordinate 2,746,008 of ML677336.1, read as the reverse complement.
GGGGACCCGACACATCGGAGCAATGCTCGGGGAAGAAGCCCACTGCGTGTGGGCACACAGGCAGAGAAATAACAGGAACATTTGCATCTCATGCATACCTCATGAATAACTAATACCTTGTTTCTGTCTTGTTAGTATCACACGATGCATACAGGTGTTTCATTTCAAGGCAAGCAAACAGTGAGAGCCAAGTACTCTGGCATGGGAAGTATGCGATAACAGGGCAGGAACTGATAACAGTGGCCGAAAGTACCCTTTCCTTCCCAGGAGTTGCGGGGGGAATAAGCACCCTTTCCTTCCCAGGAGTTGGGGGGGAGAATGAGCACCCCTTCCTTTCCTGGAGTCGAGGATGAGAGCGCCCTTAGCATTCCATCGTGACAATGTCTTGCGCACCCTTACACTTGTCAAAAGGGTCTGTTGTGGGGCAGCTGCCCCACTCCATGAGAAAAAGGGCTAGAACAGGCCAGAGGGGCCTGTGGAGAGCCAGTTAGGGCAAAGAATGAGGCAGCCAATCAGGGCTGGAATGAGCTCTATATAAAGACTGCCTAGAGAAGGAACAGGGAGTCTCTCCCTGACTAGCAAGGGAGGAGGACTGACTGCTGAGGTTAGGAGATAAGCACCTTGGACAGAGCAGTGCTGGGCAGGCTTGGGGGAGCAGAGGAGAGCTCCTGTCCATTACCTGCCAGGCTGAGGCACCTGGCTAGAAGGGATGAGAAGGTGAAAGGGAGGGAGGGCAAAAGGGAAGCCTATGGAAGCTAATCTGACAAGGGAAGAGAAGGAGGGCAGAGAGGTTGCTACTAGAGGGTTCCTGGGTCAGGAGTCAGAATAGTGGGTGAGCCCAGGTCCCCCCTCTTTCCCACTTGTACTACAGCTGGCCACAGAGGAGTGTGGCCAAGACAGACTGCAACAAGCCCCGGAGGTGAGGGGCTATGGTTGGCCACGGAGGCAGGTGCAAGACTAAGAACTGTTGTTACCTCCCAGAAGAGGGTGAGAATGGAGTAGTGGGCACTGCTGGAGGGCAATGTCCTGAAGCAAATGCCACCAAGAGGAGAGCAAAGCAGGTCCCAAACCAGCAGAGCAGACAGTGGGTGAGATACCACGTGCAGAGGGTGCTCCATGGCTGACAGGAGCTAATTCCCGGACTGACCAGCAGGAGGCATCACAGTGGTGAGTCCAGCATGCAGTTACCGGGTCCTTGAAGGGCGATGGGGAGTAAGGTTGGGAGTGGAGTTGAAATGGATGGAATACCCTTTGAAGATAATCTCTAGAACCCTTCTGTTGTTTATGTGTTCCCAATTTTAAAGGACTGGAGCAAAGTGGCATTCAGAGGAATGTGAGAGGTTAAAAAGTTGCAGCTGATGGCACTGGGAGTGGTCACTTGGTGTTTCGAAGTGGAAAGCTGTGATTTTGAGGATTGGGGGTCTGAGGGTTTATGCCTCTGAAATTTGGACTTTTTCTGCTGTGGCTCATAGCACCACTGTGATGGGCACTGGGGTTGATGAGATTTGTGGGAAGACTGAGGACTAAATTTCCTTTTCTGTCAAGGTGTTTCAATCCCAATGACTGTAGTGTGGCCCTGGAGTCTTTGAGAATGTAGAGTGCTGTGTCAGTCTTAACTGCAAACAATTTGAAGCCTTCAAAAGGAAAGTCCTCAACAGTTGTCTGTACCTTCTTTGGCAGCCACAAGGCCCATCACGTCACAACTGCTGTTGAAATGCATGCATACTGCTGCATGGCATCTAGTGAGTTCTGGAGTCCTGTTCTTGCTAATTGCCCTTTGTGTATGATGGCCTGAAATTGTTCTCGTCATGACTCTGGCACGCGGTCACTAAAGGTGTTAAGTTTGGCATAGTTTATAGGGTCATATTTGGCCATTAAGGCCTGGTAGTTTGCAATTCTGAATTGCAAGGTCACGGGTTCCTTCCAAACAAATCAAGCCTTTTTTGGTCCCTATCGTAAGGGTTATATTTCAAGTGATATTAGTGGCCATGGGAGTTCATCATATCCACCGTGATGAAATTAGGTGGAGATTGGTGTTATGGGTTCCCTCGGGGGTGCCATCTGGAACTGGGGTATCACTGAGCCCTCTGACTCACCAGCCTTGGCTCTATCTCATTCTGTGCTGCTATGACAAACTGCAGATCTGTTCCTTGTCTTACAGTGACTTCCACCACGTAGAAACACACCCAGCTGCAGTTACATGCAGGCTGACCAACAATAGAACCAACTATAGAATGAACCAACAATAGAAAGGCTATAGCCAAAATAACTACCAGCTTCCCAGCCTAGGACACCAGAGCTGTATTGTCCTGTCCTAGTCAAAACCCCAACCAATATGAATTTATTATCCAGTTTGCCTCCCCTCAATGTGGAGAGGAAATGCAACAGCCTTTGCCCCTTGAGCTAAGATTTCCAAGCGCTTCATTCAAACTCACTGGTTTAGATAAAGCAAGAACAAGTTTATTAACTGAAGATAGATTTTTAAGTGATAGCAACAGATCAAAGCAGATTACCTAGCAAATAAACGAAAATGCAAACTACGCCTAAGATACTAGAAAGATAGGATATGAATTAGCAAATCCATCTTCACAGAGGTGGTACAGTTTATGCTCCTGTCTCTGCTTTCGCACCTGTGCCCATAGGGTCCATAGGTTTATTAGCAGTGTCTGCACCAGAGGGCCCAAGCGATCTATAGGTACTGTGCTTAGGCACCATCAGTGCTGAAATGACCAAATGTACTGGGGTTCTCCTCCGACTGGTTCGGGAGTCACTGTGAGGGCTTGTGTCAGGATTGCCTCCTCACTCTGAACTCTAGAGTACAGATGTGGGGACCCGCATGAAAAAAGAAATACCCCCCCCCCCCAAGCTTATTTTACCAGCTTGGGTTAAAATGTTTTTCCCCAGAACACAACTTCTTCTATATCTGGACCTGGTACACTGCCACCACCAAACTAGGTCTAGGGTAGTTTGGGACCCTTCTTTCCCTTTCCACTAACCCCGCAAACTTCTTCCTTCCCTGGGAAGCTTGAAAGAAAAAAACCAAACCTCGCCTGATCCTGCGAGACGTGCCCAGTCCAAAACCAGGATCTTACACAATGAAAAACAAGCAGTCAGCTTCTTAAAAGAAAGATTTTAATAAAAGAAAAAAAAGAAAGGAATAAATCCCTTATAACCGTCAATAGAACAGCATCTACCATAATCAACAAAAGGATTCAGAAACCAAACCTCTCCCCCGAGGCAACTTTCTCCCACTGTTGATATCTCTGCTGAATCTTACAATATCAAGAAGCACCCAGCCAACACTCACCACTGAGAACCCTCCAAGTGATAAAAAGAAGGTAAACTTACTGACTACAGTACTTGATAGAATCTATAGTTACAGTGAAAGACATAGCTGTGTTCATCCCATAGCCGAGGTGAACAGAGAGAGACCCAGAGAGAAAAATGAAACTTAAAATCCTTTGTCTCCTGAGGAATTTCTCATTGGTCAGTTGTCCACCTCTCAGGTTACCTTTAGTTTAACCCCTTAAAGGTAAACACTAATTCTAGGCTACTTCACACTTATGACAGCTTGTAGTTCACTTTTTGGGTGTCTTGTGTGGGGAATCCAAAGTGTTTTTCCTCAGTTTACTCCCTTTAAAGGTAGAAGGCTAGTATCACTGAGGAGAATTGGGACATCAGTCGGTCACAGGTTGAAGAGCTCCTATTGTAAGGAACAATTTTGGTTATTTCACATTTTTTTTCTGAATCTGGCTTTCAGCTGTAGACAAATAGTACACTTTTGAGGAATGTGGGCTTCTATGAGACAACATACACAGCGGGAATGTCTGTCTGTTACTGATATAGGCTCCGTCTTATGCCTGTCTCCCCTGGGTTTGCCTTTTGCTGGGGCAATGCCCAGTGGTGGAGGGAAGGGATAAAGTAAAAGGGTTTTTTTGTTGCTTGTTTTTGAAGAGGGAAGAAAAAACTAATAGCCTGTAACATTAAGAAAAGGCAAAGGAAAATGCTAAGAATATCTAAAAGAAAAGACTTCGAAGAGGTAAAGTATCCATGAATGGACTAGCCAAGGGCAGTTGACTGGGAGTGGTTTACCTGCACAGAGGTAGTTAGCCTCAATGCAAAGCATGAGGAAGGACAGTGCATGTGTGGGCTGAATGGATACTGCTATCAAAGATCTCTGATCAGAAGTACAGGGATGCAGACACACCTACAGTGGAGCACCCATAGGGATGCTACTCGAATAACACTTTTTCTCTAGACCCTTCATGATTTTACAGATTTCCCCTCAGTTGTTTCTTTTCCAAGCTGAAGAGCCCTAATCTATTTAATCTCTCCTATTATGGAAGCTGTTTCATACATTTAATCATTTTGTTGCCCTTTTCTGTACCTTTTCCAATTCTAATATATATTTTGAGGTGGAGCAACCAGAACTGCATGCAGTATTCAAAATATTTAAAGATTTATCGAAAACCACAAAAACAAAACAGCCTGTCCCCCCAGAATAAAGCGAGACATGCAGGTAGGTTAGGTCAGTGACACTGAAGAAAACATAACAGTCTGAGCGTAGATACGTAGCTGTAAGCCCTGAGTAGCTGCACACATCCATTGCTATGCACAGCCTTAAACAGGAACACGAACACTGAATTCAGGGAGCCGGAGCCAGAGCCAGAGTCAGGAACACAGAACAAGAAGGCAGCATACATAGCAATGATCACAGAGCCCTTTTCCTTTCTTCCTTGTGTTCACTTCCACTACACAACCAATTCTGAGTTTCTGTATAGTTATGATGACTCCCCTTGTGTCCTTGGAGGAATTCTGGGTAGACGGCTTATGAAAATGAAGCTCTCCATAGCCCCTGTTCACCTATAGATTGGGATAGAGATATCCTTCCCTAATGGAGCTTCTGTCCATTTGGAATTCTGGGTAAATACTGCTTATTCTCCAGCCCTACTGCCCCCTGTTCACCAGGAGCAGAGAACTAATTAATATGTAAAGCTTCAGGCTACAGAGCTTAATTAATAATTGGGTCCAGGTTCATACAATCCATTATTACTCCCTAAAACAATTTAAGGACAAATTTTCTGCAGTGGTTAAAATATCTTGCTAAGATTCTTTGATATTCTTTTTTCAGGCCCTATATGGCCATGCTATTGTGATAGTCATCAGGTGTCTGGTTATTATCTAATGTGTTGTTTGATATGTTATATGAAAGTTAATTGAAGAGAGATTTGTCAAAAGGCTTTAATCTTCAATTATGTGATCTTATTAATAATTAAAGCCCATATTATTTGTAGTTACATATGGTACAGTAAGGAGAAGGGGAAAATCTTATGCTCCAGGGAGAGGTCTGAACACTACAGAGATCAGGAAGGCATTTTCTCCTAACTTATCTATGTACATCACTGTACAATTAATTATGAGAATTATAGGATTTTCTAGACTTCTTTTGACTGTCAGTGACATGATACCAAACATGACTGACTGACTGGTATATTATGGTTTGGTAAGCCCTTTATTTCTGAAAGCCTAGCCAAATTCTGCAAACAGAATAAATAAAAAAAAATAGGGCTGTCAATTAATTGAAGTTAACTCAGATGACTAATGCAAAAAAATTAAGCGCAATTAATCGCCCTTTTAATCACTAAACAATAGAATGCCAACTGACATTCATTAAATATTTTGGATGTTTTTCTACATTTTCAGATATTTGATTTCAATTTACAACACAATACAAAGATTGTATAGTGCTCGCTTTATATTATTTTTATTACAATTATAGCACTGTAAATATGATAAACGAAATATTTTTCTGCACTCAAAAACAAAATGTAAAACTTCAGAAAAGAAAATCAACCTTCTTGGTGGCATCTGACTCAGATGATGAAAATGAACGTGAGTCAATCTGCACAGCTTTGGAGAGTTATCGAACAGAACCCATCATCAGCATGAAAGCATGTCCTCTGGAATGGTGGGCAAAGCACAAAGGGTCATATGAATCTTTAGCGCCTCTGGCACATAAATATCTTGTGACACCGGCTACAACAATGCCATGCAAATTCCTGTTCTCATTTTCAGGTGCCACTGTAAACAAGAAGGGGCAGCATTATCTCCTGCAAACTTGTTTGCCTGAGTGATTCGCTGAACAAGAAGCAGGACTAAGTGAACTTTTAGGCTTTAAACTTTTTACATTGTTTTATTTTTGAGTACAATTATTTTTTGTACATAACTCTCTAGATTTGTATGTTCAATTTTCATGATAAAGAGATTGCTTGTATTAGTACTTGTATTGGCTGAATTAAAAATGCTATGGCTTTTCTTTCTTTTTTACAGTGCAAATGTTTGTAATAAAAATAAATATAAAGCGAGAGCTGTACACTTTGTATTCTGTGTTCTGATTGAATCAGTATGTTTTAAAATGTAGAAAATGTCCAATAATTAAATTGTGTTCCAATATTGTTTAATATCATGATTAATTTTTTTAATTGCTTCACAGTCTTAAAAAAATCAAATGATACTCTTTTCGAAAGTAAAACAACCTCTGCCAGGCTACAGCAGGTGTCCTAACTATTTTTACACTGACATAGTGAGCAAGTAAATGCACAGGGGACAATGCAGCCAATTCCATGGCTTGGCAGTTCTGCAATGATTGATTTGAGAACAAATAGATTTGTTACACTCCAAGACCAGAGAATATAAAAATGAAAGCAAAGCATTTTACAACATCCTGTGCTATCTTCCATTGGCTTAATTAATTTGATTTAACTAGAGCTGGTAAAACTAAGAATTTCTGTTCTATAGGAAATTCCAGTATTTTGAAATTTGCTTTCCTCCTGAATTGGAACAAAAATGCATAATTCCCTACAAAATTGAATATCTGAAAAAAAATCATTTTCAAAAAATCAGAATGACCTTATTGAAGTGTTTCATTTTGCATTTTCTAATTTATAATATGATTTCAATATTATTCTGTGTTTTATATTGTAAAAGATGAAATAAAGGTAAAATGAGGAGCTTCAATAAGGTTGTTTTAGTACAGGGGTGGGAAACGTTCTTGGCCTGAGGGTCACATATGGAAGTTGTATGGTGGGCATGAATGCTCACAAAATTGGGGTTAGGATGCAGGAGGGTTAAGGGCTCTGGGGAGGGGCCAAAAATATGGAGTTCAGGGTGTAGGAGGGGCTCCAGGCTGGGGTAAGGGAGTTGGGGTGTGGGGAAGAGATTGGGGCTGGGGCAGAGGGTTGGGCACAGGAGGGAATTGGGGTAGTGCTTATCTCAAGCAGCTCCTGGAAGCAGCAGCATGTCATCCCTCTGGCTCTTATGCGGAGATGCAGCCAGATGGCTCTGCGCGCTGCCCCTGCAGCTCCCATTAGCTGCAGTTCCCAGCCAATGGCAGCAGGAGGGGTGGTGCATGGCGCAGGGATAGAGCGTGGAATCCTCTTGCTGCGCCTAAACATAGGAGCCTCAACAGGCACATGCAGTGCCAGATGTGGCCCGCAGACCGTAGTTTGCACACTCCAGTTTTAGTATCTTTGAAATGACAAATGTGCACAGCTGAAATCAAATGTTTCAATAATTTTTTGTTGAAAATTTTGATGAATCAATGAAACGTTGATTTTTGTTAAATCAGCATTTTCCAACATAAAACCGTTCACTCAGATAATCATCCCGTTCAAAAATTATCTACTATAGGGAAGATTGCTAAGGCTACTTCCTTACTATAGCAAGTGGCTTTATTTCCTAGTGCTAAGTCAAAGAGACTGCAGCACAGCATGAAGAACCTAAAAGATGCAAGAAAAATAGGGGTAAATAAAATATAAGAAGCCCCATAAACTTACTGTTCCAATAACAGTAGCAAAAAGGAGAAAGTAGTCTTTTGCTTTATTTGTATTTCAGAGCATTTCTCTGAGCTTCATAGAGATGGGAGCTGTATAGTACTATGATCATAAAAGGTATCTAAAGGGATTTTAAATGAACGGTGACACAGTGAGAGAGAGGAAAAATAATCAGAGACTAGTTGTAATCCTACAGAAACACTGGAGCTGTGTTTCTTGGGTTATTTCCCCATGGCCTACAAGTCTTCAAGTTTTTTCTGTGCTTGGGCCCTGTTTTCTACTGCTCAGATGTTTTGGTGTTTCAGTGTGTATTCATAGAATCAGAATCATAGGACTGGAAGGGACCTTGAGAGGTCATGTAATTCAGTCCCCTGCATTATACCTTGGCATTTAATATTTGTTAAAAACCCCTTTTTATTGAATGATTCTGATATTTAAAATAAATCCTGATAGCATACCTAATTCAATTAAGTTAAATCCTGCTTTTATCATTCAAAAGATAAATTAGTCTTTATAGCTGAACAGGAAGCAATGAAGCAAGTTCATCTCATCCTAAAATTGAGCAGGTCACTTAAATTAGGAAGCTTGATTTTATGGCACATTGAAGTAGGAGATCCTTGGTCAGCTCCTAAGCACAAGCAAGCATCACCCTTCCCATCCTAGGATAGCTTCAGGGCATGTTTGATTGAGACTGTATACTCTTACTCAGCTAGAACACTAGAAATGTGCCATAGCAGGTGTCCATAACTGCTTTGAGACCTAGTGAACAAAATATGCAGACAAATTGGAAGGGGTAATTGCTTGTTACATCCATTCATTGTAGCTTGTTTTAAATTAGGGTTTGTCTACATGATGGGGTAAAGCAATCTATGGGGGTGTGATTTCTAAAGCGCACTAATATGTTGCATGATAATTGGTCTGTGTAAACCCTGCTGATGTGCTTTAACATAGTGCATTTAATGTGCAACACCTTTGTGTGCTTTTTAAATTAAAGTCTGAGGGAAAACACATACCTACTAATCTAACTGTGAATGAATAGCTGAGGTTTGTCTCCTCATCCCATCCCCTTAGCCTTATTCTGGGCTTGCTGAGATTTTCTTCTGGTTTTAGCTCAATATAACATCAAGTAGCAATAACTTCAGAGCAATCGCTGCACTGCGCCAGAGTTGGAAATCAGTACATAAACTTTGCCTTCAAAATCAGTGCATATATTTAAAACAAATTAATGAACACAAATGTATTATTAAGTTCTTCTAGGCACATGGGATGCTGCTAACTTTATTTTTCTTTATTAACTTATAGATTGGTGAAAAAGGTAAAGAAGAAATTAGCTAGTGATTTCCTTAGTATCTAAGGCCTGGTCTACACTAGCTGGGGTGTCATCCTAAGGTATGCAACTTCAGCTATGTGAATAACGTAGCTGAAGTCGGCGCATCTGAGATCAACTTACCTGGCATCCTCATGATGGCTGCGGGCTCCCATGTCGAGTCCACTTACTCCTCTTGGCGAGTTGGAGCTCTGGACTTGATTGGGAGTGCCCTTAGACATGAGAAATTGAGCCCCAAATGAGATGCGATAGATCGATCTCCGATAGATCGATCGGTACCCGCTGATCTGGTGGTGAAGACATAGCCTAAGGAAGCAGAGGAGTAACAGTGCACACTGAACACCAGCAGAGAATTCATTTTCACAGCTGTGAAGTTCTAGACAGATAGAGCTGTGTGATGGTGGAGCATCTTTTTTGCTACATTTTATTATTATTTTAGTTTAAGCAATTTTATGTTTCCACAATGTTGCTTTTCAGCAAAAAAAGTGAGATTTGTATTATGCATCAAGAATATATACTCTGGTTCCAAGGTCCAGAAGGAAGTGAGAGGCAAACCAGTTGAAAGTCTCTGGGTAAAGATAAAAGGGTTAAAATAGGTGTGAGGTCATGATAGGTATCTCTATAGACCACCAAATCGGGAGGTGAAGGTGGGTAAGGCATTTCTAGAACAAATAACAGAAATATCTAGAACACAAGACCTGATGGTAGTGGGGGGGCTGTCACTAATTAGATATCAGATGGAAAAATAATACCAAACGCAAAATTTCCAATAAATACTTAGAATAAGAACTAAAGAATGGTCAGATCAGTGGTCCATCTAGCCCAGGATCCTGTCTTCTGACAGAGGCCAATGCCAGATGCTTCAAAGAGAATAAACAGTAGAGGGCAATTATTGAGTGATCCATCCCCAATCAACCACTCCCAGTTTCTGGCAGTCAAAAGGTTAGGGATACCCAGAACATGAGGTTGCATCCCTGGCCATCTTAGCTAATAGACATTGATGGACCTATCCTTCATGAACTAATCTAATTGTTTTTTAACCCAGTTATATTTTTAGCCTTCAGAGCAACCCCGGCAATGAGTTTCAAAGGCTGACTGTGTATTGTTTGAAGAAATCCTTCCTTGTATTTATTTTAAACCTGCTGCCTATTAATTTGAATGTCTCCTGGTCCTTGTGTTATGTGAAGCAGTAAATAACATTTCCATATTCACTTTCTCAATGCTATTCATGATTTTATAGACCTTTATTTTATCTCCCTTTAGTTGGCTTATCTCATATGAGATAAATCTCTCCTCATATGGATGTTGTTCCATATTCCTAATAATTTTTGTTGCACTTATCTGTGCTTTTTCTAGTTCCAATCTACCTTATTTGGGTTTGCCAGAACTGCATGAGGTATTTCAGGTATGGGCATACCATGTATTTTTATACTGGCATTAAAAATACCAATATAAAAAATACTTCATACTTTTTTGGATGAAAAGTATCAGCAAATAAAAAATAGTAACAACAATTTGACCTCCAGATTGGATGGTAAGCAGAAGTCCATGTTAATGCCAACATTACCAACTATTACCTATCCACTAGACCATCACAGAACAGTATCTGTGACACCATTTGTCAGTGGGATTGCTTAACAGCAATGATAGCTTATTTTGAGGGGGAGAATTCAAAGCCAATTTCAGAACAGAAGTAACAGCTGCCATTGCAGCAGTTTAGTGTGAGCTTTGCAGCTGCAATAGCTGCTCTGTTTTCTGATCAGTGAATAACTTGCAGTCCACTATGATTGGATCCTCTTACCCACAGTCCTTTCTTGACTACTATTATTTGATTGCCACTCACCATCAGGAGTCCTCTGCTTCTCTTCCTCCTTGGGCTCTGTGACAGCATGTTCATCTCTTCCAAATGAACGGATACAGCAGAACAATCATCCTCTCCAATTTTGACATCATGAGCGTAAGCCTCCTTCTCTCTGTGGATCATCTCTATTCCTCCCAGTTAATTTTTGCAAATTAGACCTACACTTTTTTGGCAGCATTCTGAGGTCTGCTGGCTAAATAGACTGTCTGGGAGGGAGCCAGGGCTGAAGAAGCTGTTATAACTTCAGGGGCTGTGTCCAGCATTCAGCCAGTGACCCTTGTTAAAGGTGCCTCTGTTGGAGAAATCCCTCCTTCTTTTGAGAACGCAGAACCAACTCTGTCGCTGCTCCTGACCATTTCCATTTTTTTGAGGGCTGTCTCAGATGCTAGAACAGAGCAGGGCTCTCATCTTTCTCAGGAGCTATGTTCCTGTACAGTAAAGCTGTCCTGAGAGACAGTCAAATTTCACATCAGATACTGGAAAAAGATGCAGTTTCCAACTTTACTAATAAAAATGCAGTCCCCCGGCTTTATAGTTTAGAATCTCAGGCACTGGAAAACTAACATGTACTAGGCCTCATTCTTATTCATACCAGTATGCATCACTGAAGTCATTGGAGTAATACTGATGTGAGAGCAGAATCAGAACCAACGCTTTTTTTTTCTGATTGACTCAGATCAGAAAAAAAATGCAGCTTTTTCCTCACATTAAAAGTCTTCTGTTAGTTCACCTGAACTCCAGAAGACCAAGCCAAATCAAAACTTCATCCCTACTAAATGTGAAGTAGTGTTTAAATTAAGAGAGAAAATTTCACAGAGATCTGCTAGCAAAGCCTAAAGTCATAGAGTTGAAGGCCAGAAGGGACTTCTAAATAGATGGTCAGACTAGATAATCTACTACTGGCCACCCACTCCGCCCAATAGCCACACACTAACCCAACAACTGAATTGAGACCAATGTTTACAACCCATAGAAGATTAGACTATTATGTACCACAAGCAGTGTGTGTGTGTGGGGGGGGGTCGGTAGGGGGGTAGGAACTAAGGTGCGTCAATGCTTGAGGCTCCTGCAGTAGAAGGACAATGATTAAATGAGATACTTGCCCAGATGCGTCATGCTGCAGTTGAAAGCAAACCCCGCCCCAAAGTCACTGCCAGTCTGACCTGGGGGAAATTCCTTCCTCACCCAACATACGGTGATCAATTAGACTATGAGCATGAGAGTAATAACCAGCTAGCTAAGCACCTGGAAAAAGAATGCTCAGTGCTACCTCAGAGTCCTGGCCCAGTCCCCACAATGTCCCATCTTTAGCTTGGCCATTCCCAATGCTTCAGAGGAAGGAGATTCAAAAATTTATCCCTAAATACATGTTACGTTTTTGCGTGGGAGGGGAGTTGTGAAATCCCTTCGCTGACTCCTGCAAGTGGCTGGCTGAAACCCTGACACATGAGCTTTAGGAACATAGGACATAAACCAGAAGTGAGCTATTTGGTGTTGAGCCCTGCTGCCCACCATCACAAACAAACCTGTTATACGATTGCATTCAAATTGGTCCACTTCTCTCTTAAAATTAATTAACCCTTTGGTTAGAAATGTTCGTCTGATTTGCAGCCTGAATTTGTTCGTAGCTACTTTATATCCATTTGTTCTTGTGCCAACATTTTCCTTTAGCTTAAATAGCAATTTACACTCCTTGGTGTTTACCGCCCTGATACATTACTATGGGGCAACCATAATCCTCTCACCTTTCTTTTTCTAGAGTAAGCAAGGCAAGCTCTTCCAATCTCCTCTTGTAAGACAGGCCCTCCATGCCCCTGATTATCCTAGTGGCTCTTCTCTGGACCTGTTCCAGTTTAAATTCATTTTTCTTGAACATGGGTGGCCAGAGCAGTACACAGTATTCCAAATGACATCTTACCAATGCCTGACACATGACATTAATGCTTTTATCTCTACTGGAAATACCTCGTCTAATACAACTTTTTCACAGATGCATCACAAATAGGCTTAAACAGCAAAAACCAACAAAACTTGTTCATTCTGCTAAATTTGTGCAATATTCTGTATTTATGTAAAACGTATGCATATATAAATGCACACACATGCCCATTTTTAGAGAATGATGGAAGATGTTCAAATGCGAGGAGTGAGGAATTGTTTGCAAGCACTGAAGCAGAGCTGTGCAAAACTTTCCTATTGAAACCTTAAATGAGGTAACAGTCATTTGCTTTTGGGTTATGTTACTCCAAAATTATTCTAGCTGCACTGAGGTCTGCAAACTAGTGGATTTGGACTGATTTATACATGGGTGTAAATGGGAAAATTGATTTTTTTTGACCTGAAACAAGGCAAAATGACTATTGGACTATGTAATAGGATCAGCTTGTGTTTTGCTTTTTCCAGACTTGAACCCCAGAACAGAACACCAGGAAGCAAATCCACCCAAACTACAAATGATGAAAAAGTTCTCACAATTCTATATAGACAGGAACTAAGAAGGTTCAGCAAGTTCTATTTCAGTGTAAGAAAGCACTTGAGCCCCATTCGTGGCATATAGGTTATGGAGTATAATTCTTAGATGGTCAGGGAGGCAACCCCATGCTCTGGCTGTGGTGCAGTAAATCGACCTGTCTACACTGACTTAACTGGAATTATGCTGATTTACTCTAGCTCATGATCTGGCCCCTTTTTGTGTTCTATTTTTGCAATAATTAATGGCTTAAATAATAATAATGTATCCTAGAAACTGACATCAAAGTATGCTGCCAAGAATGAATTTGAAGTAGTATGTGGGCATCACAATCTGGACTAGTTTAGCAATAATATAAATTGTTTTCTATAGGCACATGATGTTTGGTGTAGGAACACTGGGCGCAGATTTCATTACACTTCTCTCCGTGAAGTGTTGTTTCACAAGCAATGCAATTTCAGTATTTATACTCTGGTTTGTATATGTCTTTGGATTTCTTAGAGTGAGAGTCACTGTGTACATGTAAGATGATAGTACTACTAACCAACCTAGCTAAAACTACCTTAGTAACTTTAAAATTTTGATTTTACACAAGCTTTTTCTTTATGCTATATCTTCTCGGATAAAGACTCATGTCCCTGTACTGATAGTTGTTAATATTCTGGACAGACCTTAAAATAAGTGTCCAAGATAATGAAAAATGGAGCATCATAAAGTAATGTTCATGGCTACAGCTGTTACTGTGGAGTCTTCGCTCCAGTTATTATTTTCATTAGCTTAACTGGACTCATTGGTGCTACATGATAGTATTATAGTATATGGCACATTATGGATCCATGCATGTTCAGATAAAGGAAAACCTACTTTTGTCCCTAAAAGATAGTCTTACAGGTTCAACATGTTGCTATGCCTGATGTAGGAATACTTCTCTTAACCAAAACCCCAAACATACACAATCACACGCTCTTGTTTAAATTTGGGAAACACTGGAATACAAATGTTTATTTCTTTGCTTAAAAAAGCCACAAGACCTTCCTACTTGAGAGCAAGGTCTTGTTCTTGAAGATTAGAAAAAGAGATCTATTTATTTTAGTTTAAAGCCAGTTTTTATTTTTCAAAAATATGTTTGCAGAACAAATTGAAACAAGTAAATTGTAGGAAATCTTGATGTGCTCACAAAAGAGGCAAACATCAAACTGTTCTCTGCAAAATGATTCACTCTGTGTATATGTATTACTGCATTTTCAATAATAATAGATAATAACATTTAGCTTAAAGTGTTGACATCTTCAAAGTGTTTTCACAGACATTAAATCTTAATAGCAAATGCTACAGTTAAGATTTCAAAACACTTTCCACTGCAATCTCTTGTTTTTATTTTCTCAGACTTTTGGAAAAAAATACCCCAATTTAAGACAGAAACACTCAACACTTGGGCTAAATCAAAAATATGGGGTTTCCTGGGGAAGTTTGGAGAAAATACCTGGAGTTGTTTCTGTGATAAAGTGCAAGAAAAGCGTGCTTTCCTTTTTATCATCACACTTGGATATTTAGCTGAAATAAGTTAAGAATGTGGTTTTAATAAAATACAACAACGTGAGTACAACTCTACATATACCTTGTTTAGTAAGAAGATGTATAAAAAGTAATTCTTATTTGTATGTAGGACTATACATTTAGGTATCATTTCCATTGCACAACAATTTGTTTTCTCCTTTTTCTCATTTCTTCTGTCCTATACTCCCCAAGTAGGATCTGGATTTTCTGGTGCAATGGCCTGCCAAAATTTGGACCAATGAAAAAATCCTTAATCTAAGTTCCTAAAAAATGGACAACTAGAATGGTCCTGGGTACTCATTTATGGCATATCATCCTTAAGCATGGCCCTGTAATAAGAAATCTTGCAATTTCGATTAACAATTCTGGAATGGATTATAATAAAAAGACTAGCTGGTGCTTATCATGTTCTGCCAGGTGGGCATGATGACACATTTAGTCATGGGTTTTATAGTAAAATTGGAAAATGAATGCTTGGAAATGTTAAAGCATGGTCATTTGTCGAATTGGGTTATGTTAAGTGCTTTCCGTGGGAATTGAATTTACATGGGGAGGAGTTTGGAAAATGACTAAGTTGGTTGCATCATGGGAAATGAGGGAGTTCAGAGGGGTATACACCCCTTCTGGGGTGTGTGTAGGGAAATCCCTTATGTGCTTATTACCCTGCTAGTTAATCTTTTTCTAGCTACAAAAGGTTATAATACTTGGATCCCACATCAAAACGTGTGGGCTTGCAAAGTCTTTAAGTACTTCAGAAACTGTTGGTTTTATGGTGTGTTAGTAACTTATTGTGTAGTATATGGCAGATTTTCTTTTCATATGAGTCACACCCTGCCCTTCCTACTCATCCTCCATCTTACACTGCTACACACACATGATGTGTGCACGCAAGGTCCACATACAGTGCATATGTTATCTCTTTGTTGTAAGGGCAAGCGGCAGATAGGACCTGGAATGAATTAGCATTAGGATAGCTCTCTTAGGTCCTAATCATGTAAATCCTTATGAGTAGTCCCATTGGTTTCAGTATCTTATGTAATTAAGGGTTACTCGTATGAATAAGAGTTTGCAGGACTGGATCCTTATTGACTATATACATGTGCATATAGTCAATGCTTATGTATGAAAAAAGCAAAAAAACTGAGCATAGAAGGTCAGTTTTGCTGATTGGTAATATGACCACATGTTCTGACTGAACTAATGGAAATGTCACTGACAGAGTAAAGCACTCCAAATCACATTTGTGGTGCTTGTGTAACTTAGGGTGACCAGATGTCCTGATTTTATAGGACCAGTCCCAATTTTGGGGTCTTTTTCTTATATAGGCTCCTATTATCCCCCCCCCCTTTCCGATTTTTCACACTTACTGTCTGGTTACCCTAGTGTAACTTGAGGAAAATTAACAACTGGAAAAATTTAAATGTGAACCATCCTGACAGAAAATATGGGCCACATCCTGTAAAGTGCTGAATGCCCTTCAAAGGTTCCCAGCTGCCTCAGCTCCTACAGAAATAAGAGATACTCTCTACCTCTAAGATGCAATTTGGAATCTTGCAGTATAGGATCCTATATCATCTTTTTCTGGAAGCACAGGTCTCTGTGCCCAAAAGCAATATTAATCTTCATTTGCTTTTTCATCTACATTTTGCAGTCCTGGTGGCACCCATTCCCATTCTGGCTTGCCAAGTGGCTGAACAAAGAAAGAACCTGGCACACAAGCATATTTTCAAAATCTTTCCACAAATGCCAATTTCAGGAATGTATAAATCAACTGCCCACCATAGATTTGTTTGCCCTACTCAAGTATAATGTTGCTGCTGTTGAACCTCTTTCAATCAGTGAAGATCAAAAAGAAAAAAAAATAAGGCTGGGGATATATCTAAAATGCATTTATATTGGGCATATATGATTGGTGACTCTATATGAAGGTTTTGTTCGTAAGAGTTTAGAAAGTGGTAGTACTTACAGGTGGTGAGGCAGTAAGAGGTTTATGCAGTCTTCCCAAATGAATTCTGTTATGTTTTTATGCCAAATTGCACTGTAGATTATAGATGGAGCTGGCTGTGTTCCCTATAATTAAAGTTGTCTGATATTTCCTATGTTCCTTGCTTATAACTTTGCGAGATGTTAAGTGTTTGGGCAGAAATTTTCCATGCCTGGAGATTGCGTAAGGCTTAATCGTTTTGGAAAGTTTCAGCCAAATTAGCTCTGCCATTTCTGAGAACCAGGTTGGGGAAAAATATATCACAACCTGTATCTCTAGGGTTGATATATTAAAGATATTTTAATATATCTAAAGTTAAATTAAGAAGGTGACTTTTAAGACCCTTTATACATATATTTGTTTCTTGGTATCTCTTAAATCAAACAGATGTATCATATATTCTTCTCTCTGAAAAAAAGAGTTTGCTGAAAGAGGGACAGTTGCTTCAGCACAATTAAAATACAACATCCCCACTTCAGGCTATGAGATAAAAATGCTATATGGGACATATGTTGCAGAGAATATGTAGAAATCGGGGAATTCTTTATAAATGACACAGATAATCACCGGTTGGATCAAATTATTTGGTTGCTTCAGGAAGAAATGATCAAAATATTATCTTCTATTTTTTCTTCAGTCATTTATCCATAGGTCATTGATGATCATGTAAGTTACACATCTGAGTTGTTGCGTTAAGGTTCAGATCCAAAACACATGGCCCTGAATGGGCTTTGTATCAGAAAGTATTTTACAGAACAGAATATTTTACAGAAAGTATTTTTCTTTATGTGTATGGTCAGGTCTGCCTAACGATTATATTTACTGACAAATAAGTTTTGTTTTGTTTTTTTCTTTTACCACTTATACTGTTCTATCCATGTCTTTTTAATGAATATAATATTATCTATGTTTCCTTTTCTTTTCAATTTAAGAAACTTTATTGAGAATGTGAGGAATCGAGGAACTTTTAATGCACTTGTGATATTAAAGTTATAATGTTGAATTTGTTCTTTTTATTCTTTTTTTGTAATTTATTTATTTTGATGTAGTGGGATGTTATAGTTTGTTTTTCAATAAACTGAAACTACAACATATGACAGTTCTTGTCTGATTATATCATCTTTTTCAACATATTGTCATGTAATGGGGTGTATAATGTATGAGTTTGTTACAACTTCAAGAATATTGTCAACTTGTACCACAACATCTTTATTTGGATAATCAAGCCAGAAGAGGGCAATGTTAATCTTAATAAAAATATATTTTGACTTCATTTGTATCTTTTTTTGCCCTTGAACATTTACATTTCTTGCCTAAAAGTTGATGGTAACTTTAGGGTAATCCGGCAAATTCATAAGGATATGACTGATGTCATTCATGTGAGTTCAATGGAACTACTCCTGAAACATATTAGTTTCTTCACTCATGCAGGATTGGGGCCATTTAACTGTGGATCTCATTCATGGATTTTTAGACCTTTGACTTGTAATAAAATATTATTTTACAGGATTAAATTGAAAATTGCAATTTTGCATTTCAAACAGTATAAACCATTTTTTTAAAAAAAAAATGGCCTGTGATTTTTTTTTTGTTAAGAAACCAGACTTTCAAAGTTAGGTGTACATGCATGTATTGGAAATTGTACATTCAGAAACTGGTTTCAGAGTAGCAGCCATGTTAGTCTGTATCCACAAAAAGAACAGGAGCACTTGTGGCACCTTAGAGACTAACACATTTATTTAAGCATAAGCTTTCATAGGCTACAGCCCGCTTCATCGGATGCATAGAATGGAACAGACAGCAGGAAGATATATAAATATATATATATATACACACAGAGAACATGAATAGGTGGAAGTTGTCATACCAATTCTAAAAGGCTGTTTAATTAAGATGTTAATTAAGATATTATTTCTCCTATTGATAATAGCTCATCTTAATTAAATAGCCTCTTAGAACTGGTATGGGAACTTCCACTTTTCCATGTTCTCTGTATACATATATATATATCTTCCTACTGTCTGTTCCATTCTATATATCTGATGCAGTGGGCTATAGCCTACAGAAGCTTATCCTTAAATAAATTTGTTAGTCTGTAAGGTGCCACAAGTACCCCTGTTCTTTTTACATTCAAAAACTGGGGCTGAAATCCTGACCTCCATCGATTTCAATGCAAGTGTTGCCACTGATTTCAGTGGAGCCAGGAGTTTGCCCCAGATTAACATCCAGAAATCAGGCATTTAAAGGCACATAAACCCCATTCAGTGTGTAACTGTTCGTTCACACTGGGGGAAAAAAACCCTAGGATTTGTATGCACTCATTTTTTAGTATTGGTGTATGCAAAGATATGTATACAGTTGTCCATGTCTAAATGAAAATATGTCCGTAAGTTTTAAAAATATTTCTTATAAATGACAGTCCTGTTACTTACTTCCCTGTGTACTGGAAGTCACACAAGCACTTAAGTATCTAGCCACATCAAGGCCTTTAGTAGTTTTCATTGTAGCAATAATATAGGTTCAAGATGGAAAAGATTGTCACACTGAAACTACTTTATATTAACATCACATGAAGTTTTCTAAAAAGATATACAATATTCAAGTAAGAGATTGTATAACACCATAGCAAAGATCTGTACTTGAAGATCAGACAATAAAATAAAAAAACTTCCTTATTTAAACACCTTATGTTAACTTTACTAGTTATGATGCTCCTATGAATAAAGGCTGCATGTTTGGGTTGCCAGTTTGAGCCTACATGTCTGAGGAAGGAACAAGTTAATATTTTTTGCATTTTTGACATTGTAATATGGAGTAGATTGAAAATAAATGCTGAATAAAGAGCTCTGCCCACCGATGCAAACTACAGATGGATTAGTGAAGAAGTAACTGTTTTCACCTTCTGTTTAGGACAGTTGCTTCATCTTGCTTATTTTAATTTAAATTCTTTTACTGGAAATACTCTTGCTAATAGTTATTTCCATCATCTGGTATTATATTTTTATCCCAGTGTAGGTTAATTGTAGAACTTCAGCCAAAAGAGATTTATACATAATAAACTCTATGGGCACAATAAAATACAAATAAAGAATATATGGCATCTTCCACCAAGGTTCCCAAAAATGCCTTGCAAGCACTAAAGAGTTGAGCCTGTAATGCCCCTGTCAGATAGTATTTACATCCTTTCCCAAACGCACACAGGAACACTGTGGCAGAGTCAGGAATAGAAACCAAAGGTAAAATCTTGGCTTTACTTCATTAAATGGAAATTTTGCCACTGATTTCAGTGGGGTCAGGATTTCATCCCATATCTTTTGACTGTTGCCATAAACACCAAGTAGGCCATTCTTCCTTCTGGTTGGATTTAAAATTATATAAATTACAAATTTAATGCCCTTCTAGGCTATGTCTACACTTACAGTAGTCTGTAGAATACATATACTGCATACCTCCATAGTCTACATATAAAAAGCTTTGTAGATAGCTTAGGAGAGAGGAGTTAAAAACATTCCCAAACCT
Source organism: Dermatemys mawii (assembly GCA_007922305.1). Lineage (NCBI taxonomy): Eukaryota > Metazoa > Chordata > Testudines > Dermatemydidae > Dermatemys > Dermatemys mawii. The sequence goes on along the minus strand of ML677336.1, from coordinate 2,725,458 downwards.
TAGGGTATATACCCTACAAGCCATGGCTCCTACGTGCTACACTGTGTCATGCTGCCTCCCTGATGCTGTCCCTTATTCCCACTGGAAAGGCTCCAGCAGCTCCTCAGTGCTGGAGCTTCTCCGTGCTGCATAGAGCTGCCAAAGTTTTCACCTCCACATGTAACTACACACTACAGTGTGGATTCAGTCCCCTTTTCACTGCCACATGGTAGCTATATCTACGCTACATGCTGCTGCCACTGTAGACAAGGCCATATTCTGTCATCTATCTCACTTTTATCTAGGTTTTTCATCTCAATTTCTTACTACCTGATGTAAGCGGGGTCTGAATGAACTCTTCCCTGACAGTTAGCTGGGAGTGGGAGAGACTTCAGGAGAAAACTGTATTTACATGATACACTTACTCTGATTAGATATCCAGTAGATAGAGGGGTGTTGCTTAAAATGATCAACTTTGGCTAGTGTTGGGTTTACAAATCTCCTTAGTACTCAGTCTAGGGGTAGCGAAATGCTGCTATCGATGTTGTTGTCTTTAATGTATGAATAAAAGGGAGAAGAATTGTGCTTAATTTGTCTCAAACGAGGAGGCCACCCTCATCTCAAAGGACCTCATTAAGCCAGGGGCTTGAATGCCAGACTCCTGTGAAAGTAAAAGAGATGGGGGCAGATGTCCCAGCCAGGAGGTATGGACTCTCCCTAAGGCTCCCTGGTCACTTTAGCTTGTTCAAAGATAGGCTTCTAATGAAGCCTATTTAGCTCTTTTTGGTATGTTAAGTATTCAATGAGAGCTGAAATCACTGTTGGGGGCAGTGTTTCTGCCCAGCCTACTGAGAGCTAAAAATCACTAAGAAACTGACCTACAGAAGTCATAGCAGAGAGATGGGTGGCAACAAGAAGTGACTGATGGGTGGCTGGCAGGAGCGACCAGTGAAAGTGGCAAGTAGTTGGCTGGCAGGGCAGCTAGGCTCCAAGGAACAGTGGCTGGCAGGGTGGCCAGCAGAGAGGAACAGCGGCTGGTGAGGCAGCCAGCCAGAGCAAGTGCTCAAATGGTGGAGTAAGCTGGGTATCTTCTTCCCTGGGTGGTTAGGTGAACTCACACAGATGCACTTCTGAAACCTGGGTCTTCACTGACTAAGGACAATCACTGTGAGTGGGCTATGGGGAGGGAGCGGAGGGAGGGCACAGTGAAGGAATTTTTTGTTGTAGAACTCCAGAACACGAGGCAGAAGACTCTGCCCCATGCACTCTGAGGTGTGTGTGCTGCTCACGGTTTTAGGTTTGACATTTTACCTAATTAATGTCAGGTGACTTCTCTCCTTTCATTAAAAGTTTCTTTTCTAGGCTCAGACTCTGCACTTGTGAGTGGGGAAGTTTTGCCTCTCAGAGGCACCCAGGGTTGGTGCGTTATTTTTCCAAGGTGGTAGTTCAAGCTGGTTCTGGGTTCTGTTGCTGAAAAGGAAACTTTAGATATTGAACCTTGCCCGTGTTGCTGCTGAGTCCACCTGACAGAAGTGTTACACTCATATTACTTTGTAGACCTTCTGTAATGTCAAAAAGTACATGAAGATGTATTAGCAGACCAGTGTCCACTGAAAGAGGGTTCCCATCAAGATCTGTGTTCTAATCCAAAGAGTATATGGTGGTAGGGATCCTGATCTTTTTGGCAGAGTATTTAATGGAGTTACATCATATAGCTGAAATCATAATTAAGTGCAATAAGTAGGAAAAGTGGGGTAACAAAGCAAAAGTTATTGTTAGATGCATATGAGGCGGGAGGAGGGACTTAATCAAAGACATTACATTGGTTCATTTTTAGTGTTTAACCATTAGCAAAAAATAAAATAAAATCAAATCTGGTAATCTCCACAAAAATTTTCTCATGTAAGGACCTATTTAAATAATTGTATGGATGTGGAAAAACGCTAGAGGTTTAAATACATCTCCATTGCTTTCATTTAAATTATATTTGTTTGCTGTGCTTCCTGTGTCTGCACAAGAACAGGTAAAATCCTTCCTTTGCCTTTCACAAAATAGTGTCTTCCTTCTTTCCAGTACCTCTCTGTTTCAAATAACAATGATGATAAATTACAGAACTAGTTGCTTTTTCTAACATTAAATGAGGTAATTTACTAGAGTAAAGAAAACAGCATTATCCCTACAGCTTCTCTCTTCATGCTTCGCTGTAGAACATCTGGCCAGAACTGTCTTCTGCCACTTTTAAATAAATAGCAGATATCCCCACAAGCTGCTTCTTTCCCCCTTGAAAACTTCTGCAGCTTCTCCTGTTCATATTCCATTAGAACTGCAACCATTTTAGAAAAGTGATTGCTTCTGAGTGAATGCAGTAAGGATTACCCCAGCACAGCCCTGTTGTTTGGATTTGGGTAGGGGAAGCCAAATGCAATAGGCTATGAAGACGATACAGTGGCAGTCGTGGGGAATGAAAGGAGGGGGGAGAATGTGAAGCAAACGTAGTATAGTCTTGGATGACAGACTCCTGCAGAGGTATGAACTGAAGGTTTACATTATCAAGAGCAGAGACCACCACACTTGCAGGCACCCTTTTTGATTTTTCTCCAGAGGAAGTGAATACCGTGGCTATTTCTGAAGCTACAATATGTATATCTTTCACTGGGTAGAGCCTAGTTCAGCATGGCTATCATGTCAAAAATGTTTCCAACTTATCTTATGTTTGCTTGTGTAGTATCATCTTTATAGATAGGCATATGATCAACAACATTTTTTCCAAGAGGTGGCTGTTAGACGCATTCAGATCTATTTTATGGTTAATTCATTCCCATCATGGTCAATCCTGTCCATATCTAATTCTTTTGGTCTTGTGTTTCTCTTTAGCTTATTCTTATTCAAACATTTGAAGACAGTGCTCTGATTCTAGCGTCTTCAATCTCTGCTAAAATCCATATTACATTTTAAAATTACAACTGTTATTAACTTTGAGTGAGTACAAATCAGATAGAAATCTGTGTAATAGTTGGATTCCAAAACCAGACTAGACTCTCCAAAGGAATTGAATTGAAGTTTTTCACAGAGCTGTAGAAACCCTAGTTATGAGTGCTGTTTTCTTTAGCTAAAGGTTTCAAGTGGGTGATTGACGATACTATTTTGCAATGAGAGGCAATAAGATGGCTTCAGTGACATCTCTTCCATGCAATTTCAGCCTCTGCAACCTTGAACTAATTGAAAAAAAAAATCTTTATCTTGCAGGGCTTCTTTCATAAAGCATGGCAATCTGTGTATACAATTAAGTTAATCATTTTTAAACCTATAAATAATTTGTGGTCATTACAATGAAAAGCCCATGTCTGTTTTGCATATGAAAGACCGGCTGTTGTAGAGATTTCCAAAGGAGATAAATAATGTCCTGTTAAAATAAATGTGAAAAAATAATGTAATGTTGCAATGAAGCAAAGAAATACTAAAGTCATTTCATTTTCCTTTGAATAGCTGTCCTGCATCTATTCCCTTCTCAAAGTATATGCACTATACCAGCGATTCTCAAACTTTTTGGTAACCCCTTTTTTCGTTACTTGCCAGATGCCGCGACCCTTGTGTGTCCACTAAAATGCCTCCGAATTGATTCCTTTCACATTCAGCGACTTTTCAGTGGACATGCTGCGTGCTTCACAGTGTCTGCCGAAACCGGAAGCAATCACTTCGGTGGCTTTTTGGCATATACTGTGAAGCGCGTGGGATGTCCACTGAAAAGCTGCTGAATGCATAAGGAATCAATTTGGTGGCATTTCAGTGGCACCAGGAGCTCACGACCCCATTGGAAGTGGCTGGCGACCCCAGTTTGAGAACCACTGCACTATACATACAAAAAAAATCATTCAATTTGTTTCCAGAACCTATAACTCTCAGTAGAGTCAATAGCCAAATCATGGCTAACTCTGTATTAATGTCCAGTATCAGAGGGGTAGCCGTGTTAGACTGGATCTGCAAAAGCTACAAAGAGTCTTGTAGCACCTTATAAATTAACAGCTATTTTGAAGCATAAGCTTTCGTGGGTGAAGACCCACTTCATCAAATGAATGTTGTGGAAATCTCCAGAGGCAGGTATCAATATGCAGGCAAGATAGAAAGGTAAATTCAATCAGGGAGGGTGAGGCCCACTTCCAGCAGCTGATTTGGAGGTGTGAACACGCAGAGAGGAGAAACTGCTTTTGTAGTTGGCGAGCCATTCACAGTCTTTGTTTAATCCTGAACTGATACCGTTAAATTTGCAAGTGAACTGGAGCTCAGCAGTTTCTCTTTGAAGTCTGGTCTTGAAGTTTTTTTTGCTGCAGGATGGCTGTCTTTAGATCTGCTATTGTATGTCCAGGGAGGTTGAAGTGTTCTCGTACAAGCTTTTGTATATTGCCATTCCTAATATCTGATTTATATCCATATATTCTTTTATGTAGGGATTGTCCAGTTTGGCCGATGTACATAGCAGAGGTGCATTGCTGGGTAGATGTGCAGCTGAATGAACCAGTGATGGTGTGGCTGCTCTGGTTAAATCCTGTGATGGTGTCACTGGTGTAGATATGTGGGAAAAGTTGGCATCAAGGTATCAAGGTCTGTTGCATGGATTGGTTCCTGAGTTAGAGTTACTATGGTGTGTTGTATAGTTGCTGGTGAGAATTTGCTTCAGATTGGCGGGTTGTCTGAGGGTGAGGACTAGCCTGCCTTCCAAGGCTCGTGAAAGTGAGGGATCATTGTCCAGGATGAGTTATAGATCACTGATGATGCGTTGGAGAGGTTTTAGCTGAGGACTGTAGGCGATGGCCAGTGGTGGTGTGCTGGTTTCTTTTTTGGGCTTGTCCTGCAGCAGAAGGCTTCTGGGTGCACATCTGGCTCTGTTTATCTGTTTCTTTACTTCCTCATGCAGGTATTGTAGTTTCAAGAATGCTTGGTGAAGATCTTGTAGGTGTTGGTCTCTGAGAGGTTGAAGCAAATACGGTTGTACCTCAATGCTTGGCTGTAGACAATGGATCATGTAGTGTGTCTGGGATGGAAACTGGAGGCATGAAGGTAGGCATAGTGGTTGGTAGGTTTTCAGAATAGGGTGGTGTTTATGTGACCATCACTTATTTGCACCATGGTATCCAGGAAGTGGACCTCCCGTGTAGACTGGTCCAGGCTGAAGTTGATGGTGGGGTGGAAGCTGTTGAAATCGTGGTGGAGGAAAACCTGGCTGCAAGACTTGGAGGAAGCAGGTCCAGAGGGGAACAAGTCTTATCTGTGAAGACCATTAAAGGACCAGGAAGCTAAGGAAGGAGGATGAAATCCTTGTAAAGGACTGAGGGTGATTTGGGTACTATTGGATGATGTCCATGACTTCAGAAAGGGAGTGACCATTTGCAAGGCATTTCTGAGGAGGAGTTCCAAGGGGGTAGAGTGACCAGCCAGCAAGTGTGAAAAATCAGAATGGGGATGGGGGTAGTAGGAGCCTATATTAGAAAAAGGTCCAAAAATCAGGACTGTTTCTATAAAATCAGGGCATATAGTCAGCCTACAAGGGGGAGGAACAAGCCGGTTCAGTCACCGTCTTCAAAAACTGAAGGAAAAGAAGGAGCTTTGCTACTGGCTTCAAACCATTGCTTTTCTGTCATGGCTGTTGGCTTCTGGCCTCTGACCATGCAATGCTTGACAAAGACACCCATGCTTCTTCCCGCCTCTGGGTGATGACAGGGGTAGGAGTCCGTTAATATGCAATGTCTAAGATTCTGCATCTATAAGCAAGTGACTTCCGATCCAGCAAGTCTGTTGATGTTAAAATATGTGACCCAATGAAACTACAGTACTATCTAATCTTTCCTAGCATGCCCCATTTCCTAAGCCTGAACAGTACAAAAATGAGTTGTGGCAACCATCCTGAATAAGCATCAATCTCTCTGATTTAATTTTTTTAAAAAATATTTATTATAGAGACACCTTTACCTCAGCATGCTTGCAATTGTTTTTAACTCCACCAGATGGTTGGAAATAAGCCTGCATGTATGTGTGTGAAAACACACAAGAGTGTGTGTGGATAGAATCCACAGAATATATTTGAGAAGTGTGTGTAGAATAGTTCCTCAAATACATAAAACAGCCGTAGGCTAAACAATTTTACTGTCTGATATAACTTACCCCCAGCCACACAGGCATATTTCAAGGGTTAGGAGTTATATATTTAATCCTGAGAAATTGTGGGGTGGAGGGGGTTTCATCTAGATTGTCATTTGAATATTAAATGTAACAAGCAGTGTCATCTTAAAAGGTATTTGAATGTTTCATGTAACCTTATGCTGAGGGTGGACGGGAAGAGATTGGCTGTTGCCTAGCAACCAATAATTTGGGTAGGCAGCCTTAATTGGCATCAAACTTGTAGTTTTAACATTAGCCTCAACCCAATCTGACCCTCCATGTATCCAGCTATTTGGCTGGAACATAAATAAATCAGTTGACACTGAGATTGATACTACCCTGTTACTTTAAGGGCTGATAACTAAATGAGCCAGCTGCCTTCTCAAGTATTACACAGAGCTTATAAGGAATTTTTGGTTTATTTAATAAGGTTTAGTCTACATTATAATATCAAATTAATCTAATTAAATCAAAATGAAGTGGGTTTCATATTTTATGCCTTTGCTTAAATGTTCAGTTTAGTTAATAAAACTGGAAATGTGTGTGGTTCAGAGATTTCTTCCCCAGATGTCGGGGTTCCAGACCTGAGTTCCTGGGGAAATAAAATGCAATTATATGGCCCACCTAGTAACACTCCAAAGATCTGCTCGATAATCCTCCCGTAACTGGTGTCCAAACAGGAGCAGCTTTAAGAGTTAGCTTTAGAGGAAAGTTGATTTTATGTGTTGATCATTCCTTTCAATAAGCAACATGGACCCCAGAATCTTTGAGGGCCTGGGGTGATACATACCAGCCAGTCAATCAACAGGCAGACCAATTTCCAGTAATAAGCTTATACTCTTCACATGGGTTATGCTGTGAATTGAAGTGCTTAATATGACATATGACAGCCCTGAATTGAACACTGGCTCATTTAACCGGTAAATAAACTAAATTAATGTGGGTCAAAGTGGTGGGAGGAAGGGCTCACCTCATGCATCTGGGTCTGTCTTAAACAATTGTCTTATACTCTAGATTGTCTACAAGTGTTGCAATTGTGGCATGCACTAGCACATCCTTACTGTCAGATACAAGGCTGGAGATAACACTGTAACTCTCTTCCTCTGGATACAGCCCTCCTTAGTCTCATTGCCCCAGGCTACTGGCTTGCATACACTTAGCAGCCCTTTCCATGAACTGCTGAGATATAACCTCTGGAAATAAAGGTAAACCCCATGGCCAAAAGACCAAGGATGAAGTTCTCAGTGTCTCTATTGGGGAGAAAAAGCAGCACTGACCAGCTTCATTTATGTGAATTATGCTTACCCATAATTCAAACTATTGATTTTTGTTGTTTGGCATAGAATTTATTTTCATGTGCAAATGCTGTAATAGATTATCATCCCTGCACTCAAGAAAGGGCATAGAATTGTGCAGGAGATGCCATAGTTGAGGTGTCACTATCCATTTATGAGAAATGGTCTTTGGCTGAATAAAAAGGCTCAGTTCTCAGCAGCCAGGCATAATGGATTCTGTCCTGAAAAATGAAGAGCTCTGTCCCAGGGAGCTTGTCGAGAGGTCTGTTCCTGTTCTGGGCTGCCCGTTTGGAGAGTCTGAACCTGGTGTGGAGAAATCTATAGAACTGGACTGCAGGAGCAGAATGGAATCTCCAAAATTGACGACTGACAGATGGACTAGAGTAGGACCTGATGGAGCAGTTCTCTCGGGACTTGAGCAAACCACTGGAGGAGAAACAAGGAGTCTGGTGGCACCTTAAAGACTAACAGATTTATTTGGGTATAAGATTTTGTGTGTAAGAAACTCACTTCAGATGCATGGAGTGAAAATTACAGTTACAGGCATAAATATATATTGTTACATGAAGAGAAGGGAGTTACCTTACAAGTGGTAAACCAATGTTGAAGGACAATTTAGTCAGGGTGGGTGTAGTCCACTCCCAATCATTGATGAGGAAGTGTCAATACCAAGAGAGGGACAATTGCTTTGTAGTGAGCCAGCCACTCCCAGTCCCTCTTCAAGTCCAAATAAATGGTGTTAATTTTTCAAATGAATTGTAGCTCAGCAGTTTCTTTTTGAAGTCTGTCTTTGAAGTTTTTTTGGTTGAAAGATGGCTACTTTTAAATCTGTTATTGAGTGTTCAGGGAGATTGAAGTGTTCTCCTATTGGCTTTTGTATGTTATCATTCCTGATGCCTGATTTGTGTCCATTTAGCCTTTAACGTAGAGACTGTCCGGTTTGGCCAGTGTACATGGCAGAGGGGCATTGCTGGCACATGATGGCATATATCGCATTAGTAGATGTGCAAGCAAATGAACCTCTGATGGTCTGGCTGGTGTAGCTAGGTCCTATGATAATGTCACTAGAATAGATATGAGGACAGAAAAGGCAACGGTGTTTGTTACAGGGATTGGTTCCTGGGTTAGTGTTTCTGTGGTGTGGTGTGATGTGATGTGGTGTGGCTGGTGAGTATTTGCTTCAGGGTGGGGACCTGTCTGTAAGTGAGGATTGACCTCCCTGTGAGGCCAATCCGCACTTAAAGTGAGGATTGGCCTCACAGGGAGTGTCAGAAATCCCTGTCGGAAATCAGTGATTCTGGGTAGGGGCTCAATTAATAGTTTAGATAACAACTGCTAGATATATTGAACTCAGCCCTAGTTGTTTCTGCTGTTGACATGTAGAAGAAGTTACTTATAGAAGTATGACTTAGTCTCCTTTCTTGCTGTATTGCCTTTATACCTGATCTGATCAGGAGGGGAAACATATGGACTGCCTGCTCTCTCTGACTTTCCAAGCTTGCGTGGGCTAAGTCCATCCCACTACCTCTCTCAGGCACAAAGGATCCTTGAGAGCAGCAGATGCAGCCTCTCTGGGACATTTGACTTGACATTCCAGAACACACACTGGATAATCTACAGAGATTGTCCAGAAGTGGTGGGATGATGCAGCCTGGGTTTATGCCTCAGAGTTATTCAAACACTTGCTGGACCAGAAATCCTGAAACAATGGAAAGCGGTAGTTTCTTATAAGGGAGAAGTATTTGAGAACTGCATTCCATGTGGGATATTTTTATTTATAGGAATTTGGAGATAAGCTTCTTGCAGAGACCAGCTACAGCTCTGGGCTTGGAGGCAATTTTTTTTCCTCTTAAAAAGAGAAGATAAGAGAAATCTGCCTCCGTTCTGATCAGTGACAATTGGTTTTTAGACTGAGGTATATCTAATTTATATAGAGACTAATTACCCAAGCCTTGCCTCAGGTTTTAAAATGTAAGCACCCATCTCACTAGGTGCCTTGAAAAGTCTTTGCTGGCCAGTGAGGCAGAAGGAAGATAATGCGAATGAAGTGACATCAGACACTCATTATCAAAACTGGATAGTGGAATGTAAAATAAATATATGAAAATTAACCTTTTCAGCTGACCCACTCTGTCTCTATCTCAGCAATGAGCAAAATGGCAACATCCAGGTCTGAATGTGCTCTGTCAGCAGTAGGGTGCTAGAGGAAATGGGGCAGGCTCACAACAGGGAAATTCTTGCTGACATTATGAGACGATTATTAGTGATCTTATGCAGGAGCATGCCTCTACCTTAATAGTGCCAGAATAAATTACCTGTGTTTTGCAGGACAGCAGCTGGGAGAAACTGGCTGATGAGGATTAATGCTGTGGCTGGGCATGGATGTGGACTACAAGACACAAAGTGGAGAGTGCCAGGGGAATCAGAAAAGAGGATGTTGCATTAAATTTCTGATATTTCACTGGGGGAAGGAGAGAGGAGTGTATGGGTGAGATGCATGGATAGTGCAGCTTCCTCTGCAATTAATAACAGCAAGTCTACTAGTTCTGGCAGAAACATTAGGGGTGAAGAAAGCCTGAACACTTCCAATATGTGTAGACGACCAAACAATAAGTTAAATCTGCAGTATGTACTGCACAAGAGAACACAATGAGTGTACACAATGTGTGAGAGAACACGAGTGTACAAAATGTGAGAGAATGTGCCCAATGGGTGCACAATGTGAGAGAACACAATGGGTGTACAAAACTGACATCGTTTAATATTACTGCACACATTTACTTGAGTCAGGTTTTATTAACAGACACAAAAATCAGTTATAATACTGCTTGCATGCTGTCTGAAGTTTCTTTGTTTTTGGATTTTAGTCTACACTATTGCAGTCATATCATTTAAACTATCCAGTCACTACTCTCAGGCCTATCCACTCCCTGTCTTATGAGAGCAATGTGAAAGAAGTTATGCTGCCTGGTACTCCATGAGACTGAAGTGCAGGTCCAAAGATTTACTTAAAGGATCCAAAGATCAGATCCATTAGTACTGGGTGTAAGGTCACACTGGTAGACTAATAGTATTCTTTTTCATACTTAGGATGAAGCCCAAGAAGATCACCCATCCCCTGATGGAGTTCTGAAATAATAGTCCTGAAAGACCACATGCAGCAGAAGACATTGGGGAGGAGGGATACCATGACCAGACTGGTACTCCCTCCTCCAGTTATAGCAGCTCACAAACAGCCTACCATCTATCTGTGCACAGATAGATGCAGAGTGGGGGACAACAACTCAACACAAGACTGCTGGTATCCTCCAAGAAATTCTCCCCAGTAAATTCTCCCCTGTTGACCTCTTGAAAGACTTGGCATGCCTGTCCCACCTTCTAGGCCTGAGAGGCCCATTGATCCTGTGCCTCTTGCATCTAGATCATATGGAAGTAATCAGTACGCCACCTAGGTAGAGAGAATTAATGGAAGTCCAGGCTACCCCAAATGAACCCATGGTGAAGGAGTCATCACAACTAAAATGGGAATATGAACAAAGATTCAAATTAGTTGGGTGTATGGATAATTCCAAAATAAGCCGCACATGGTGTGCTGAGCTGAGTAGGGTAAAAGTCAATTTCTGCTTTGAGAAGCAGGACAGACAGAATGCAGTTGTGACTGAAATAGCAGATTGCAATAATGCAGGAGTAAAACACTCATGTTACTGTTCATGAGGGTTAATGTGGTGATTAGGAGGGGGACTGTTGTGGAGTGAGCTGTAATTATTGTAGAATAGGGAGTGCAGCTCTTTTGAATGAGGAAGAAGATGCATTTCTTACTAGTAACCAGCCCTGTGATAAAATGACTGTGAAGGCCAGGTACTGATCAGATGTAGGAGGCATGAGGTGACCTTGGCCACAGCAGACAACCATCATGTTCACTGAATAGGTCCAGTGTCTGTTGATGTAAGTGTTTGGCTATCTGCCTGGATCCTGGAAGTCAATATGCATACTTGCCACAGCTGCCAGCGGTGATGGGAAATTTGCTATTTGATAGGTTCACTCAGAAGAACAGGAAGGATCTCCATCAATGGGGAAGCATATGTAGTTACTTTTCCTCTTCTAATTCTACATACCTATAAAAAAAAAAAATGTGCTGTGTGTCAAGATGGATGTTCCTAAAAACACGTTTCTAAAAGAAATTTTGGAACAAGAAACAAGATAAAATTTCAGAGATGTACTGTACAGTGTAATGTTAACTAGTATAACAATTTCCCACTTCTCATGACAAATAACAATGCCTAACATGGGATGGATGGATTGTTCATAAATCCTAATTTCTTTGCCTGCTGATTGAAAGAAAATTAGTCATTAGCTACTCAGTTGTCTATTAAGAACATTTCCAGCAACGCAGAATATGTAGATGAAATCCTAGGGTGCAAAGAATAATTGTTTTAAATACTCATCATGTATAGTTTCAACAAATGTTAGACCATTTTGGTTTATTAAATCCCTTGTGGACTAGCTGTCTAGCTGTGCATAAGTGCTTATTTTCAAAAATAGGCACTTGCACAGCACAGCTGGAGACCAAGTAGAAAAAAGACTTTAAAGTCCCAAACAAGCTAACATTTCTTGCCTATGGCTTTGTGAACGTTTATGACAATCACAGGCTTGACTGTTGGATTTTGTATGATTTCTGATGTAGTTACACCACATGAAATATTGCAGTGTGAATGTGATTTATAATAAGCCAAGATTATTTCTCCCCCATTATTGGGGTTAACAGGATTTGTTAGAAAGTAAATTGCCACGGTTGATTAAAGCATGTTAAGGGTCACATTGGAGATAAAAATGAAGGATATATTTGCTAATAATTCTGAGATTATTCTAGGCTTTATACCAAAAACAGCTTTATTAAAGTTTTATTAAAACCCATATTAAATTAGCTGCAGTATCATCTATGATACTGCAGCTGATTTAATATGGGTTATAATAAGCTTCCCACATGACCATGTATAAATCAAGAACTGGGTTTCCCTTTCTGCTATAATACAGAAAGTATGAGAGCTTCTCCTATTATAAACTTCCTTTGAAATGGGAAGCAAGGAATGGAGACATGTAGTTGGTTACTTTAATCAGCTGAACATGATCATCCTGTTAAGTATTTCCTACTGGCTCATTTTCATTGGTGATACAGAAATCTCAAATACTGTAGTTACATTACAAGTTTGAATAATTCTAATTGTATTTACTCGTTAGACCCTGCCTCCCCAACTATCCTCCCCAAGACTCCCACCTTCTTTCTCTCCCATAGAGCTCCTTCCCTTAATAGGATGCTTTCTCCTTCTGTGTGATAGGACTTTGTAATGCCTCCATTAACTCTCCTCTGCTGTGGCTCCATACTGTACTCCGGTATTTGGCTGTCAGATGTGCCTTAAAACCAAATCCTAAGAATAGGGTTTTGAGTTAGCACTCACAACAAAATTACCTGCTATAGAAAATGGGGATCAGGCTGTATGCTACCAAAACCTGAACAAGGTTCAAACGTAGGATTACCTCCACCCATGACCTAAGCAAAGAACAAATGAATGCGTCCTTCGGAGTTTGAGTTTGAAATCCACGAGCAAGTGATCAGAAATGTAACAAATAATTCAGTATTTAATAGTGGCTAAGCCTCAAGAAATTGGGGGAAAAAGAGACTTGCTTGAACCTTTTTTAGGATAAATTGTCATGTCTCCAGAAAGCTGGGCTCACAAGTAGTAAACACTCTTCCAAAAATTATAAATACTGAAGTTCCCCAGAAATGGTGGGGAAGGTAGCAGGAAAGTAAAAGTAGTTTTGGCTAAGGACACATAGGCCCATATCTATGAAGGTACATAGGTGCCGAAATGTGAGACTTAGGCACTTAAGTCCTAGTTTTGACTTCACTGAAAGGCAGAAAATTCCCACTGAACCCTGTAGGTACCTAAACTCACTAAATGCCTAAGTGTTAAAAGTAAAAGTTGTTTAGGCACCTACGTTTCATCCTCTGAGCATATGCATGGGTTTCTCTGATTGCTGATTCTTCCCACCTAAATCCCAGAACAATTCACAAACTAAAAGAGAGAGAGGTTTTCAACTGCCTAACTTATGTGGAAAGCCTGATTTGATATATGTGCTCAGAGGCTACCTATCAGACTGGATCCCATTCAAAATCTGACAAGAGTAGGTGGCAGCTGTACAAAATCATAACCTTTTAACCCAGTGGTTAGAGCACTTATCTGGGATGTGGGAGGCCCAGGTTCAATTCTCCCCGGGATATGGGAGACCCGTGAGAGGAGGAAAGAGGATTTAAAGAGGGGTCTCCCAAATTTCAGGAGGTTGCCCTAACTGCTGGCCTACAGTCTCTCTCTCTCTCTCTCTGGGTCAATGACTGGTGAAGTATTTATCCACAGTGGGACAATCACTGGTCTGGAGAAAGAGAATGACTCTGTGCCCAGGGGTTAAGGCTGTAGTCCTGTGATATTCCTGGCAGCTAAATGTTAATGTGAGGCTCAGCATTGCAATGTGGGAGAGCAGGATGTGAATGTTTCGTACAGCAGGTAGGGAGTCATGGGTGGTAGATCAGAAGTATGGAAATCTTTCTAGACTAAACTAGGACAGCTTCCACTTTCATGGAACCATAGAAATTAGAAATAAAAAAGGACTCTAAGGTCACACTGTCTGCCTCCTGCCAATGCCTGGCTGTTCCCTAATGTATACTTGATTTTGACTGCTCTCTCACATCTAGTTGGAAATGATTTAAGTGACAGAGCTCTCATCTCTTCCTTTTGGAGATAATTGATCTCACTGTGAGAAAATTACTTCTTAGAGTACAGGAAGTGTTGCTTAGAATGTGACCTAGTAGCTAGTAGAGATTTGCATAAAACTTCACAGAAAGCAAAACTGATTAATGTGGTTTTGTAAATTCACTAGCAATTTTACATGGTTGCTTCATATTCCCAGGGAGCTGAAAATCAACAGATAAATTTAGCTTGCTCTGTTATCTCATGTGGTCTATAATACCTTCTTACTCAACAGTCAGTAACATTCCCTTTCTCAACAGGGTAGAGCTACCATGTCACTGAGGTGCAGAGGTGTACGTCACTCCCTTTACACTTCCTACTGGGACTAGGCAACTGCATGCTGTTAAATTTGGAACTTAACTAGAGTCTCACATAAAGAAAATAACATATCCTGCTTCAAGTCAGTGTCAATCCTTTATAGAAAAGTCCTACAAAATTTAAAAGGGCTAAATCCTAAGTGGGTTCTATAGAAATCACTCTGAAAACAGATGGGTCTATAATTCTCTATTAAATTCTGCTACAGAATTGTATAGAAGGGCTTAAAAATTCTGTGGAAAGATTCTTTCCCTATTAAAAAGTCTACCTGAGCATTACATGAGCAGTTGTGCATGTGTTAGGGCCAAGGGGTTGAGAGGGTTCAAGGAGCCTTTTCTCCACTTCACAGGCCTTCTGCAGCCCAAGGGTGGGGAGAAATTCCCATTCACAGGAATGGAGGAAGCTATTTGGATTCCCATGGGGGTTTCTTTCATTGGGCCCTGGGAAAAGCTGGACTGGTTGTGTAGAATAGCTGCTATTGCTTTTTAGGGATTTGGGCATAGCTGTAATGACCAAACATCATCCTCTATTCTGGAGGGTGACATTCTGGGTTATAAATAACACCAGGTGCTGGTTGCTGTTGTAGTAGAGTTTTCTGTGACATTTTGTTAAAAATAAGTTTGTGTTAAATACTCCCTTCTCCATGCCTTCATCAAGAAGCCTGCACTGGCCTTTGTAATACAACAGGAGAATGAGCTATGGGAGATATATAAGCCCCAAGATGATTAGGGCCTTATTCCCTGTGGACTGAGGAGAGGTTACTACAGGTTAATTAGAGCACCTGCAACCAATTAAGGCCCTGCTAGAGACCAAATCACACCCCCACCTCCCTACTTCAGTTAGACAGGAGAAGGGATGGAGAGTTGACTGCAGCTTGGAGGAGTACTGTTAACCAGAGGATCAGAGTACTAGGGGAAGGGAAAACCCTGCACAAGCAGAGCAGAGGGACTCCTTAGGAGGGTAAGAAGCTCATGAAGCTGAAGGGGCTGGGAACTGGAGTAGGGGGTGGATATAGGCCTCTTCTCCACTCCCTTTCTCTTCTCCTACCAGGACACTAGTGGAGCTGTTGATGCCCAAGAAAGGGGTAAAGTGAAGTGCCCTGATCTACTACACCAAGGAAAAGTGTGGGACCTACCACTATAGCATCAGCCGTTTGTCACACCTCATACAAAGGGATAATTTTTGTTTGAATACGATCATACTATATATGATTTTCCCTCTATGTTAGGGGGCATGAAACCCCACTCCCAGCTGTCAAGTGTAGTAGTCTGAGAACTGCCAGTGAAAAGCATTATTTTGTCTTGTAAGTCTATTCATTCTGTTTGGACACTTACTTGCCTATTCAGTGTTTGATCACTCTCCAGTTGTTCAGAAAGCTATGCAAAAACCTCCTGTTTTTTTGTTTGTTTGTTTTGTTTTTGTGTTTTTTTTTTTTACTAATTACATCAATGAGTCACCTGCTGCCTACAAGGCTTTATTTAGCACAGAAATGCAGGGTCTAGTTTTTGACAAAACCAGCAGAATTCTCTAAACCATAAAACAAAAAATAAGGCGGGAGAAGTAAAAGTATCTTAAACCAGTTGCTCTATGGCTAAAGAGACTATTAGGTTTTGGGATTGCCTGTCTTTCCCAGTGACTTCACTGGGGATGGATCCAGTCCTATAGTACGTATAGGAATAGATTGACTCATCTGTTCCTATACGTACTACTGTATTAGATGAACGATGACCATCAGAGTTTTAATCCATTTTAATGTAGTGTTAAAACACTCTTTCCTTAATGAGCTATTTATGACTTTTTCATCAAACTCTCATGATCAGTTTTTCATCCTCTGTATGCAGAAAATGGACAGTCAAGATAATCTGTGCGGAGCTTTACCCATCTCCATATGGGACTGTGAATGAGTCATAAAAACAAGCTGTGTGAGGGTAACTTTCCACTGGGAGTGACTGCTATCAGCTAACCTTGAATATAAGTTCTTTAGAGCATACTTGAGAAATGGCGGATTGCCAAATGCAGTAAGTATGTGAGTCTTCAGCATAATGCTTTGAAGATAGGGAAAGCATTCAGTCAATGTAATGTGTACCTCCTGTGCGCTTTGCTTACACACTGCAGCTCTGCATCAATAGTCCTTCATTATGTCAAGCCTCTGTGCAAAACTAGTTGTGATCAGCAGGAAACTGGTCTGTTATTTCAAACATTCTCTTCTTCCTTTTCCAACTTATGCCAGTTACAAACAGGCCTTACCATGAACCATGATTCAATTTCAAGACAGAACTCAGTGTACAGCATTATATCCTGGAAAACCTGATGTAATGCAAACATGCTGTGATTCAATATTTGTCTGAGAAAAAAATAATTCAGGTGCTAACTTCAGAACACTGGAGCTTGACATTCTTTGTGATCCAAATTTGTTTAGTCCTTTGAGAAATCAGTTCCGAAGATCAGCTCTGGTGCTTGTATTTCTGTTATGATAGCAGCTGTTGAGGCTTTACAGTGCACCTCAGCAGTAGGATACTTTGCACTGCCACTTTAACACACAAGGAAAAATTTAAGCTCTATATCTAATCAAGTGAGTGATGCTGATTTTCAGAAGTCTGCTCTGTACGTGTGTGTTGCATTCTTGAGTCAATCTATTCTTGTTCAATTCAATTGTAAGCGGATAGTTTCAAAGCTGCAGTATACGGTAGTTGAAGAATACCAGAAAAATAAAATCAGTACAAAAGATGACAAAAAGAAAAACTGATCAGGCATACAATTAAGAAAAATCACTTTGACTATTCAAGTGTGTGCAGCTGTTAGGGAAATATCTAAAATGAGTTTGAGTACAGTTACTACAAATACTGCTGAGACAGAGACAGCAGTGTACTTCAATGAGTCCACCAGTTTGCTCATGGGACACAATGTCAAATCTGGGAATATAGGATTTCCATCTCTTGTAGCCATGGCTCTTTTTTTCTCTTAAGTTCCACCCAGTGGTGTAGGTTCATGAGGAATAGATGTTTACCTGAACTGAAAATGTGATGTCTTGGAATAAATGCAGTTTGTATCCTCTTCCCCCTCCAATTCACTCCCCTCCACATCCCAAAACAAATACCCCCACTCTTTGCTGCCTAGAGCTCAGAAAATAGTGAGGGAAATCTTTCCCCCTTAATGTTGGATTGAAATGAAAAGCAAAATGTTTGACTGTTTGCGCCACTGTAAAGGCATGGGCCATCCCCCAGCCTCTCTCCAGCCTGCTGTGGCACTGCAGGTGTGCCCCATCTTAATTTCTGCCAGCTGTAGTGGCAATAGGTTCATGGGGAAAAGAAAAGCCAATGCCTACAAACAAAATAGTGTGCCCTCTTTTAATAAGGTTTCAGGACATGAGAAACAATTTATAAGGTCCTGACTTCAAGATCCTGGTTCAGAGCTTCCAAATGCAAAGTTCACAAAATATAGTAGCTGAATCTGGTTAAATTGGTTTCCTAGAGTCTTTCCCCTTAGATTTTTTTTCCAATGGAACATCACCTACTGGATCTTGGAGTTTGTTTAAAGTTTGCTTTTTTTTTTTTTTTTTTGATAGACTGTTACCCTTATTCTGCTGTTCATGTCTTCCTTTCCTTACCTCATTAAGCCATCATTTCATGATCACTATTATCCAATTTGCTTTCCATCATCAGATTTACAATTAATATCTCCCTGTTAGAATCAAGTCTAAAATGGCTGCTCTCCTGGTCATTTCCTCAACATTTTGAAACAAGAAGTTGTCCCAATGCAGTTCAAGAATTTATTGGAAAATTTTGTGTTTTACCATATTACTTTTCTAGCAGATATCTGGTTAGTTAGTCTCCCCTTACCAACAGGTTTTGTGTTTCGGATAGTTCTGTTGTTTGTTCTAGAAATTCCTTATCCCCTTCCTCCTGATTTTGTGGTCCATAGTAGACCTGTACCATAATGTCACCTTATTTTCTTCCCCCTTTTATTTTAATCCAGGGGCTTTCAACTGGTCTGCTTCACCTTCTTCTGAACCTCATAACAAGTGTATAAGTTCTTAATGTATAGTGGCCCACACCACTTCTTCCTTGCCCGCTCTTTCTGAACAAGCTATCCCCCTCTATACCAATATTCCGGTCATGAGATTTACCCCACCAAGTCTGTGATACCAGTTGAGTCATAGCTTTGCTTTTGGGCGAAGATTTACATTTCTTCCTGTTTGTTCCTGTATATAGACATTTAGGATCTTGAGCAGATCTGTTTTCCCTGTTGTTGCTCCTAGGACTCTACTATAATTTTCCATTTCCATCTCTAATTCCAGCTCTGTCACCGTTTTTATACTTGTGGCACATACCGCAATCCCATGCATTATCTTCACTAGGTTAGCTGGTTGGTGTCCCAAGATGCTCTTCACCTTCTTGGTCAGGTGGATCTATCTCTTTTGACAGTCCTCCTTCATGGAACATCACCTCGTGCTCAAGCAAGCCAATATCCTCCTCTTAACGCCATCTGCACAGCCATGCATTCATCTTCAGGATGCAAATGTCCCTGCCTGGATCCTTACTCTCAACCAGCAGGATAGGTCAGGGGTCTCCAAACTTTTTTGACCGCGCACCCCTAGTAGAATTTTTTTTTGAGCAGGCACCCCCACGGAGGAAGCCCCGCCCTAGCCCTGCCCCCATCCATCCACTCCCTCCCACTTCCCCCCCC